>CAJQUW010001601.1:0-600000 GCA_907163375.1 Prostheceraeus crozeri
AACGTTTGTTTAAGTTTGGACATCGTAGAATTGCTAATTTTTGCTGTCGTTTTGATATACAGTCGTAGCTGCATGATGAAAGCACCAAGAAAAAATTCGTAAAATTGTTGAATGGTTCGTTTGTGGACGTAGCATGCGCAATGTTGTTAATGAGTCAATGTTGGAATGTATCATGTAGGCTAGCTGATTGGAAGTGGTGGGCGCGTTGTGCGTGAAGAAGCAAAGTTGTACTGTACGGATCTGGATGACCAAATTTCAGAAGACAAGTGATAGTCACAGATTGAAAGCTGATAATCAACTGGTATCAAACTGTTTCCTTTAGAGCTGCATACCAAACGTTCCTGAAA
Organism: Prostheceraeus crozeri; assembly: GCA_907163375.1. NCBI lineage: Eukaryota > Metazoa > Platyhelminthes > Polycladida > Euryleptidae > Prostheceraeus > Prostheceraeus crozeri. Next base: position 348 of record CAJQUW010001601.1, read on the forward strand.
GAAGCGGGATTTTAAATTCCTACAGACTGTACGCATACTAACTCTCTCAATGTGGCTTTTTGAATTTTAATGAATTTATGCGGCATTTTCTAGTCCGGGAGCTAGCGTGAGGATGTTATGAACACATTTCAGGTCACAAAATCACATCGGAGGATAGTCAGTTATTCAGCGATGAGGATTCGATTTTCCTTCTCGTGTCATTTCTTTGTCAAATTTTTGCATATTAGTCATCGTAAGGGACATTTGCTGATCATCACGATCTTCTGTTCTTTGATGAAAAATCCTCCGTTATTGCTCTTTTTTGATTACGTGGAGAGAGTCGATTTTGGGGTTTTTCGATTACCCAAATACGGCTATCCTCTTCTACATATATATCAAAGAAAGATCTTATGTTCGCTTTGTAAGTGACAGGCTACATTTCTGATCCTAGAGAAACATCGACGTTTTTCGAATAGGCTGATATCAAAGAGCCCTTCCTTTTATGAGTACCGTCTCCATTGTTTGCCTGGTTACCATTATAGTTCATCTGCTGTTTCGCTTTGTTTGGGCCCAATGCATTTGTTGCCTTTTGATGCTAACATCGAATCTGAAAGCAATTGCGAGAGACAAAGGAGTTTCGCCGGTGTTATAGACGTCCTGTAAATGTCATTATTTTACAATAGTCTGCATGTCTTCCACGTCGCAACAGAAGCCAATGGAGCGGATCGACATTCTCCATTCACGGGTCGGCATTCGATGTCATGCAGTGACTTGAAGCGTTTGGAAAATCCATCCGTCGTTGTACTTGATAATTGATCACACCGATTTTTTGAAGCAAATTAATTGGTTTTCTCTCGATGGGTCGATGTGGATGCTGCCTGTTATTGGGATTTGGCTTCTGATCTCTTCTGTCAAAGCACATTGCAATAAGCTCGATTCCACGTAAAAACTCCGGAAAATGAATTCTTTTGCGACTGGTCCCAAAAGTCGATCTTTCAATATACGCGTTTATCTGATCTACCTCTGTAGGCCATGAGTTGAATGCTTGTCGTTTAACTCCATATTTCCTTTCAACATCACTTTTCAGCAAAACGTTCTTACAAAAATCTTGAATGATATCTGCTTAATTACGAATATTCACCGGTGAAGATTGTAGTAGTTTCATTGCCTTGAGTAATTTAAACGTGGAAATTGATCGATTGTAATCGTTCTTTGAGTCATCAAGCAACAACTTTCCATTGTACATTTTCCTATCATGGCTTCAATCCATAACAAAGCTCAGATGTCAACAAAATGTTCACATGACAGCAAAGCCAAAGAACTTACCCTCAATATTTGAATACCACTCCACCCTCGCTCGCAGCTTCACACTTCTATAGAAGGCTCACCGATATCAACAAAGGAAACAAGTGACCCGGGAAGTAAACAGTAATAGCGGAGGAATACAAAAGATGCACTTGCGATTCATTCATCAGGTGTCCTACGTATTTTAAATTTAGACCTTTGCTCTCATCCTCATTCAATCAACGTTAGCTCTTTTGAATAACACCTCTTCAGCAGTCACTTGAAAGCAGCATTAGTTTCCTTAGTCGGTTCGGTTCAGTGAAATGTTTGTAGGTAGGGTGGATCACAATCGCTTCTACTGGTGCGTAGTTGTGTCCGCAATATGCAGTGAAGACATCGGGAATATCATCATTGGAGAATACGGAGCCAAAGATATTATCTGACTTATCAACATGCTGTTCAGACTGATGATTTTTTTCAAAAAGGACTGTATTGAATTTTGGCTATGAATTACTAGTTAAGCGATTGTCTAATTCATTGAGATAGGAAACTGTCGGGAAATGAAGCAGCCGACTAGTTAAGTACATATGACAAGTTAAAAGTGGGTTGCTGAAACTTAACAAAAAGGGAGAACTGCATATATTTATGAGCACTGTATTTGTCTCGTAGTAGACCAATGATTCAGTGTAGAGCACCACTTTTCTGATTTAGGTGCTGGTTTGCCAGCTAAATTTGACAAAAATCAGACTAGCGTTCATTGCATCTTTCGTAATTCCTGGAATAGTGATTCTAAGTTTTTGTTCTGCTTAACTACCGATGGAAGGTTCTTGCTTTCTATTTTCCCTGGAACTACATTCATGACAGTACCATCTTCTGTATCATTTATAACCGCCTGTTATGCAACATTCACGGATATTTCGTCTGCCTGCATTTCGCATTTCAACCAACGATGGACCAAACTTTGTGGAGATTATAACATGATGATATTGATGGCTTCAGCATGCCAGTTTTTAAATCTTCAGGCCATGCTTCGGGCAATATCATGTCCATGCACAAAGCTTTATATATTGGAAACAGCTTCTGTCCAATATAGATCTTCACCTAGCCAAGCTCTAAAAAGTGCAAAATTTTCATCACGAGCATGTGAATGACTATTCCAGTCACCAAGCTACGAGTTCTAAACAATAATTTCAGACGATTTTGTATCCTGACGCAAAGTTTCAAGTAGAGAGGTGGAAATAGTTTCCATCCAAGATAGCCATGTCTTCCAAGTCAAATTCCACAAATGTGAAATTTTAATCATAAACCCTGTAAATGACTAGTCATATCACTTACTTTAACGTTTTCAAAGAATCAGTTCATCATCTTAATGCTTAACCAGTTTTACGGATCTCTGCAGCAGTTCATGTAGCTGCTCACAGCCGAGTCGGCGTTTGTATTCGAACTCCCATAGCACCGGAGTGGAGTCTTCCAACTCCGACACAAATACACTAACTTCCATGATTGGAGCAACACACACCATGGATTAAATTTAAATCATTTGTAGATAATGTATGAATGAAATTGAAGTTGAGACTTAAGTTAATCTAAGTAAAGGCAATTGAATTGCAAAGTATGAATGCTGCTTGAAAAAATTGCACGAATCTAATCTGAAATATGAAAGTGTCCCGCCACTGATTTACTCAAATATTGCTAAACGAAAACAAGTTGTGAAGCCCCTGATAACGAGTTAACAGTGGCTTACCGTAACTTCACAAAAAAAGAGAACCTGTATGTATTTATGATCACTGCAGTCGTTTCGCAGCTGGCCTATGATTCAGTGTAGAGCACCATTTTTTACTGATTTAAGTCCTGCCTTGTCAGCTAAATTTGACGAAAATCACAGTAGCGTTCATTGTATCTTTTGTAATTCTTGGAACTACCTTCATGACAGTTCCATCTTCTGTATCATTTATAACCGCCTGTTATGCAACATTCACTGAAATTTTGTCTGACTGCATTTCGCATTTCAACCAACGATGGACTGAGCTTTGTGGAGATTGTGGAGGTCGCATTCGACTTGCCAGCTTGCTTGCGTCCTTGAAGTAATATTTCTATGTTTGTTTGACTTCTTATGACTTCTATGTTGGTTGCACTGTAATGCTAATTCCTATATTTTTGCTTATTTCTCTATGACTCATCTTAGTGCTTATGTCTAAATTTCAAATGTCTAGTTGTTGCTCTTCGAAGTAGTTTGCTTCTTGTCGCCTCCATAATAAGTTTGGTAAGCAAATTGGAATTGTAACATGTTTTCAATGTGAATCTGTAAATAGGTTTGATTCTCTTGCAGATACCGCCAAATAGTAAAGTTGTTTTCGACACAAGTCGCTTTTTGTGGCGCGTTTATAGATTATAACATGATGATATTGACGATTTCAACGTGCCTGGTATAAAATTCTAGGTCGCTTTCAGCAGCACAATCTGTGTGGAGTGGGTCATAGCTTCATGTGACTCTAGTTTCAAGTATTGTCCACAATAATAGATAGTGACACTACTCGAATAGCGGTGACACTTCTCATAGGTGCAGCAGTTTGCTGAAAATTCCCCTGCAATTGCGGTGACGCAAATGGCAAATATGGACTGCACACACTATAATAATAAAATAGCCACTATGTGAGAAAATCTCTATTTGCTGGACAACGTTTCGGGAGTCACCTGCTCCCTTCCTCAGGTCACAAGAAATGAATGATTCTTTCATTTCTTGTGACCTGAGGAAGGAGCAGGTGACTCCCGAAACGTTGTCCAGCAAATAGAGATTTTCTCACATAGTGGCTATTTTATTATTACAATTATCCGACGAACATTTTTCGGTTACCTGGATTATGTACACACTATCTTGTCGATATAGTGCCGGACACTCGGCCATGAATGAAACTATTCTCAGAGCACTGGAAAAATGCGGATTTTCGCCAATTATCGAACTAGTTTGGAATGGACAATGGCGATGGGAAGCGGCCAGATGGAACCAGTGTCTGATGTGGAACGTAACATGCAGAGATATTCGCTCTCGAAAAGGACTGCATGAATCAGCCACCAGAGCTGGTTCCACAGCCTCATCATGAGAGAAATCAAACTCGTTCACGTTTTCTCATATAGCTGATCCTTTTCTTTTTCAACTAATCGTGGTGAAAACCTCGCTCGATGGCCTCATTGACGATGCATTTCTCCAGATCACTTTGCAGATGTCCACCATGCAGAGGGAATCTGTGTTGGTAATGCAGAAAAGAGCATAACTACCTTTAGTTTTTTGCAAGCATTTTTACACTGTTTTGTCCTTGTTGGTCTAAATATATGTATATCATTGCTTAGCTGTTCGAAAAAGCAGCGACCATTCTTTCATCGTCAATATGTCAAAAACGTTTTAAATCCGTAGGTGTTCTGGAAGGGAGGTTTGAAGTCGTTGCACCTACATGAATCCGGAAGTTGAAAGCTACAAAAGCATGTAGCTATCTCAAAATGCCACTCATTCCGGTATGATGTTCACACTCTACATCGGAATCACATTCCGAAGCTTAAACAGATGTCAAACTTACCTCATCGATTTGGGAAATTGGTGAGACAATTACATACCCGGTAGCAGATAGTACAGGAACATGCGGCTATCACATTGCGGAAAGCTTAATTTTGTTCATAAGTGTTGCCCTATCCCGTTAATAGACAACAAAACTCACTCTTCTTTCAGGAAAATATATTCTTTAGACCTCAACTTCATGTTTTGATACTCAACTTTCTATGTACTCATTCAATGCAATTCTTCATCGCGCTACATTAATTTGAATTATTCATTGGACTTATTCATTGAACATGAAAAAGTCGACGCTGTTGTTACAATCAACAATTCGCACCTTTCCGTTATTGAAAATAGCTAATTACAAAATCATCATCAGCATTTTCATCAATATGAATGTAAATTCTGTCATGGTGTATAAACGAACTTTCAAAATTGAACAACTACAACACAACAATTACAACGCAAGTCTGGGTATGTGAGCATATATGCATGTGCAAATTTGGTTTTATGCGACTACATATCATTTTTGTCGATTAATAATAATATTTGTCAAGAACCAAGTGCATTAAAATTGTAGTCACAACAAGTAGAAACTGACAAATGTCAAACCCATGACAGGCTAATGAATGAAACTTCAAAGAACAGTTTACTAAGAATGGATAAAGGTGTTCATGTTTACCATAGGTCCAAGCGCCTGAAATGTTAACCCTTCTCTTGACTTAAGTTTGATAACCTAACCCGCTGACCCTTCGTATGCTGTAAGTTGATTCCAATGACGAACGGAGTCAACAGTGAAAAACATCGGTCTGTGTTGGTGATGTACTGGCATCAGCAATTTAAATGGATTCCCACCCTCGACTTTTGAAAGATGACATATCTTGACAATCATTAATTGGAGGTTTTTCATATGTGTGTCTTTTGGTATTGAACATGTTAGAATTAGACTTGTGCTTCTCAGGAATGGACCTCCTTTGATCGGTATTCGGAAGTGCGCGGTAGTAGAAACATAGAACGCTCGTGATTAGTTCGGATTGCAAACAAAAATTGGATTATCTACGTAAAACTTTGATCCTGACCCCTAGCGACACAGCGAGGAGCAAACAGTAGCGGCAGTGTTCGAGACTGGTGGACCTACACACTTAAATGTGAACGCCTCCAAAAGGTCCTCTTCAGGGCCACCCTGCTCTCTCGTTTGTCTGAATATACATTTCATTTATATTGTTTGTCTTCATATAGTATCATTTTGTTTGGCAAATAAAGTAGCCCATAACAAATTGGCGACCACGCCAGGACCACCTCTTGTCTCATTTTCCATTATTTTTGCCATCTTCCGCACTAGCCACCCGCATGAGGGTTGTGTGATCTTCGAAACTCCCAATCCTTCACACTTTAGGTCTCTAACTTTTCTTATCACGTCATCGGTCCGACTCTTTCTATGAGTTTAAGGCCAAATAACTATTTGATAAGGCTTATTAATCGGTTAACTGACTCTACTACGTTAGTTCGACAGTTTAGCCGCACTTGTGATTTTTTTGCACCTATCGCCTGTACGTCTAAATAAAAGCTTACTAATTTCTCCACTGGGTTAAGGAATAGTTAAGCTAAATAAAATGGAATTCGACAGTAGTGAAAACTGTGCCCTACTTGCGACGGATAGGTACATGGATAGGTAGATGTAAAATTTAGTGTTATCAATAGGTACATGGATAGGTACATGTATAATTTAGTTATCGATAGGTACATGGATAGGTACATGTATAATTTAGTTATCGATAGGCACATGGATAGGTACATGTATAATTCAGTGTTATGAATAGGAACTTGTATGAGATCTGTTTTACTGGATAGGTACATGTGTTTGGTACACTCAGTTGAGTACACTGTGTTTCGGAACGTCTATGATCGAACTTGTGTGGCTTGGTTCTGAGCACTTGGGTACGTACCGATAGACGTCCGTTGTTTGATTTTGAATGGGTTTGCTCAATTGCGACTATTGTGACTATTGCAACCATTGTAATCAAGATGACACATTGATTTTCCTTTTACGTAGACAAACTATGCTATAAATATGAGTTAGTTTTTTGATGACATACATAATGATGACTAGTATCCCAACGTCGTGGGTTGTCGCAAGAGACCTTGGATATTCGTTCAAAACCATAGAAACTGTAACAAATCTCAGTGAAAATATCAACGCTGGTGATTTAGTTGATCGACTAATGGATCTAGATGAGCATGCCATGAATCACAATTTGGATCGTAGGTGGATAGAGGATTTCTCCATGCTACACTGCAATGATAGTGAAATTAGGAGGATCAAATTGGAACGATATGGAAAGAAGGAGACATCTGACAGTGTTTTAATAAAAAGTTCTCCCAATAAAAGTGACTTCAGAAGGAAATTAGAACAAGAGACATTTAAATTATTATGTGAACGGAACTGCGTTAAATGTTTTAAACAGGAACGATCCCTTCTCTTTTTGCCATGTTCTCATAGCGTTATGTGTTCTACATGTTATGTACCCCTTGAAACTTCATCTTGTCCCCTTTGTGATGAAGAAATATCTTCAACAGTCACTGTATATCGTGCATGATGAGTCATCATGCAGGTCTGTGATTGGTCACTATTGTGTCTTTGTGTGACTTTTCTATATAAGGAGGACATTGTACCGTTCTATTTCAAGCATAATTTGAGGCTAATACAATGTCAATCAGCATTTCGTTCACTACCAACATTCCCATTTCAATAATTTACCGAAGTCAACTCTTCACTGGCAATATATTTTATTCTGCCGTGAATATAACTGGCTATAAAGCGGATTTCGTGGATCTGATGGAGGAAATAGTGTAGTATTTCCGCTGCGGAGAGGACGTTGTGGTGCAGAGAATGCTAATGAGAGTCGTGAACAACGCTCTTACACGAGTTGCAAGATTTTGGCTCAATGAAGTATTTCGCCCACTAGCTCAAACGGAGATTGTACCGGAATACTCTCGCTGTTGGTGCACCAGTATCCAACGGAAACTCAACACATGTCTCCATGACATTATCACCTCCAGCTACTATGACGAGAAGGGTGACAAATGCAAACTGGACTTGTTCAGTGGACCGCCATCAGTAAGCATCAATGTGGCTGCTCAAGGACATTCTGAGGTAATCAGTTTGCGGGCATACTATGCCAATATTTTAAAGACTTTCCATTCAAAGCCCTGCTGTATGTGCTGTCCAATTTCAAAACATCTAATGAAAGACATTGAGCAGCTCATTACTGCTACAAATCAGACTCTAGCCGATGTGAGTGTATATCAGTTTCCCTCTACAACTTGTTAAGTGTTTTATGTAATTTTATAAGTACCAGCAACAAACTCTGTGTGAATGCTTGTAAACTTTTGTATATAATGTTGTAAGTACTAAGCAAAAATTGTAATTGTATTATCTATTTCCATATTAGAATAAAAATGTCTGTAAAACGGAAGGCATCTTCTCGTCAATCGAAACGGTCCTTCAAACCTTCAAGTCAGTTTAAAAAGGCGTTGCGAAAGTTAAACAGGATACATGATAATAAGAAGAAGTGTAAATTGATTCAAAATTCAAGTGATGATTTCATTCGTGATTTAGCTTTTGCAATACACAAATGTCTACCTATTTACAAGCCTCTGTTGAATGCTGGCTCTTTGAATAGCATAAAAAAGTTTTCAAATCCAAGGAGTAGTGATAAGAAAAGGCGAAACTTAATTCAACGCGGTGGTGGTGGGTTTCTAAGTATGTTAAATGATATTGGAAACAGTATTAATGGTGTAATCAATAGTCCGCTTGGAAGGATTGCAGCAACTGCTGCAATGTTAATATAAGGTTAGCGAATCATAAAGTGACACGTCATCACTTTGATTGATGAGTCATATATAGGTGTATATAAGGAAGACGCTTTAATGATATTTTACCACTTTCAAGTGACAATTCATTTGCGCTGGTTGAAAGCTCCGAATTAGTACTTGTTGAAACATGACTCAGAAAATGTATACAATCAGAGAGGAAGGTGACGCTTTTGAGCAAGATCTCTTGAAGCTTCGTCCGACACGAAAGGTGCAAGGGATTGGAAATACGTTCTACTTTCAAACCTTGAATTATGGTGATGATGGCTTTTATCTTCAAGTTCCATTCTTCCACAGTAATGGTATGTCTACATCAGGGTATAGCAATATGAGACAAATGCGAGTGACTTTTCCAAAATGGCAACAGGTGATTCTTAAAACTACTGACTCTTTCGCGAAAGAATGTATTGAGCTGCCTGAAAGTGCTCCCACTCATTGGAGAAAGGCATTAGAGGAAGGAGTTGGTTATAAGGAATTGCCGGAATTCGATACACTGTTTTTAAAACTATCGGATCATTTTCAAGCATTCGATCTCTTTACAAACGCGATGGAATGTGAGGATCTCAAACGGGGCCGCTATATGGGCTTAGTGCACGTTACCGGACTTTATATTGGTTCACATGGTTCGACTGGTAAAGTCGCATCTTTACAAATGAAGGTTCTTCAACTAGTCTATGAACCACTACCAATTGATAAATGTTTAATTAACATTGATAAGACTGCTTCAAGTGATGGGAAGGAAGAGAGTAAAAAGCGAGGGCGGAAATCTAAAGATGGGAATCCTAAATTGAAGTTGAAGCGTCAAGATGCTGACTTGAAAACTTTCTATAATCCTAATTGTGATGAGGAAACACAAATGTTTTAATTTGTAAATGTTATAATTTGTAAATGTAACTTGAAAGTTTCTATTCTGAATGTAAATAAACTTGATCTGGAACATGTGTCTGTTTTTGTTGTTCTAAGCAAAATTAGCGGGATGATGAGTTTAATGTTAATGGAATTATAAGATGACAGATTTTCGTCTATTCACTGATCGCACAATGTGTGTCGCTGGACCAAGTCAGTCCGGTAAAACTACATTTGTAACTGAATTACTACAATATAGAAATGAAATGTTTAACAAGGAAATTAAGAGAGTCAAATGGTATTATGGAATATTTCACCCACAACTACATTCTGCACCTTGCCAGAAAGGTTATGAGGTGAAGCAAGGGTTGCCATCAACTGAGGATATCAAAGCAGGTGACTTACTAGTATTAGATGATCTATTACGAGAAAGCAAATCTTCAAAGGATGTAACTGAAATGTTCATTCAAACTGCACATCATAGGGAAGCTTTTATTATCTACATCACCCAAAACATCTTCGATGGAGGGAAAGAGCAAAGAACTAGAAGTTTGAATACACATTATTTGGCAATATTTAAAAATCCAAGAGATAGCAGTCAGATACATCATCTCAGTAGACAGATATTACCTCAACAACCTAAAGTACTTTCAAAAATATATGAAGATGTAACAAAGAAACCACATGGTTATCTATTTATTGATCTAACCCAGGAATGTCCGGAACGACTTCGAATTCGAACAAATATCATACCTAATTCCGCTGAACCAATGACAGTTTTCTCAGTTCACAGTTAGTTTTAAGCAATGTACTTTGTTGCCTTATTATTTTCAAACATGTCGTATTCAAAGATGGTAGTCATTCCTCAAGAGGAGTATGTACAATTGACTACATTACAAAGTGCACAGGAAGTCAAAAATATAGATCAACCTATTACGAATCAACTTAAGGAACTAACACAAAAGGATATGGAAATTCAGAAGATTAAGGATCCCTATCGACGAATGCAGTTAGCAGCTGAAAACATTGACGAGAGGCGACAGATTCGTGACAAGTTGCGACGATTTATAACCTTGTCAACACCTCGACCATATCGTGTGCGCGCTGAGCGATTATTTGACTTCATTGATCCACATGTGAAGTTCAATGAGAGAGGGGAGATAATAGATGAAACAACTGGTGATGTTATTAGAAATAGTCACATAGATGACCTTCTACAATATGCTGTCAGAGATGTAAAGCGAAAACTAGGTGCACCACAAGGGTGGTCATATTTTCAGAAAATTTTATCTGATCAAAATGTACCTCACAATATTATTGGAGGACCGACTGTGAATGAATTGGATAAGGGTCACTTACAAGATGGATCAAAGAGTAAAACACCCACGATGGCGGTCAAGCGAGAGCTTGCAGATCCCGATGATCTGCAACCAAAAAGAGCTACTAGGCGCTCAATGCGTGTTGCGAAGGAGTATAGTAAATATTAAGCAAATATGAATTAAGCCTTGCCTCTCTCATATCATGTCGTTACAAAAATTTTGCTGTTGTTTGAAATCTGCGCTCGAAGGCAAAGGAGAAGAGGGCATAGAGGTTGATATCAATTGTGTTAGCAGTTGCTGTGCGAGTAATACGCGTGCAAATCAGAACAAAGACGATGAGTACAGCAGTGAAACTCAGAAAGATTTATTACGACTTAAATCATCCCGCAAGTTTCAGTCGTCCGGAGGTTCTAGCTCGTGCAGCAGGTGTGGGAATAGAGAAAGTCAAGAAGTGGTTGAGGAGTCAACCGACTTACACTCTTCACAAAAATGCGAGAAAGCGGTTTCCAACAAGAAAATTTGTTGTTAACAATATAGATAGTCAATGGCAAGCGGACTTGGCTGACATGCAACAGATATCACAGTACAATGATGGCTATAAATACATCTTAACCGTAATAGATATTTTATCTCGCTATGCTTGAGCACGTGCGCTGAAATCTAAACGAGGACCAGAAGTTGAAGCGGCTTTTCAGAGCATTTTCGATGAGGGGCGTGTTCCGCAAAGAATACAGACCGATCAAGGGAAGGAATTCGAAAACTCTCATGTTCGAAGTCTCCTTAAAAGTCATAATGTGGAATTGTTTAGTGTCAAAAGTGCTTATAAAGCTGCCATGGTTGAGAGGTTCAATCGCACACTGAAGACAAAAATATGGCGCTATTTCACTGCAAAAAATACACATGTTTGGGTAGGTGAGCTGCAGAAATTTGTTAAGAATTACAATGAAAGCTACCATCGAATCATTAAGATGAAACCAGTTGATGTTACCCCAGATAATGCGATGGATGTATGGCTTCGATTGTATGATAAGAAAGCGAAAAACATTTCCAATGAAAAGAAAATTAATGTTGGTGATAGAGTTCGGATTTCAAAGGTCAAGTCTACATTTGAGAAGGGGTATCTACCTAATTGGACTGAAGAAGAGTTTTTTGTGGATGAAGTAAATACAAAATTTAGGCCCACCATGTATAAATTAATAGATTACCATGGCTATCCAATTGAAGGAAAATTTTACTCTTATGAATTGCAAGTAGTAGACAGAAGTGAAGAGGTGTATATGATTGATAAAATAATTAGGAGGAAAGGTCATGGCAATCAAAGGAAATATCTAGTTAAATGGAAAGGATATCCTGATTCATTCAATAGCTGGATAACGCACCAGGATCTACAAAATGTGGAGATGGGAGACACTCGTAACTTTTAAGCTAATATAGCATGTGACTTCTTCCATATATGACTTTAACATGTCTACTAACTTCAATATCATTCTTCCAAGCAATAGCAACCCCAAGATATTCCCAAGTAACAAACCATCTCTATACTCTGTTGAATTCTCTAATCCAATTACTCTGCATGGACCCCATGAAGTTGCTCTAACTGAAATTACTTATTACAACGATATCAGTTTGCTAAAGAGCAACTATTTTGAATTACATAAAGAAGTGCGAGAGAAGGATGATTGCTTTCGCATATTTCAAAATAGTCTACATGGTACATGGGCTTTTCATCATCTAACTTTACATCCTTTTTCAACATCTTTACCATCTGTCCAAAACATGATTAAAATTCAAAAGGCATTTGCAACGTCAACTTTTGATTCTAAGGTTCCCACAATGAGCTTGCAAGATACAGAAAAGGAAATCGGTAGAATGTTTGAACGAATAAATGATCTCTTCAAGCTGACTTTGAATAAATTCTACAAACCAGTCATAAAGGGTTCAACAAAATTGATGAAGGAAGGGAAGCATGTTCTTCTTGTATTAGGTAAGGATTTGAGTCATACTTTTGGGTATTCCAGAACAACTTTCTCATCAAGGTATTGGTACAATGGACGTGGGTGGAATTCGGAGAGGAAAGTCACTGATTTTAAATGTAGAATTGTGCCATTGTATGCATTACAAAAAAGGAGCATCCGAGTAAAAAATAAATTTGAGGTCATTAGAAGTGTTGAAGACTTTGCAAGAAAGTTTCAAGGATCAGTGCCAGAAACGTTAATGACTTGTGAATATAAGAAAGAGAAAGTAACTTTATTTACTGTTGAAACGGAGGCAGAATTTATTGTTTTTACTAAAAAGACACCATTGGAAAAGTCTGAGTCCGCTGTTATTGAATTTGGATCTGAAATGATTGGGATGTTTAAGGGCCTTGAAAGCGCACCTTGGTTGACAGAATTAAATGATACATTCAAGGTTCAATTGTCCTCTTCTAAACTCAAAGCATCAACAAATGCTTCATGGGATATCCACGTATACAGCGAAGACATATCGGGTGATGAATTGTCTACTTCCAGTGAACTTGTAAAAAGAGTTAATTTGAACATTGAAAGCTTGAAAACGCCATCTGAATTGTGTACAAAGTTAAATGAGTTTGGTGTAGATTACCTTGATGCAGATGAATATCACTTTTCTTATGACCCACATAAGAAACGCATGATTCTAAAGGTAGGGAAGAACTCTCTTATTAAGCTGGATAGCGTGTTAACGACCACATTGGGATTCTCAAAATCAACTATTTATGAAGGTACATCAATAGGCGATACAGCCCCATCACTAGAGCGTGATATAAGTAACTTATACGTCTATTGTAACATTATTGAATATACAAGGGTCGGCGACATTGAGGCCCCACTTCTGCGCACATTTCCTCTCTCATCCGTAAGGAAGCAACTAATCAATCGAGAATTTTTTAACACAATGTATCTACCAATCAGCCGAAATTTCATCAATAGAATTGACATATCAATTCATGATGACGCAGGAGAAGTAGTACCGTTCTGTGGTGGTGTTACTGTTTTGACCCTACATATTAGGTCACGAGAATAAGGCTTTACGCTATTGTGACTTCCATAGTTATTCAATAGTCATAATGACAGGCATTTACAGTAGACCATCATATCAGAGCGGTTATCCCGTGTTTGTTGGAGGTAGACGACAAGTTGGAGGAGACATATTTGGTGGACTAAGACGTATGGTTCTTCCAACACTCAAAAAGTATGGCGTACCAATCATGAAGCGTGTTGGAAGCAGGGCTTTAGATTTTGGTGCAAATGTTGCAGCTAATGCGCTTCAAGGTGAGGATATCGGTGAATCTATGAAAATGCGCGCGCAGCAATCTGCCATAGACGCATTAGATGATTTAACAAAGACGAGACGTACAGTTCGGAAGAAGCGTAGGAAGTCAAGACAAGTTGGATCAGGCCGAGTTACTAAGCAAAGACGCAGGAAAAGTAAAAAGCCGACTAGAGCAGCACGTTCTAAATCTAGACGTCGAGTGAAAACAAGAAAGCGCAAGCGAAATTCCACAGCTACTAGAAACAAGTCAAAACGAAGGAAGACAACATATTTGTAGAGCTAATACGATGCAGAGTATCAATTCGGCTTTGTGTTTCTTCGATTCTCCCCCTCATCAGACAGACATCATCTCCTCAACAATTGTAGACATAGTCCCCACAACAAATATCGATGGTAACCAGCAGCCTATTCAGTTTGATATACCTGCCAATCCTCAAGATTATATTGACTGTCAATCCATTGATTTAGAGTTGTGTATACAAATTAAGAAGACTGATGGTACAAATATCGATTCATCCAAGGATAAAGTGAGATTAGCAAATCTTCCTATTGCCAGTCTGTTCTCAGATGTGTATCTAATATTGAATGACAAACAGATTGAAGGAGGGGATCGAGCATATCCATATGGAGCATATATACATACAATGACTCAATTTCAAAAGCAAGCTAAACAGTCACACTTGCAAGTTTCTGGGTGGTATGATGATCAGCAAGGGAAATTTGATGATGTCTCAAATACAGGGTTGAAAAGACGAATTGATTTAACAGCGGATTCAAAGGAATTATACTTGAAAGGACCCGTCTATCTTGATTTCCTTCGTCAATCTAGATATCTGCTATCACAGGTTAAAATGCAAATAAAATTTATTCGTGCAAATCCTGAGTTCGCGTTAATGGCTTTTGGAGCTACAAACTATCAAGTCAACATAAGTAATGCCGTGCTCAATGTAAGGCGAGTAACAATGAACCCGTCAGTCATCAACGAGCATGCGACAGGATTGAGGAAAAACAATGCAATATATCCAGTTAATCACAGTGTGTTGACAAACTTCACAATTGGTGCGGGATCATCCTCACATGCCTACCCAAATCTTTTTCCCACTGCAATGCCAAAGGCGGTGTATATCACATTTGTGGAAAATGAGGCATTCATTGGTGCTTTTGAAAAGAATCCATTCAATTTCCAACACTTTAATGTTTACAAACTAGCACTCTATCAGGATGGGAAATTTGTATCTTGCAAAGCATATGAGCCTAATTTCAAAGATGGCAAATTCGCACGTGAATATGGTTCTATTTTCACCGCCCTCAACATGTTTAATACAGACGATTCAAATGGAATTACAATGGATATGTACAAGAATGGCTACTTCTTCATTATGTACAACCTCACAGCAGATGCAGATCTAGGTGGTGAAAGCGTAGGAGTTACAAAGCCTGGAAATCTACGACTGGAGGTATCATTTGAGTCACCTTTGAAGAAAACAATTACTTGTCTCATTTATGCTATCTATGATAGCAAAGTTGAGATAACAAGAATGAGAGACGTGACTGTCAGCTATCAGAGATGAGTAACTTAAGCAACATAGAAATCTTGAGGAAAATGAGGAAAGCTCATCCCTACTCCAAGACAATATTTCTCAATGTCTTTTCTAGAGATAATTTACCTGATTCAATTCCTTTCTATCCTTGTTCACTTATCATCAATACGGATACCAACAATCTTCCCGGAAAACATTGGATTGCTGTATACATCAATCGTTATAAAGTTGCCGAATATTTTGACTCTCTTAATCAACCTCGTTTACATGATATCGCATTATGGATGAACAGATTTTCCTGGACTGTTAGGAAAGTGACATCGTTCCCACTTCAAAGTAATACATCTCTAATGTGCGGTGGCTATGTACTCTATTTTGTCAACGAGAGACCATTGAAAAATAACTGTAAAAGTGCTTTAGAACTATTTTCAAAAAACTGTGATAAAAATGATGTAATTCTTACTAAATATGTTGAAACAGTTTTGAAATAAAGTTTTATGTTGTATCATTAACTTGCTCTCTTTTTTCCAAAACAAGGGTTTATAAGGAAAACAAAAACATGCTCATATTTCATTATCTATTCACATATATACAAAAAACATGTTCACATTTCATTATCTATCCACATATATACAAAATCTACAATTTGGTTTTCATGAAACATTTTTTCAAATCACATATGATGGGAGGCACATCACTTATGTCTTTAATGCCGGTTATCACAATCTTTCCATTATGGAACACATGAACATGATATGGATGCCAGTTAGTCAATTGAGCTGCTGGAAATAACTCCACTTCATAAGTTAGATTATGTGATGATGTAACTTTACGGAAATCATAGTGATAGTGTAATTCACATAACACGGTCATTGTCTTCACTTTCCAATCAGATAATGAATCACCAAGTAAATGTTCCAAAGTTAAGTGTAGATATGAGAGATCACCCTCCATGACCCTTCCAATACATTGGATTGTTCCATTTGGAAAGAATAGGATAGTGAGAGATCTATCCTTCCTCTGAATCCTCCATGTTAACATTGAGGGTCTTCCAAGATGTAAGCTCGTTGTCGGCTTCAATTTGCGTTTTATCAGTAACCATTGTTTTCGGTTGGGTATATTCCTCTCGATCTCTTGTAGATTGAGTTTTTTTACTTTGCTTTTGTAGTTAACATCCGATTTACAACTTCCAACCGTTTGATGTCCTCCATCTTTAATGAATGACGTTATCTGTGGTAGTATCTCCCTTGTAAAGGTTTCCCATGTGACGTCACTGAAACGAAAAAATCGATATTCAACATCTTCACGTTTTGGTGAACAGACGTATAGTTTGACTGATGAATCACACTTTATCCATACCTTGTCATCGAGAGGAATCTTGATCCGAGTCTTATGGTTGTCAATGAGATCCGCAAAGTCTTTCAGTGAAGGCAATGAGTCAATACTAATGCAAACGCCACGATGTTTTCGATCACTATTTGCTATTGAATGACGAAATGCTATTCTTTTAGAATTTGTTATGTGAACGTTTTGAACGTCACTAAGTTTCCATGTTCTAATGTAATGAGGCATGTTCCGAAAGCTATGTTTCAAATTTAAGTTTAATGTTTGCCTAAAGTTTGTTATTTTATTAGCTCAACATATCGGAATGATGTTGAGTACAAATTCTTCACATATTCATTCACATTAGGACTACCTATTTATTAGTAATCATTTCTACATATCGGAAAGATGTAGAAATTTCAATTTTAGTAAGACTACTTATGTATTAGTAAGTGTTGCTACATGTCGGAAGATGCAGCAATCGCAAGATCTATTACAAGTGGAATATTATATTGTTTTTATTTAGACTTATTCTACATCACCTGTGACAGGAAGGCATCTCCTTCTCTTCGACGGTGGGGGAAGACCTAGGCTATAGTGTCCATATGGTAATGATAAATTTTTATCCAGCCAACAGCGCTTATCCTCCCAAAGTGAAAGACCTCGCTTCCTAAATGATTTTGTGCTAACTATGTGATTTTTTGAATTTATAATTGTCATATCTTCAGTTGTATCATTCTCACTATAATAGACACTCCTATAGTCATCATGTTTCAATTTTTTAACTGCTGCTCTCTGAATTCCTTTTGCACGTTTGATGCTATGATTCGTAGAGTCTAGATATTTCATGGAATACATTTTCGGTTTTAGTAGGATCATTTCCTCAAGCAACTTTCCAGCACACTCATCCTTAAAACAACCTAATCTAGCTTTGTTTGTAGTTGAGTATAGTCGGTGATGACTGTCATAGTTTGAAGAGTCAAACTTTTCACCGAAGTATAGAAGTATATCTTCCAGACGGACAGATGGTGATGTGTATAAACATAGGAAGAAACTGTCGGTATCACCTCCACAAAGCCGCGTTCTATTTATCAGTGGACATCCTTTTAGATCATTGTAATATAATTGATACATTTCCAACTTACTATAGTCAAGTACTGCTTGACCAACATATATTAATTTATTTAAAACTATTGAAGGTTTGTACATTTCCATACCAACCAGATCTTCATCAAATATTTTGTGTTGAACATAGAGAGGATGATTTGACAATTTCAGTAGTTGTTTCTCATTGTTGACTAGTTTAAATTTTTTCCTTCTCCTTACATTTTCCATTGTTTTACCATATAAAGAATTATTTTTCAATTTGTAGAATGACTTTTCGAAGTCAGTGTTTGATTGAGCCCTCTTTTGAGAGTTCATATCAATGTATGTTTTTAACCAAGGCTTTTGTGTGAATTTTATGCCACTATGAATCTTCTTGATTCTCATGCCCATGCTCAAGTAAAATTTTAAAATTGAATAGTGGACTACATAATTTTCCCTATCAAATTGATGGAGCAGAAGTTTCTTGATAGAAGAAAAATGTGTATTTGGTCTTACTTTTTCATATAGATTTTTCATATAGTGTGAAAACATTCTCTTTTCAATCATCTGCATTTCTGGAGCTAATGGGAAATCGGCAGTGTCATCATGAATGGCTGCAGGATACTCTAAATCTAAATCAAAAATGTAGCCGATTTCACCATCATCATCTATATTTTGAACATTTTCTTCATTTAAAAAATTATCTAATTCACTTTCATTCAACCATTTGAAATTTGAGTGGGGTAGATTTCTACTGAGTGAAGAACCATAAAGGTTATTAACATCTAAGTAGGTCAAATGTCGACTTTCATGTGTATTATTTCCTAATTCTTCAATGCGTGCACGCGCTCGGTGAATGTTGGTGAAAGTCATACCCCCTCTAATTCCTCGTTCAAATAGATTGTACATATTTTCATCTTGTATGTAGTGTGGGGGATCATTGGAAGAGAAATTTAGTGCTGAGGTAAAGCTAAGATGTGGGAGACTGACAAAATGTACAGGGTCGACTTCATCCTCACGTTGACTCAATGCTCTAAACACTTCAAATATGTCTGCCAACAATAAAACATCTAACTTCAGATATGCCAGCATGTAATCACCAAATGTGCTACAATTAAACTCAATCCACGCCTTGTTAGCGTGTTCATATTCACTATCGGAACAGTGCTCACGAGTAAGATCATTATAGAATTCAAATTGTGGTGGTAGACAGTCTTCCGTCAACGTGTTTAAGTTTTTGAAGTATGAATATGGAAACACTCCCTTCTGATATAAAACATTATCACTTAATTGTGGAAATTCTACCCTTAATGTCTCTACATGCTCATACGTTTGCAAGCCCTTGGCTAATTCACTCAAGGATGCACTTAGAAATTGATATGAGTCTAAGAATTTTAGTTTAAAGTATACTGTCTTCCCTTTGTATTCATTTACAGGGACACTGGCGGATAAAGTTATATATTTTTCAGCAGTTGCTGCTACAACATCTAATTTCCAAGACTTCATTCTTCCAATCGCTTTATAGCAAACGATGTGGCTATCATAATTTTTAAAATTGTGGAAAAATATGGGGAGCTCCCGTCTGTTAAGTCTTAACCGGAGATTGCATTTCCTACATAATGTTTGCCTATATCGTCCGGTGATATGATCATGATCACGAACTTTTATGACTTCATCGCTGAATTTTGATTTACATTTGTTGCAACATTCTGCATTCTCGTGGCGTGCTTTTTCATCCGCTGACAGTGACATTGGCTGCCTAGTTGTTGCACATTGGTTGTCATATAAGTCTTGGGCTACAGTTTCTAAGTGGTGCAAGAAACTAATAATGCAATTTTCTCCCTCAAAGAGGTAATACTTGTTTTCAAATTTTGATTGAAGGGCATTATGCCAGACATGATAAGCTCCAATAGCCGCAGGTTTATGTATTTTATTATCAATGTAGCACTCTATATCTGCATAAATTACTAAAGGAGGACTTAGTTGATATTCCATGCTACTTGTTAGTACTTTTAGATCTGTCGGCATTTTTTCTATTTGTGCTTTTCCTCGAATGCAAAACTGGAAATGTCGTTCTAGTGTTGTCTTATATGTGAATGACTGAGTGCATCTTTCGCAGAAGTATTTATGTCTTTTTAAAGTTCTCCTATACAATCTTGACAGCTTTGGAATTCCACAATAGTGTGCTGCTCCATTGTTTAGAATTAGCAAAATATTAACCGTTTGCCTACCAGTAAAGTTACTATTGTAACGAACACCTTTGAGTCCATTTTCATAAAAGTGAATGTTAATTTTAATATCATTATTTTTCTCAAATTTTGGAATATCTTTGATTGATACTGGTGTGGAAATGCCTTCCATATTTAGCTCAGATGTCCACTCACTATATGATTTTACTTCATTCCTTGAATAAGGTACTTCATTATAATGCAATATTGATAAAACTGCATATAGGAAGCAATCATTTGCATTTGAATTAACATTAATGACAGCTTTAGAGTTTTTTAACTTCTTTGGTAGAGGAAATGATTGTCCACCTGACAGTATTGGACTTGTTATTACATTGAACTCTATATTTTGTACATCATCTATAATCCAATTGCTACCCTTTTTTGTGAAGGCTTCAATATGATTTATTAGACTATTTAGATGATCCTGAAACCAAGCATCATAGTCATAAATATAGTTTGAGGATGATGAGGTAAAGTGTGCGAGAAAAGTTTCTTCTTCTTGAGGATTAGAACGGACATAACGAATTTGTGCAATCAGACGACCGCGCAATTGATAGCTCCTTAGTAAGTCAGACACTAAATTCCCTAACATGGAACGCATGCTTTCTAAGAATGATGTTATGTCCACAGTAGGTGTTGTTGGCGTGATATCATACACACGTGCATGGCCATTGAGTGCGCTTTCACTGAGACTAACAGTTCCATAGTTATTATGCATATTCATCTCACTATTTGTGTTATGTACATTCATATGCTGTCGAAATCTACTTATAGAGTTATACGTTTTGCCACACCGAGAGCAGTATTGCATAAAGTTTTGTATGTTAGTTGAAGCGCTGGTTGTTGGCTTAGAAGTAGATCTATTTTGATTATTTGAATTTGACTCTGTTATGCTATCATTCGGTTTATTATTGCATACAAGTTTATGTCTCTTAAGATTATCCATCCTATTCGTCTTATGTGGACACTTGCTACATTGATACGCTTTTCCTAACTTACAAAATTTTTCATGTCGTTGGAAATTGCCTATGAGAGTGAACACTTTTCCACACTTGGTACAGACAATTGATTATTGATTGATGAGGATTGAAATTAGCAAGCCCTTATATACATCTACCATCTAATGACGTCAGCGTCATCACCAGCCAATACCATATGTTCCGATCTGTTGTAAAGAGAAAACACATACAATTTTAACAATTATTTTTTTTTCAAAATAGAAGAAAATAGAAGTTAAAGTTACAGTCTAACGCATTTGACAATACCACTATGATATAGTTTTAGGTGACTGCAGCTGTCACTACAGCCACCCAAATCGTCCATCCTCGTAAGGCGCACTTTTCTGATCCCATTTTGGGAACAGTCGAGGTGGACAAGTGTCTCTTTATGGTGCTGTTGACTGGTGGTTACTTGGGAGGCCAACAGGAGGTTTGATTGAGTAATATTTCTTAGAGACTCAATCAAACCTCTATTGTCCTCCTTCAACTTCACCTCGCGGGCCTCAACCTCCTTCAGGCGCTCTTGGCAACGACGGAGTTGTATCTCAACGTCTTCTTCTACTGTCGCGTCGAGATCGACATTATACTGTCGAACAGGGAGAGCAGCTGGAGGTGCGGGCGCAGCAGCGTGAGGGGAAGGATCTGCGGCTGGGATCGGAGAGGAAGGATCTGCGGTTGGGATCGGAGAGGAAGGAGCTGCGGCTGGGATCGGAGAGGAAGGAGCTGCGGCTGGGATCGAAGAGGAAGGACGCAGTGGAGATAACGGAGCCAGTGTCATCATGGGCGATAAAGGAAGGCGCACACTCCAGCTCGGAGAAGCCCGGATGTGGCTGAACGAGACCTCCTCCTGAGATGCACACATCGCGGAGTCCTGTAATCGAAAGAAACAATTGTTTATCATCTATTTAGCATTTTACCATTGATGAGATACAAAAGTGAATTTCTCTTACCTCCGGCTGGATTGTGACCTTCTGACCGGTTCCAACCTCTGTCTCACGGGGCAACGAGTCATTCTAAAAGATAAATCAATCTATTACAAACAAAAAAACATATTTTAATAGAAAATTCTGTACTCATGCAGTTGACCAACTTTGATACTTACATTTGTAACAGGATCATCATCCTCATCGGAAGAAGATGTCGGGGAAGAAGTCGCTGACGACGTTTCCTCATCAGATGAAGTCGCTGACGAGGTTTCATCGTCCTCTGATGAGGACTCCCGAATAGGATACGGCTTTTCCTCATTATCTTCCACCGATGTACTGGTCGCTGGCGTCGAAAGGAAACTTCGATGCTTCCTGAGGGACAGCGATCGCACAACCTGCAGAGAAAAATAATATAACATGCTCGCAACTCATTGAGAAGCATACATGTTCTTGGAAATACTTCATGCATTGAGAAATATTATTGATAAATAACTAAACAATGACACTTACGGGACTGGGAAGACACTTCTTCTCCGGTGTAGGCAAACGGGGTATACTGTTCACACCTGTAAACATCTGAAGAAAAGAACATATTCAATTTCATATAAAGAGCTAATGAATAACTTTAACACTTACATTTCTCAAGCATTCAGCCGCTTTCTCCTCTTCAAAACTGACACAAGTCTGTTGAGGCAACTCACTCTGAAATGTTGTGACAATGTTGAAATACTTTTTACATGGTAGAATAATTAATGGAGTAAATGTATTCTCACATTTTTAGTGATGATCTTTTTTTGAATTAAGACCTTGGTCTTCTTAGGAGGAGGCATCTCATCATTATCCTGAAATATTTAAATGATATATGTTTTTATGCATAATGGACCAATAATTAATGTATTCGGTTTTAAGAAGCTATCCTTTGAAGGTATTATGTATGATTGGCAGAACTCACCTCAATATCACTTAAGGTGTCATCGATGAACTGTCGTGACTTGGGGGCTTTCTTTGGGACTCGGGACTTGACGGGTTTCTTTATTGCGGTAGGCTCCTCCACCTGTGAAAGGACACCTTCCATCGGCCTCTCCTTGTTGAATAATCGCTCCAACCTCCTCTTTTCAACCTTTGAGGTGAGGTTGATGCCCTTCCTCCCATTTTGCTGAGCACATGGCGTGTGCTTTTCAATGAATGCCTTAGAGGCTTCGGTATTTACCTTTTCATTGCTCCGTTTGTATGATTTGCAAGTTAGGCAATAAAGATATGTGCATTCACTTTTGAAGATAAAGTTCTTGTGACCGCTCTTATTGGCATGTCGAACGGGTATTTGGCATGTTTCACAGTAGTGAAAAATTAGGCGCTGTCGTGCAAGACTCTCTTGTCGGACCATCTCTATAGAAGAAAAAAATTTTATTATAATTTTATCTCTTATTAAATGAAAACTCATTTATATATCATCAACAAAACTTTATGAAGTACTACCTTGATATTGAATAAATCTTAGAAAGAATTGAAATCTGAAGTTGAAATTGAAACCGAAAGTCGAAAGTTTAATTTTCATTCGAAAACGGTTTGCTCATAGAAAGAGTTGAAATTTACAAGTAGCTGACTTGAAATTATTTAATTTCGAAATTAATTTAATGAAATGAAAGTGAAATTTCGAAAATTTCAACCAATCCTCAATTTGTTTAATTAAACAAGCTTGAATTTTATACATCTGTTAGTAGATGATAGACTGAATATTTAAAATGGATGAAGGCTTTATTTAGGTATCTTTTTATTTATTTACAAACTGTGAAAATCTTGTTGATTCAAATACACTTACATTTAAACTGATATATTCATGTCTCTCGCTCAGTGACTTAATATAGGATGAAAAATTAAAAAAAAACATGGTTAATAATATAACATAAAGTGTTCCTATCCTAAAAACCCAAGCTTCTATATTTAAAGCTATTTGGTTATGAAAACTTAATAATGTTCCTACTCCCGAATATCCTATAAAGTAGCACAACATGACAATGAAACTCACTTCAGAATTGTAATAAGAACCGGAGAACGGAGGAACGAAGAACGACGTCTGTTATGGACACTAAATAATTTGAAAATGAGTGAAAATTCGTTTTGTGCAACTTCTTTATATATGAAATTGACAAAGCAACTATGAACAAAGACCTTATGACATCACATCCTGGAATTGGTACGGTTAAACAAAATTGATAACTCAAACAAGAATTGGAACAGCTGGTTTATTTTTAACCTTAGAAATGGAAGTGCCATCATATGTGTTGAAAGATTTCTACATGTAAACAGTAGAGTGAATTCAAAGTAATATGAACTGATGGACTGATGTATTATTTGATATACATGTTATTATTAATAGTCATATAATGATTCATATTTGAAGATATAAAACGTGTGGTTTGAATAGAACATTAAAATTTGAATTAAGCGCTAAATTTCGAAAATTGAAATTTCGCGCCAAAATTCAAATAATCAAATTTAAAGACTTTTTCGAAAAT
Organism: Prostheceraeus crozeri; assembly: GCA_907163375.1. NCBI lineage: Eukaryota > Metazoa > Platyhelminthes > Polycladida > Euryleptidae > Prostheceraeus > Prostheceraeus crozeri. The sequence continues at coordinate 25,108 of CAJQUW010001601.1, forward strand.
TTGAATTTCGCGCCAAAATTCAAATAATCAAATTAAAATACTAGGTTAGGGTTAAGGGTTAGGGTTAGGGTTAGGGTTAGGGTTAGGGTTAAGGTTAGGGAAGCAAGAAGAGTATCTATGGCACCCGGAACCCATGGGTAAATAAATTTTCGAGTGCGCGAAGCGCACTCGAAAATTTATTTACCCTATAATCCGAAAAATTTCGAGGGCGCGAAGCGCCCGAGAAATTTTGAGGCCCCCCCCGCCGTGTATGAAGTGTATGAAGGTCAAAGGTCAAGGTCAGGTCTAAGGTCAAGGTCAAGTGTAGAGGTTTGTATATTATGGTCATTTTTGGTTGTAAAACTTTAACTTTGAAAATTTGTAAACTTAGTCATTTTTGTAAAAAAACTTGGAATTTTTCAAGTTGCATACAGATGCATACAACTAGGATTTTTTCATCAAATGGGTACATACAATATATCATTCGAATGCTCTTTTCATGCTGATTCTAATGGTGTATTGTATGACACATGTATGACATATAACTAGAGAGCTACATGTCTTTAAAGAATGGGCTAAAAACTTAGTGAATTTAAAAATCTAACATTTGTCTGCTTGCATACAGTTGCATACAACTAGGATTTTCCCATCGAATAGGTACATACCTTATATCATTCTAAAGGTCTTTTCATTCTCATTCTTATGGTGTCGTGTATGACACATGTATGATATCATCCTGGACTGCTACAAGCATTTTAAAATTAACAATATAACTGTTTCTTTAAAAGTTATATGTTCCTATTTAGTTCAAGTTGAAGTCTTCATACTTGATTTTTTGTTTCAATTCAGTTATTGAACATCATTAATTGTAGATAGTTATTCCCCTTTCCCATTCAGACCTTAATTGAAGACCGATTTGTGAAATGATAAAACAAGTCTGTTCATATATACAAATGAATATTAAATAAAGAGATTAAGAAAAAACACACTAAATGTCATCAAGGTAAGGAAAGGGTACAAGTTTTTTCAAGTCCACTTGCATATGGATCCTGGTCTTCTTGGGCGCACAGGGACAGCGACGTGGTGTGTCAAGGTCGATGACCGAAAATTCGAGAGCGGTTGTGAGGTTCCGCTCGTTCGGCTCCATCCTCATGAACACCCGTTTGGTGTGGTACTTTTTCGGGCGTTCTTGACTTTGACCGTGACCCGTCCATAAAGTGGTGTTCGCATGGACTTCTTATTCATGTGACGCATCGTCTCGATTGATACGTCACTATCTTCATCACTCGAGTAGTCGGGCGATGCAGGGGCTTGGGTGAACACCACCGGCTCGTTTGGTGTTGTCGATCGCTCCATCGGAGATTGGGGAGGTGTACTGGTACGTTCCACTGGCGAGGTGGTACGATCAGCAGTACCGTTCTCAACTGCGGCTTTCTGTTTGCGATCCATTATGACTTGTAGATTTAAAATAATTGTAACTGGTAAACGTGAGGATTAGAACCTTTGATAAGAATTGGTACAAACCTCGGACTTATATACTTTTTAAACAAAGGAAATCCTAACAGCCAATCAGAGAGGTACCGAACTTCCCTAAAGAATATATATAACTATATAAAGGATGTCATTGTTCCAAACTGTTAAGTACTTATCCTCAACGTTCCATAACAAGAAGCATGTCCTCAAAACCACTATTTTATTTTCAAAATGACAGCCAAGTCATTATGGGAGGTCAGTTGGACATGACCATGCATCTGTCTTGCGGCTGCAAAGTGGCCCTGTGGAAGACCTTGACTGTCTCTGCACTTCAAAGGCGGAATGGACTACCAGTGAAGTGTCCGGTACACGAGTGCGATCATGACTTTAGCAACAATAAAACATTTCATGAATGGTGTGATGACTTCCTGAAGATCATGGAGTCGCCTGAGGGACGTGATCTACACCCATCATTTATTTTTCATGCTTAAATTAAACTTACATTGTAAATCTCTTGTCTTTTTCACTTTAAACATAGTTCTGGAATTGGTTTTCTTATTGGGGAGCAACTAAATCATAACTGCACATTAAAGTTTCACATCTAAATAGTGCTACATTTAAAATAATTGTCACAATAGTCGCAATTGAGCAAACCCATTCAAAATCAAACAACGGACGTCTATCGGTACGTACCCAAGTGCTCAGAACCAAGCCACACAAGTTCGATCATAGACGTTCCCAAACACAGTGTACTCAACTGAGTGTACCAAACACATGTACCTATCCAGTAAAACAGATCTCATACAAGTTCCTATTCATAACACTGAATTATACATGTACCTATCCATGTGCCTATCGATAACTAAATTATACATGTACCTATCCATGTACCTATCCATGTACCTATCGATAACTAAATTATACATGTACCTATCCATGTACCTATCCATGTTCCTATTGATAACACTAAATTTTACATGTACCTATCCATGTACCTATCCGTCGCAAGTAGGGCACAGTTTTCACTACTTTCGACGCCGGAAGGTTCCTGGAAGAATTCAACGAAAACCCCGATGATCAAATCCTCGATCAGCTGAAGAAAACTGACTTATTCGACATCGGCAAACACTTAAACTTGCCAGTCAAGATGAGTATGAAGAAATGCCAAATCCGAAGTCTACTGAACAAGTACTTTGTAGAAACTGAGCTTTGTAGAAACTTTGTAGCTTGAGTGCAATGAGCCCCAGAAAATCCCACTCAGGTTCAAATGCTAGTGGAATTGAAGAAGCTAGAGCTAGAGGAAAAGAGACTCGAAGCCGAGAAAGAGAGAGAAGAAAGAAGACTCGAGAGAGAAGAACGAAGACTAGAACGTGAATCTCGCGAGAGGATAGAGCTAGAAAGGCTTAAGCTTGAAAAAGAAATGGCACTTCAAAAATCTGAATCAGGTCTGAAAGAAAATGTCTCAATGGTTCCTAAGTTCTCAGAAAAGGATATGGAACAGTTCTTCCAATGCTTCGAAAGGGTAGCACAAACTGCTAAGTGGTCTAAAGACAAATGGACATTCCTGATGCAAACGGCACTTACAGGCAAAGCCCAGAAAGTATACTCCGCACTTACTGATGATGATGCGAAGGATTATGAAAAGGTCAAACAAGTAATTCTCGAATCGTATGAATTGGTCCCTCAAGCCTACAGGCAGAAATTCAGAAACTGCAGAAATCTCAAAGAACAAAGTCACCTAGAATTCGCAAAAGAAAAAGAATCGAGGTTTGACAAATGGGTTCAAGCAGAACAAGCGACCGCATATGACAAAATGCGAGAAATAATTCTACTCGAAGAGTTCAAATTTTGCCTAAATCCGCACATCAAAGTGTACTTGGACGAAAGACAGCCAAAGACTCTGAAAGAAGCAGCAAGATTTGCAGATCAATACGAGCTTACTCACAAGCCGAAGTACATGTATAGCTATCAGTACAGAAACGCTCCTCAAGATAATCAAATAATGGAAAAGCAAATCGATGCGAATAAGCCTGCAGATAAAGACAAGACGAAGAAAGAAAAACCGGACGTCCCTTGGTGCGAACACTGTAAGAGGCGAGGACACGATAAGACCGAGTGTTATCATCTTCACGGCTGGCCTAATAAGCCGAAGCGAGGTAAACCCACAATGCTGTTGAAAAGCATGCCTGAGTCAGATTCAAAATCAGCATCATTTGCCACAGATCTCGATAAGTCGCACAAAACTGAAGTCGCTGAAGACGTCAAATCGATCAAGATTCCACATGAAGTCAACGAAAGCGAAAAGCTGACTGACATTCAACACGAAGTCGACGAAAGCGACAGACTGATTGAAGAAGGCAAGCAGGCATTCAGCAAGATTGGATTCGCAGGCAACAGCAAAGATGAACTGAGCCCGATTACATGTTGGCGAGACACAGCAGCCTTTCAATCAGTACTAGTCAAGAGCAAACTCCCTAACGCCGAAGCATCCAATACTGGCCGCAGCGTTCAAATCAGTGGAATCGGTGGAAGTATCCAGCACCATTGCACAGACTCTATGTGAAAACAGATGGCGTCGATGGATATTTTGCAATCGGTCTAGTGAGTCGAGATGACATTCCGATGGAAGGCGTCGATTTTATACAGATTGTTTCATAAAAAATGGATCACCCTTAAACATCGCCTTAACTTCAACTTTGTCTAACTCCGCCAAACTTGAACGAATTTCTCTGAAATTTGGAAGATATGTCAGTTGTGGTTACTAATATCATTGTTCGAAATTTCAAGCATGAATATTGAGTTGTTTTCCTGTTATAGATAAAAAAGTAGTAGATAATTTGATCTTCATTTAGGAATGTTACACAAAATCATACCTCACTCTTATAAAATTACATTTGTTTCCTTTGTTATGTAATATGTTGTTCTTCAAGCCAAAAGCTATCAAGCAAAACAAAAATAAAGAAAATCGGTCAATCAGAGCCAGTATAGCACCATTATACATCAACAATAATGTAACTGCTACATGTGATTAACTGGACTTCATGTTCCATAGCTTCCTGACTTCGTTGTGGTGGTGTTGGCAGCACTCCTGATTGCTTTCAGCTAGAAATCTATCTCTTACCGGTTGAAAACAATACAAAGCACAAATGAGCAATAACGAGATCGCATTCACAAAAGGCAAAGTGTCAGCCTTGCTAGAACTAGGGTTTTCTTTGCGAGCTACAAGCAAGCGACTAAATGTCCCTTACACAAATGTGCATCGATGGAATAATGATGATTTTCGACTCTGTCGTAAAGAGGGCTCTGGCCGTCCACGCAAAACATCCAAACGCAGAGACCGCTTAATTTTGAGATTTGTTAAAGTTGATCCAAGTCTCTCGTTAACTGAGATGGCTGCACTAGTCTCGTCTATTTCTAAGTCCACTATTCGTAGAAGACTTATTGAGTCCGTCTGAAGGATAGTGATGGTCGATTGAGATTATGGATAAAATCTGATCACGAAATTCCGAGACATTTACATCGTCCCCGGGTACAAGGTGGTGCGACTCTACTGATTTGGGCTGGCATTTGGACCAATGGCCGCTCTGAACTTCATATACAGCAAGGAACCATGAATTCTAAACGCTATGTGAATGTTTTACGAATGAACATTGGCCAAATGACAGATCAACTTGGTGATCCATCGACTTGGTTATTTATGGATGATAATGCTGCGTGTCACAGGAGTAGTAGAGTCAACTTATGCAAGTCTCAATGAGGGCTTAGGACATTATCTTGCCCAGCTCGTTCTCCTGATCCCATAGAAAATGTATGGAGTATTCTAAAACGTAACGTTCGTCGTTCACTGCTACCTACAGATGGCGTATCACAACTTACGTCACTGTTAAAAAGAGAGTGGAGGAAGTTAGATCAGTCAAAAATCAACGATATCATCGAATCAATGCCTAGACGAATTGGTAATGTCATTGACAATAAGGGTAGGGCCACAAAATATTAGCTTCTTAAGAATCGTTACTGTATCATAGCTTATCAGATTATATAAGGACATTTAAATATATTAGGGACATGAAATAACATGAAAAATGCTTTCTGTATCATACGTATGTTTTATTTTGTCAAATATTAGGATGATCCACTTTTTATGAAACGGACTGTAGTTGGAAACGACTTGGCCGGATCAAAAGTTCAATCGTCCATCACGAAATCAGATCTGAAGAATGTTATTGTAAACGAAAGAGAACAGAATGAGCATGAAACCACCATCAATGCAGTTACTAGATCAATGAGCAAAGTACAGCCAGAGCCAGAGGTCATACCATCAGAATCTACTGAGGCAGAAAACAACAAAACCAACGAGATCAGAATGAACGAATCAACGAATGAACAAGAACAAGATTCAGACTTGCAAACCATCTATGCAGAAACACCTGAAGAAATGTCAGACGAACAGAAAAGTGAACAAAAGTACTACTACAAGCAAAATGGCATTCTAATGAGATGTTGGAAACCGGTAGATGCCTCACCAGACGAGCACTGGCGGGAAACTCGTCAAATAGTCCTACCGAAGAGTTACCGACAAAAAGTGATGAGCCTTGCACATGAAAACACGCTGAGTGGACATCTAGGAGTCAAGAAAACTCACTACAGAATCCTGAAACATTTCTATTGGCCGGGAATGTATCGAGAAATCGCGAACTTCTGCAAAACATGCCATTTTTGTCAAATAGCCGGAAAACACCAGCACGATCCGCGAAAAGCACCATTGATCCCTATACCAGCTTTCGAGGAACCGTTCAGCAATATCATAATCAACTGCGTTGGACCACTACCACGTACTAAGTCCGGACATGAATACCTGCTCACAATCATGTGTTCAGCAACGAGATTCCCTGAAGCAATACCGTTGAGATCAATCAATGCCAAGAATATCTGCAACGTTCTAATCAATTTCTTCACCATGGTAGGATTACCAAAAATCATCAGATCTGATCAAGGCAGCAATTTCATGTCGAAGATATTCAAACAAGTCACAGAAATCTTGGAAATTCAACACAAATGTTCGACTGCCCTATCACCCAGAAACACAGGGCGCTCTCGAGAGGTTTCATCAGACACTCAAAGTGATGCTCAAGACATATTGCGAAGAAAGCCAGAAAGACTGGAACATAGGTGTCACCATGTTATTATTCGCCATCAGAGAAACAGTACAAGAATCACTTGGATACAGTCCGTTCGAGCTAGTCTACGGTCGTGAAATAAGAGGCCCACTGAAACTCTTGAAAGAGAAGATACTCAGCAATGAAGAAATCGACATGAATCTACTCGATTATGTCTCCGACATCAAAGAAAGATTGCTCGCTATCCGAGAAAAAGCTACAGTCAATCTTGAAAAGTCACAGACAAAGACGAAAATAAATTATGACAAGACTGCTGTAGAACGATCCTTTCAACCAGGCGAAAAGATTCTACTCCTGCTACCGATGCCACGCAATCCACTGAAAGCCAAATGCCAAGGTCTTTACATCATTCAGAAAAAGATAAACGACGTTGACTATGTAATTGAAACTCCAGATCGACAGAAAAAGCAACGACTTTGCCACATGAATATGATCAAGAAATACCATGAGCGAAACCCTCAAGATAAAAGTATAGAAACTACAACCAAGAAAGAGAACGTAACTGAGACATCGATTATGACATGTACGCCATCCAATATTGTCGAAGAAACGCTTATCGTTATGCCGAAACTGCAAAATTCGCTGATTCTAGGAGATCCTGAAAAGCATTATCAGCTCCTTGAGCCAGAACAGCGAGCAGAAATCATCAAGCTTATCGAAGACCATCAAGCGATATTCTCAGGCCACCCACAACTAACAACTTGGGCCACTCATCAAGTCGATTTGAAAGATGAAAAACCAGTGAAACAGAGTCCCTATCGAATGAATCCAGAGAAAAGATCATGCAAAAAGAAATTCAAAATCTAAAAAATCACGGAATCATAGAAGAAAGCAACAGTGAATGGAGTTCGCCATGCATCTTAGTACCGAAGCCGGACGGAACATTCAGATTCTGCACAGATTACAGAAAGCTGAATGAGAAAACGATTGCCGATAACTTCCCAATACCTTCGATCGACACATGTATCGAAAAGGTCGGAAATTCAAGGATTATTAGCAAGTTCGATCTGTTGAAAGGTTGCTATCAAGTCCCTCTGTCTGAAGATGCGAAACGAATTTCAGCCTTTGTCACTGAAGAAGGACTCTACCAATACAAAGTCATGCCCTTTGGAATGCGAAATGCCGCTTCAACGTTTCAAAGACTAGCTAACAAAGTAGTCAAAGACTTGGACAACTGCGCAGTCTATATAGATGACATCATCGTCTACAGCGATACATGGGAAGAACATGTTGTACAAATCAAGAAACTATTCCATCGTTTAGAACAAGCAAACCTGACAATAAACCTTGCCAAGAGTACAACTGGGCAGCAATCCTTGAGATACCTGGGATACGAAATCGGATAAGGTAAGATTAAGCCAATAGCCACAAAAGTACAAGCCGTACTCGATATGCCAGTACCGCAAAACCGCAAAGAATTGAGACGATTCCTCGGCATGGCAGGATACTACAGGAAATTCTGTAAGGATTACGCTGAAATGGCACATCCGTTGACAAGCCTGACCAGCACCAAAGTCAAATTCCAATGGACAAGTGACTGTCAGAAAGCTTTTGAAGATGTCAAAAGGATGCTAGTGTCACCTCCTGTGCTGATTACGCCGTCTTTCGAAAAGCCGTTCAAGTTATACGTTGACGCCAGCGGCTTAGGAATCGGAGCCCACTTAGCACAAACGGACGACGATGGAGATGAACACCCAATATCCTACTTCTCAAGAAAATTCAATAAACATGAGCGCAATTACAGCACAATTGAGAAGGAAGGAAATGCTCTAATCCAAAGTTTGAGACACTATGCATACTTCCTCAAAGGAAACAAGTACACAGTTGATGTATACACAGACCACAACCCGTTAGTCTTTATCAATCGAATGAAGAACGATAATCAGCGTCTTCTGAGATGGAGTTTGTTGTTGCAAGAATACAATATCAATATTACGCGCATACTGGGAAAAGATAGTATTATCCCTGATTGTTTGTCGCGTAGTTAAAAAAAATTAGGTTTTTTTAGTAGGGGCGTGTTGTGAGCTTCTTATGAGTGCATTAGTTCTTGATTCTTCGCAGTTATTTTCACTCCATTCTATCATTTGTTTTCAATATGACGAAGGCAGGTGACGTCATATTCTGATACAGATCGAGAACAGAGCTGATCACCGGAGAGACAATAACACTATTAAAACCGCAGCGTTATCGCCTGAGGGCACTCGAGTATCTCTCTCCGCTACGACGCACGCGCGGAAAGGATATTGTTACGGGCGACAGCGAACAAGTCAAGCCTTCGAAGATCGGCAGGACAGACGACGGCGAGACGGTGATCCTGACCCCTAGCGACACAGAGGAGCAAACAGTAGCGGCAGTGTTCGAGATTGGTGGACCTACACACTTAAATGTGAACGCCTCCAAAAGGTCCTCTTCAGGGCCACCCTGCTCTCTCGTTTGTCTGAATATACATTTCATTTATATCGTTTGTCTTCTTATAGTATCATTTTGTTTGGTCAACAAAGTAGCCCATAACACCCTAAAATTTTTTCTTTCATGTATTTAGTTACTTCTTATTAAAGTGCATCTAGACATTTTTATTGGTGGTAGGCAACAACAGCATGCGGGTGTCTAATTGTCATCAAAATCTGTACCACATTGATTCACAACAGTAACTTTGCAATCAAAATCTGTCCCTAATTAATTCGCGTAAACATCTTTATTATCAACTACGCAGAACATGTGTTACAAATCAACTGCTTCATCTGGTAATCTGGTTTCATCAGTTGCTAGGTTGCAGTAGGTACAATATGGGTTTTGCATGACCCAAAAGTAATAAATTATCAAAACCATAGTTCCTAAACATTCATTTAACATTATATATTTTGTCATTTTCCACATAAAATCGACAGCATTGGATATTATAACAGAAAGACCACGACCAATTCTATTGGTATTGGTGGCTCTTACAAAGTCTCAGTCTAACCAACAAGGTTGTTCATGCTATTGACAGGGCTGAGATATATCGCTTAAGATTAACACGTGTCTAATTGATCTACTAAAAATTCACAAATTGCTTCAAGTCTATGCTAAATAAGGATCATCAAGTTGAATTTTTGGATGCCTATGGATGTCTAAGTAGAGATAATCAATCTGACTTTTGCAACCTGTCATATCCATTAACACCTTCCGCTAATTATTATTTCTGAACATAAATGGGTGGATTAAAGTCAAACTATCACTGAAAATATGTGAATAGCGGTGCTCCTGCTACAATTGTTAGTGATAATTGTAAATGTCACATACTTTCTTCTAGGCGGCTTGAGTTAATAGTCATTGTAGCACTCAGATGCGGCGAAAAACAAACCGGTGTTTGTTAACTATTTTAGCATAAAACAAGTCTAGTTGTTTATAAAAATTAATAATGTTTTCACTTCTACGGTTCAATGACAAAATAGAACGTTAACTGATGGAATTTACGGTCGCTAACCCATTTACCGCTGTAGTTTTAACGGGCGCAATCATCTGCGAACAGCTGTAAAACACGTGGGTTATCATTTTAAAAAAGAATTAAAGCTGCTCGGAGTCCCGAACAATTCGTGCCCACGTCGGGATAGGCGGTTTCAACACGATGACCCTTCTAGCCTTTATATAGTATCTGATTTCTATGGTTTCAGTGACTGTTATCAACCGGTTCACACAGCAAAGAGACACAGTCGATGTCGAGTTCTACAGAGAAGTTTGTGAACGTATTTTCATGCGCCTGCTAACTTTTTTGATAATGATCGGAGGGCAGAACAATATCGAGAAAACTTTTGCGCAATGATCTGAATTCTTCAAATCTGAAGGAATCGTGGCGATCGGAGCATTTTGAAGGAAATCAGAGCAATCCGCAAGCGACGCACGACTATTTTTCCTATCTCTGTAAGGTATTAAAAATTTCTTTTTGCCCACTTAATAAGTTCCTGCATGTGCCATTGTTTTGAATCAGTTTGCACTTTTAGCAAAGTGATGCGGTTAAGCAATCTAGTTCTGTGGGTGGCAGCGAATAGCAATGCTTACACTCATGGCTTTGCTTTCACTTCGGATTTCTTATAAATAGGAGTTTCATTAATGATGTACAGTCTGCTTCTATTAATAGTAAAAGGAAACACTTCAACATAGCAGCTGTTAATTGATAGTACATCGTTATATTTCAGATGTCGTGGTGCGTACATTCGACAAAGGAGTATGAAGCAACATAAATGATAAAAGCTCAATTTGGCTCAATACGGCAGCGCAATAACTAACGGATGTCAAGTAAATGGAGAGCTTGAATTGTTAAGAAGATGTTCAGACGACAACACTTGGACGGAAAAAATTCTGCTTGAAAACCTTCGCTCTGCAAGCTGGGTCAATGAATATAAATTTATTCAATGTATATCATGTTATGTCATAATTATGTTTTGTTAATTATGCAGATCTACTGAAAGTCAAAAAGGATCTGTTCAAAATAATTCCAATATTGAAAGGTTCATCGTCAGTCTTAATAAACAAACAACTGAATATGAACAAAATGAACAAAATACCTTCTTCTCCTAAATAAGTATTATAAATGCCTCTTCAATCATTGAATTTCCATGAACGTGTTATTAGTATTATAATTGATGGCTTTGGGCGGGAAGACCATTATTCAAAAAATATACACTACGAGTGTGTAGGCACAAAACTCTCCCGATTGTTGTTAGGCCGAAAATTATAATGACTTAAATAAAGACACAAGGTGGCCGACGTTTCCCGTCCTGACGCTTTATCAAGGCCTAATATGATAAAAGTGAAGCACTACAGTAGATGGAGCCGTGTTGCGACTGCCTCGTGACGCCTGTTCATCCGAGGTTACGATTATTGATCAGACAACATTCCACCAAGCTGGTCTCCAGCGGATCACTCACACACTTTAAAAACGCAATGCTAAAATCATCTATACTGTTACATCTATGACATTCTTTTATATGCTCGCATAGGGCGCTACTGTTATTATTTTTGTTAATACTGTATTTATGTTCTTTGTATCTAGTGTAGAACGGACGAGAAGTCTTACCGATATACGTAGATTTGCAGTGAATACATGTAAATTCATATACAACACATGTAATATCACATCTGTTTTTATCAGGTAGCTTCGTACAAAGTTCACAGTTTTCATGTTTTTGGAATGGCTTAATGTTCAATACGTTACGCAGTTTTTTGTTACCTGTTGTGACAAACGTGATGTCCAATTTGAATTTACGTATGTGGTAATTTATTTTTCTTATCATGCTGTCACTAATGAAAGGTAGTTTCAAGATACATTTGTTCGTGTTATCTCTGATACTTCTGCTTTTATTTCTGCTTTTATTGTCATTACTGTACAGCTGAGTTTGAATATACTTTTCTGAATACCCATTATCCTTCAGGTTGTTTTTACACTTCTCCATGAGCATGCTTTTACTTTCTTCTGGAAGAGAATTACTGCATCTTACTTCTAAATTGTGAAATTTTTGTTTGACGAAGTTTGATTTAGTCGAGTTCGGGACCCAGCTGTCTTTCTTTAAAGAGTTACCAGAAGCTAATTCTTTAGTGAACAATTCATGAACAATCTTTTTATTCCTTACCCAGACACTTATATCTAGGAAATTTAGTTTTTCGTTGTTTTCTGGAATTTCAAGGGTGAAATTTATACTTTCATTGACAGAATTGAAAATTTTAGAAATTGTATCGAACAATTTCATATCAAACTGCAGAGGGCCAATTATAGAATCATCGATATAGCGCTTGTAGATCAACGTTTCTAAGTCCACGTGCTCCTTCAATAAGGAGATAGCCTTCATCTCAATATGGTTCATAAAGATAATTGCCAAAGGTGGTGCATACTGCGACCCCATAGGAACCCCTTTGATTTGTAAATACACATTGTTGTCATACTCTATCTCATAGTTGTAAGAAATGAATCTTAGCATAGTGGAAAATTGATCCAAACTAATGCCGAAATTATCAATCTGCTCCCATCTATCCTTAGCGAAATCCATAACAGCTTGTAGTGCCATCACCAATAGGCACACTGGGGTACAAATTAGTTACATCCATAGATATGAACACAGGGTCAGTCATGTTATGAGTACTGGACATGTCAAAATTCTCTAAAATTTCGATTAATTGAAGAGAACTATAGAGGTGGGCGGGTACAAAACCAACCAACTGATTCAAAATCTTTCCACATAACCAGTCAATTTTGTTAGTGGGATTGTTTACCACCGAGGCAATATATTATATATATTTATATATATACACACAGCATTATAGTGCTGTCGTTGCTCCTAAATTTCATTTTCATTATGTGGATGTGTTTCTGTGCCAGGATGACAATGTATCGCAAGAGGGTGAGTTGCAACGGTCTCGTGACGCTTTTTGCAGTAAATACAGTAATGAAACGGACCTATCTTTAACAGACCATTTGACTGATCTGATAAAGAGGGGACCGAACTATCGCATTCCACCTAAGCTCACGGATGATGTTATGGATGATGTTGAGCTAGCGCTTGATAGATTAACTTATAATTTACGTTGGAAATATCAGTACAAGGCTACAATAGACAATCGTAATTTAATTATTCCTTTTCAAAAGAACACTGTAAAGTTACCAGATAGTATGTCTGAAGCTGAAGAAAAGAACCTTTTCCTTTTCAAAGAAAGCGTAAAGAGTACAATCCAAAAAGAAATTGACCATGTTAAGAAAAGTAACGTGTACAAACAATTCAACAAGAACGTAAAGGAAAGTCGATCATTTATAAAAAACAACGACCTGATGATAGTACCTACTGATAAAAGCAATCGTTTTTGTGTTACTAAAAGTTCGGATATGCGAGCACGCACCAGTATGATATTATCTGATACTGAAACGTACAGAGCTATCGATAAAAGTCGTAAACTCAATATTGAAAAACAAGCTAACAAGATTGTCAATAATGTTCTCAGTGATAAGTTGAACAAATCTGACTTACAACGTATGCATGTTTCTGGATCACAGCCATCTCAATTCTATGGTCTAATCAAAGACCACAAAAACAAAAACGATAGCAATTATTATCCTCTGCGGCCTATTGCCTCGGTGGTAAACAATCCCACTAACAAAATTGACTGGTTATGTGGAAAGATTTTGAATCAGTTGGTCGGTTTCGTACCCGCCCACCTCTATAGTTCTCTTCAATTAATCGAAATTTTAGAGAATTTTGACATGTCCAGTACTCATAACATGACTGACCCTGTGTTCATATCTATGGATGTGACTAATTTGTACCCCAGTGTGCCTATTGGTGAGGCACTACAAGCTGTTATGGATTTCGCTAAGGATAGATGGGAGCAGATTGATAATTTCGGCATTAGTTTGGATCAATTTTCCACTATGCTAAGATTCATTTCTTACAACTATGAGATAGAGTATGACAACAATGTGTATTTACAAATCAAAGGGGTTCCTATGGGGTCGCAGTATGCACCACCTTTGGCAATTATCTTTATGAACCATATTGAGATGAAAGCTATCTCCTTATTGAAGGAGCACGTGGACTTAGAAACGTTGATCTACAAGCGCTATATCGATGATTCTATAATTGGCCCTCTGCAGTTTGATATGAAATTGTTCGATACAATTTCTAAAATTTTCAATTCTGTCAATGAAAGTATAAATTTCACCCTTGAAATTCCAGAAAACAACGAAAAACTAAATTTCCTAGATATAAGTGTCTGGGTAAGGAATAAAAAGATTGTTCATGAATTGTTCACTAAAGAATTAGCTTCTGGTAACTCTTTAAAGAAAGACAGCTGGGTCCCGAACTCGACTAAATCAAACTTCGTCAAACAATAATTTCACAATTAGAAGTAAGATGCAGTAATTCTCTTCCAGAAGAAAGTAAAAGCATGCTCATGGAGAAGTGTAAAAACAACCTGAAGGATAATGGGTATTCAGAAAAGTATATTCAAACTCAGCTGTACAGTAATGACAATAAAAGCAGAAATAAAAGCAGAAGTATCAGAGATAACACGAACAAATGTATCTTGAAACTACCTTTCATTAGTGACAGCATGATAAGAAAAATAAATTACCACATACGTAAATTCAAATTGGACATCAAGTTTGTCACAACAGGTAACAAAAAACTGCGTAACGTATTGAACTTTAAGCCATTCCAAAAACATGAAAACTGTGAACTTTGTACGAAGCTACCTGATAAAAACAGATGTGATATTACATGTGTTGTATATGAATTTACATGTATTCACTGCAAATCTACGTATATCGGTAAGACTTCTCGTCCGTTCTACACTAGATACAAAGAACATAAATACAGTATTAACAAAAATAATAACAGTAGCGCCCTATGCGAGCATATAAAAGAATGTCATAGATGTAACAGTATAGATGATTTTAGCATTGCGTTTTTAAAGTGTGTGAGTGATCCGCTGGAGACCAGCTTGGTGGAATGTCGTCTGATCAATAATCGTAAACCTCGGATGAACAGGCGTCACGAGGCAGTCGCAACACGGCTCCATCTACTGTAGTGCTTCACTTTTATCATATTAGGCCTTGATAAAGCGTCAGGACGGGAAACGTCGGCCACCTTGTGTCTTTATTTAAGTCATTATAATTTTCGGCCTAACAACAATCGGGAGAGTTTTGTGCCTACACACTCGTAGTGTATATTTTATTACTATTAGTAAAATAATTAACACCGCTTGAGCGGGTGTTGTAACTGCAAAGAAATTCCTCCACCATTCCATGAACAATTCATCCTTTTTACATCTTGGTGAGGAGTCAGTCAATATCTTGTCAATCTTGACCTCTACATGTGTGACAAGGTTTAACAGCATAATGGCCAATGATTTAGGTGATTTGCAAATATTGACCAAATTGGTATACGTCCGACAGATTGTCATTAAACAAGTTTTCTCAGAACAAGGACACTATGAATAATCAAGTGAGTTCCCTTCAGAATTATGCAACTTCTTGATTGTATGGTAGAAATTTGAGAGCAGAATACATTATGTGCAAATTGTGACTCCGCATTTATCCGCCAGAGACCTGAGATTTTTCAAACCCCTTTTTTGTACCTCTTTACAAATTCTTTGTTTTCCTGCTCAAATGGATGTTAAAGCATTGGAAAAGTTGATTTTCAGTAAAGCAATGACGTCTACGATGAAGATCGATGTAATTAATCTTCTGAGTGTCGTTCATTTTTTTTGTAAACATATAGGCCTACGAAAATATTGTGTTTTTGTAAGTCAACAATATTTGGCACAATATCAGTTGCACTAAGAGGCGATTTCACTTCGTTAAATGCTACAACGAAGCATCAGATAGTTAATTTCATGTGATTTATTCTTTACAACTATATCCTAACATTTGTCCATTATTTTTAATCTATCCATCCCTATCGTTAATAGGCCTATCCAGAGCCATAATCGCTACACTTTTAGATTCTCAAAGCACCTATGGAGATCTCAAACTCATCAATTACCACTGTGAAAGCTTTTCAGCATTCTTATTTCGGTGTCGAACTATGAAAATAATTATAGCTTTCATCTTGAACATTGATTGATGCCGAATTGTTCATGTAGGCCGACCAATCACGCACAATCATGTGCGAGAGCATAATATTCGCATTTTGCGATCTTATAGCACAGCGCACATACACGAGCATGATGCAAACAATTAGTTCGGCAGCCAGAACGAGTTTCTGCAGGGAATGAGGACGAAACTGACACTTTCACAGAATGATGTACACCCTATGCCTACTTCGAATCGGCATGTCTGCCGAGTTCTAGTGAGTTCCTCTTCTTGTCAGACAGGATCAAAGAAAAACACGTGTGAATCCAATGGGATGCAGATTGCAGTTTTTTGGATAAAATGAAATTTTCTATGTTTTCCCCAATTAAGCGATAAGTACTAAGGCTACAGTCATAATTTTTGACATGAAATGTCTTCAGGTCATTTCCTTTCATTTTCATGCACCCCTGTCTATAAAGCTAGACACATTTAGATTTGGCGAGCCTCTTAATGTCGGCAAACGCAAACATTTTGTGTAACTTTATCCACATTCAACCACATTCTCGCATACATCGCCGATCAGAGGCTTCATAATATCACGTGCACATCATAGGAAATGACCTGAAGACATTCCATGCCAAAAATTATGACTCTGGGCTTAGTACTTTTTGCTTAATCAGAGAAATCATACAAAATTTCATTTCAGCCAAAAACTGCAATCTGCGTCCCATTGGATTTACAAGTGTTTTTCTTTGATCCTGTCTGAGAAGGAGAGGAACTCACTAGAACTCGGCAAACGTGCCGATTCGTAGTAGGCATAGGGTGTATGAAAGTCTCACTTTCGGTCTCATTCCCTGCAGAAACTCGTTCTGGCTGCCGGACTAAATAGCTACATGAATTTCATGCAATATGTACCCTTATGGACACGCACCAAATAATTTTCAAATAATATCTTTTGGATGGGAATTTTTACACCTTCTGATACCTTAGGAGTACAGTGAGCCTATCTGCCATATCTCTACTAATTCAATTGAAATGAAATATCACACGCAGAATCATTGTCAAAAATGATGTTTTTACATGGGTATGAACAGTTCCTCCATTGAAAAAGTGAGATAGAAAAATATGGATACGGGGTCCAGTGGATTACGTATCGTGATGCAAGTCCGACAGATTTTTGAATTTCTCAACAGACCCATGTGCAATTAAAGGGACATCAAAATGGCCTACTGACTTAGCAGCAGACATTCTTATCAATTAGCAGTGATTCAAACCAATTGCTTCAATTTAGTGGATAAATTAGAGTGAAGTTACTATTAAATTTATTTAAAATTATTTACTATTAACCCTCACTATACCAAGAAAAAAGTAACATGGTTTCCCATGGGGCGCGATCCCCCCCCCAATTCACAATCGGTTGTTGTAAATGCTTTTAATCAATCTTAGCAATATTTTCATACTAAAAGATTTTCGAACACTGTTAAACAGTGCTAGAAGCACGAATAAAGCAGTCAGTTTTCGCAAGTTTTTGTTTTAATTGAATTAAATTTAATCACCGTTTCGGAAAGTCATTCAGCTGCTGACTGGCATTATATCATCTGCATACGTTCTCTTTCTAAAACGATTTGTGAAGAATTCGTCTGTATATAGCGGTGGATATGTCAAGAAAAAGTGAGTATGAATATATTGGATTCTGACTATAATGGCATTTACTGTACGAAGTATCAGGAAACTCCAATTTATCTTGAAAAACTAAGTGACTATATGTAGGATAATCGACTGATGTAACGGCAGATCTTTCTAATCCTGAAATTTTAATCTTTCGAAGGGTAAACAGACGCATCCTAACTATACACATACCTGACTCTTACATTTGTAATTGAGAAAATATGATTTTAGATTAGAAATAATATAAGGGAAAAAGGTAGGTCGACTCAGAACTCGACCCGGTGTCATGCTACTTCATGGTCTGTAGCTCTAACCACTGTGCCATGGAATCTTATCATAGAGTCGTAGCAATTTATTGTCTATATCTAACTTGTCTGCATTTTTCATTTCTCCTGTACATTTCATTAAAATGTAAATGTAAATTCTTCTACACGTCAAGTACTGGAGAGAAAAGTTACGGAGTTGAAGAAGCATTAGAAAGACTGTTACAGCAGATCTCATCAGATGACGACTACGAAGGCGACGAAACTCTGGATAGTGATGTTGATGACATAGTCATCGATAATCCAACAACAACAGTATCTGATCATTCTGACGAAGACAGTGTAGACGACATAATTGAATCCATGGTGGCTGAAATCCATGAAGATTACAATACGATGAAATCTCGCAGTGGCTCTGAGAAGTGGTACCGCAAACCGCTACAACAAGGAGGAAGGGCAAGAATTCATAATATCATTCGAAATCAAAGTGGTCCTACTAATCATGCTCAAAGACACTGTGATTCATCACCTCAGGAAGCCTTCAAATTATTCATTTCTCCCAGTCTTGTTCACAAGATAGCTGAATGCACCAATAAAGAAGCTAGCGAGCATACACATACTTGGAAAGAAACAAATGTAGAAGAACTATTTACTTTTTTCGGTCTGTTGTTTCTTGCTGGGCGCTTTGCATGAGAACAAAACACGACTGGCTGACCTCAGGAGTACGGCCGAGGGAAGGCCAATATTCAATGATTCCATGGCCAGAAATCGATTCAATCAACTTCTACGTTATCTTCGATTTGATTGCCGGAGTGAAAGAAATTCTCAAGACAAATTTGCACCTTTGCGCCGTATTTTCGAAGAAATTGTGACTAAATTTCGAGCTAACTATTCACCTGGATCTGAATTGACTGTAGACGAACAGCTTGTCAGTTTCCGAGGGCGCTGTCCTTTTAAAATGTTCATCCCTTCAAAGCCAGACCGCTATGGAATAGAGTTATGAGCTTTATGTGATTCAAAAACCTATTATTGTCTCAATTTACAGCCTTACGTAGGAAGAGTTGGTGATGTTCCGGAAAGAGGTGAAGGTCAGGGTGTTGTACTTCAATTGACCGATTTCTACACAGGATCTGGCCGTCACATCTATATGGACAATTTTTTTACAAGCTTGCAGCTTGCAAGAAATCTTCTTGGACGTCAAATGACTATGACGGGCACCATTCGTCGTAATAAAACCGAATTGCCTTCGGAAATTATGCCTGATTCAACTAGGCAACAATTTACCAGTGTATTCGGATTTCAAGACAAAGCAACAATTGTTTCCTACATCCCGAAGAAAAATAAAGCAGTCATTCTTCTGTCAACCAACCATCACGACATCGACATTTCAAGTGATTGAGTCAAGAGAACCTCAAATCATTCTTGATTACAATAAAGGAAAGTGCGGTGTGGACATACTAGACCAACTGGTGCGAAAATATAATTGCATTCGAAAAAGCAATTGTTGGCCTCTGACTTTGTTCATGAATTTGCTGAACATCTGCTCGTACAACGCACTGGTTTTATTCCTCTACATGCATCCAAAATGTGAACAAAGAAGTGGACAAGTTTGAAAACGCTTTCTACTTCAATTGTCAAAGTCTCTTATTGGTTGCAGAGAAGGCAACGCACTTGAGTCGGCAAGGTTGCCAATGAGACCTATCATCCAACCGGTACCAAAACAAAGGCGATGCAATCATTGTCCAAGAGAACGTGACAGAAAATCTAAAAAAGGATGCGTTTTTTTGTCAAACGACCGTGTGTGCTGAACACGCTATCATAAAATGTCCACGTTGTTGACTAGAAAATTGAATACACCGATTGTTTTTTAGGATCATTCAGAAAACAATCATAAACCTCCATTGTTGTTCGTTACCAAAAATATATTTGGGATGTGATACACCCCATGGTAAACAACGCTACATTTTTTCAAAAACATTTTCACCGCGAAATGACTTCATACTTCAAAAAGTTTATTACTGTAACTTTTTAGTGATATTCACCTCAAGGATAAACTGGGAGGGCATCATCGGACTTTATCCAGTTAAAGAAATACACAAAAAATGCGACGTCTTGGGGTGTGTAGACACCCCATGGTAAAGTAAGGGTTAAACAACTATAGGACAGGGCTAGAAGAAAGTAAGCGTATCATGCGCTGTAACATTGACTGGCAAGTTATTATTGGACCAAACTGGATTTCTAAAGTTATTATAATTTCGAGGTTATGGCTTGAACCGTTCTCAAATCATAAGTAGACATCAAAGAGCATTTGCAACCTCATTGAGTGCGCGCAAGTTCATGCAATTATTGGGATTTCACCTTGAGATTAAAAGTCGTAGCTGACGGAAACCCGTTAATCAGATCGATCATGTTTGTTCAAGAAGATTCTGTTCTCAGACGCAATTCCTTACAACTTCTCCGAAAGCAGCAGAGTTTGTTTAGGTAAATCGACAGTCGCAATTGAGTTGAGGATGAGTTTGCTGACGTGGTAGTTAAAAGTAATTGATGAGATCGTATCAAAAGCTTATCAGATCAATTCACAATAACTCTTATTCAGAAGATCGAAAGATCGATTTAGAGATTAGCAAGTTATTGTATAGATCTCGAGTATCTCGTAAATTATCGCAACTGCCAAGATAAGGTCATTTTCACGCAGACTGTAGGAGAGATTTTTTTCAACTTCTCAAAATCAATTTTATACGTGCGCAGTTAGAGCGATTGCAATCTCATCAGTGTTGTTCTCATAGGAGTTAAGTTATGATGAGAAGTGTCAAGTTCGTGAAGTATCTATTTAATTGCGAAAGAGAAGGAGCAGAATATATGATTCGTGATCTGAGGCACCGACAACATAATACTCATAGGAAATGATGACAGTACGATCATGCGGGTATCATCACATGGTCATCACAGCGTCGAACCATCACGTGAAACGGAAATTTGACGGTAGAATGTTCAAATATCTCTCTGAAGCAGAAAGAGCAGCTAAGAGATCAACATGGAGTGTTCATATCCGAGGCCGTTGATGTTAAGCCGAACTCTGTTCTTGTGAGGCCTTTCGTTCGGCGAAATTAGCAGTTATCAGGCGAAGGAAATGGACAATCATGTCACAGATACGTGAGAGGACATCATGCAAATCAGTCACTAGCACGCATCATATATAAAAGAACAGGTGACAAGAATCAGAGTAATAAGTCGTTACAGATAGGTTAAGTAAGTAAAAAAAGAAAAAAGTTAAGTTATCGATAAGTTAGAGGATACAGATAAGTTGCAGATAAGCTTGAGGATTTTGATAAGTTATTGATGAAACTGAAAAGTTACTGATAAGTTTCTGATAAGTTAGTGGTCACTGATGCCTATTATAATTGGTGATAAGTTAGCTAAATAACATGCAAAACATAGATATAAGAGAAAGACAAGAAAACCAAAGATGGATCTGGTTAAATCCTCTTTTATTCTTAAGGGAAGTTGAATGTTTTTAATCTAATTTAACTAATAGTCGCAGGGCGAAGGATATACAATAGTTACTGATTTGGTTAATTTTGCTCTTGAATTCCGATTATGTCATTAAAGTCATGGAAATTCGTTCGACTTATCTAAAATATATGCAGCTGCTATCCCAAAATCCACATGTACTGTGCAGTCCTTAATTTCATCATTTAGATTGGTATATTACAAAACTTAATGATTTATTTATCGCTTTCTACAGATAAAATTTCATTTCATCACCTCACGCGGTCAGTATATGGCAGGTCATCAACTGTTTAGTTTACAATCAAGTTATTTGATTGACATGTCATGGTTGTGCAACAGCTGATGCGGTGAGACTGGCGGAATATTTCTGCTGGACTTCATCATGAGTGTATCAGTTCAATTTTGTACAAGTTTATCTCTGAAAAAAAATTAAAAACTACATTTTACATGTTATTCGATGGTAGATATTTAATATTCACAAAAGGATCTCTGTTCCAATAATTAAGCTAAAATCAACAAATTCCATGTTAATTGCGTTTTACCTTTGACGTCTAACCTGTCCTGTAACACAAACCGGTAAGATGAAGTCAAGGTCAGAATTTGCTTCGATCCAAGCGGAAATTCAATCATAGATGGAATCATTTGAGGACGTTCGGATGACGCAGTCAAATATTTCCAGAGGTCACTGCGTCCGAAGATTGGGCAAACAAGCCATTCCAGAGATATTTTGAATGAGTTGTTTGAACGTGTTCATTTTTTTAACGAAAATACACGTATTCGCTGATTCATTTTCATCATTCACTAAGCGTGGCTTGTTAACCCTCGCCCCATTGGCGAATTCTTTGAATATTTTTTAAACCAAACGAGGCCACCACATTTCTAATAACTCACTTTCTACGTATTATGCACCTTTTGACCGAAGAAAGATAAATTTGGAACTGCACTTTTGGGGTGAGATCTATTTGAAATTAATTTGAATGTTTGGAATAATGTGTCTGATTTTGGCATTTTCACGTCTATTGTGCGATATATTGCGGCATCAATTCTTGATGAAATAAGTTGAGACTACATGAAGGATTCTTCCTATCAATATAAAGATATTCAAATGCAGAGCTTTGAATTTTAAATTATCTGCCTATTATCTGCTTATTATTGTTGTTATTTTTAGCTCTGCATCTAATCAGCAATTGTTTGAAAATATTCAGAATCAAGTTGCTTTTAGCCTCAGTATCTCGATAAAAGTTATTAATTATCGAATAAGGTTGCTTCTTCACCTGCAGAGGCTAAAATGTGCGATTTTGATTTTATTTGAGTTGAAATAAAAGTTTGATTTATTTGACCTCACCTAGTGACAATGATGCAATCTCAAAATGATCAATAATCATCATTTTATTAGGCAGCTTGACCAGATTCTTCGATTGTTGTATGGTTTTTTTAGATTTTGTTGTCATTTTTTATTTCAAATAGTGATCCAATGGAAAATTGTTAAAAATTTCAAGTGGACCTCAGAAACAAAGATAATGCTGCTTCAATGTGTACGACCATGTGATTCTTAATAGGATGCGACTATTGCTAGAATTTTCAATTATCAACTGACACCAATCAATTAATTGCAATTGTTCGATGACGCCAATTAATGTAATTTCTTGATGGTATCAGTCAATTAATTGCATCTAATTGCAACGCAATAAAATTTTGATGACCTCTGGTAAGATTTCGATCAGCTATACGATGTGGCATAAAATTTTCTCAAAAGTGCGCAATTAAATTGTACATATAGGAGCAACTCAATATATTGATTAATTTACAGCCAACCACAAAAACTGTAGCGACCTTTTGAACCTTTACAATGTTCACATGATCAAATTTCATTTTTGCGATATATATTTATCGTGTCCAGTGAAATGGAACTTTTTATTTTGACTATATAATTCAAAGTGATTTTCAAAGTCAAAGGTTTACTAAGTGTTATTGTCAACTTGTGGCTAATTTAGAGAAATGCGTTTTTGTTCGATTATGTTTCACAAGCTGATTTCAAAGTCATCTGCATGTCATGCTTAATGAAGATCATGACATCTCCGCTTGTTACAATCGATAACAATCGAGTTAAGAGGTCAATCATTGCCTCTTCGTCATGTAAAGTCAATTAAATGACGCATGAAGATAGAGAGATGGAGAGGCGCTTGCTTCTGCTAAAAGATTTCATGCGCATTACATGACATATTCGATAATTGGTTTGATCATTTCCTGAATCACGTGATATCTGTGGATATTTTGATAGAATGTGTATTGACGTTCCATCGACAAAACCATCGTCGAAATTTCAGTTGCTAATTTTGAATATTTTGGGAAAAACTGTCAATTATTGTCTATGACGTCATTTAGATAATTGTTGTGCAATGCATTCTACTTCTCCGAATGACGTATTCTGCTTTTATAAGCGCAACGAGATGGAGATACGGCTTTTGGGAGGGGCTACACTACATTTTACCCGTCGGTTGCCTAATTTTTGCGCATTATATTCGAGCATGGGTTGAGTAAATGATTCTTCTGTTTGTGATTCAGGTTATGATTTAACTTAATTTTGCAGTCATCAAATACAGCGATTTTGTACATTTGATGACTAGGTGGAACTCAAACGGTAAGAAATAGAAGAGAGCAGTTGTGAAGACAGTGGCGGGGGCTCAAGACACGTGATTCAAAAGAAGTTGAAACAGAAGTAAATCTGGAGTGACGACACAACAATGACCACTTTGTTTTTATCAATCGCCTCTTTTCAATTTCTTAAAGTATTAATTGGACAACATTCGACTTTATTATTTCTTAGCACTTTGGCAAGAAGTGTAGATAAAAATATATTTCTTAAGAAAGCTTAATATAGGCACTATGATGGCAATAAGAAATATACTTGATTTTCTTTTCGTTTGAATCGTTGATTTTACACTTATCCTTTCAACCATTTGGTTTTAAAAGAGCCATAGCAAAAATGCGAGAGGTAAGGTCGGCATCATTGGTAAGGGCAGATTTTATTGCTAATCATTTCAGCCATTCAATCGCCCATGGCACGTATAGATTTTCAGCATGTTACTCAGCACTTTTAGTATTGGCAGATATATAATTAGGTATGCTCACCAGCACCTCAATAGTCCCCTCTTTTCTCTCACGCATAAGTTGTCAGTTGACGTGATGTTTTAATATCACAAGTGTCATGAGCTACCACTCAGTGCACTTCATTTGTTTTGGATTTGCATGAAATCACCAAAGTATGATCGCTATAGTGAGTACAATTAACTTGAATAAAATAATATGTTGTATTAAAGACATAGACGTGCGTTGACCTGAAAAATGTCAAAATTGCTGAAGGAGCTATTCAGGGTATGCATTGTAAATGGGCAAATCAATTTATTTAACTACACTTTGGGCAATTCTCTTCAACTTCGCAACTTTGTTTTTATTATAAAATTTGCGCATATAGTCAATGTTTCACACTGAACTCGAAAATCTTAGTGGTGATCTCATCCAAGTTTGGGTCCAATCTTGGGCTTGGGTACGCCCAAGATTGGACTCAAGAGTGGTTATTTCTATAATGAAGTGGAACAACAATTTCCAGAACTTGTTTGGCATTTTGATTGAGATTTTAAATTGCATGAAGATATTTTGAATCATTCCATATTGTACATGTTGCTATCCAATTAATATGTATCTAATATTCATATTAATTACTATTTATTACATGGATTTGTTATTGTGGAATTGAGTCCATATTAATATTCAGCTAAAAGTTTTAATTATCGGCATAGGTTATCTCTGGGCTTAATATCATCAACCATATTTACTTCTACAGCCTAATAATTTCCTAATCAGAACAACATGCATGACTAATTAAACTATACATTCCTTACAACATGTCTGATCGAGAAACGAAACACACATAACATAGGCCTCGTATAGGATAAAAACAGCACAAATGTAGATGCAACGATATTTTTACTAATCGTAAGAAGCAATCATCAAAGAATGTCACTGCATTAAATAATACCGATATCTTTCTATTTCTAATGCATGTAGTCTAATAGTAGATTAAACAATATAGGACGAAGTTTTTAACTTTCAAGGCAAGAGGCTATATGAAGCAAGTTATCTACGAATTATTATGCTGGTATTGGTTTAATGCATTGCATTTTTTGCATTTTTGCATTTTTTTAATGCATTGAACCCAAGAGTGAACCCAAGTCCCAAGACCTAACCTTGCCACATCAAAAAAAGAGAGAGAGAGAGAGAGAAATTTGCCGTATTTGACGGTCTCAAAAATTTGGTGTTTATTGCAATAATTGCATGCATGTCAACGGTCGTCCATACTCAACCTCGATTACCAACCCACGAAGATGACGAGATCGGATTCATTTCGACAGAAATGTGCATCTGTGGTATAGTAGACCAGTCTGAAGAAACTCTATTCTGTGAGAAATGCAAAAGAGAGTTCCATCTTTCGTGCACCAAGCTTCCAGCCTACGAGTTGGTGAAATATCACAAAAAGAATTTGTATAAAAGAAAATACTCATGTGAGGCCTGCATAAGGAACATGCATCCCAATGAACTACAACAATTTTTGCAATCAAAAAACAACTTAACGAAGAAAGAAGAGTCTGAAGAGCTGAAGCGATTACGACACCAACTAACCGAAGAAGAAAGAAAATCGAGACAGACTGAACGACTGAAACAAGAAATTGAAGAACATCAACAGAAAACAGAAGAAATCAAAGAAACGCTAAAAATGAGAGACCAAAGAATAATTGAGCTGATGAAAACAATTAATGAATGTGAACGAAACTTGGGTCGACAAGATGAGAAAATCGAAGAACTGAGGAAAGAAACAGAAGAAGGAAAGAAGCAGAGAAACATAACGGCAAGATGGGATGTCAGTGACTCTGAAGAAGAACATGAGGCGCCTTCAAACTCAAGACAGAGTAATCCGACATACACAGGAAAAGAAGTGGAGAAGCTCTTTCAAAGTTTGAACACGAAAATTGACGTGATAAAAAGCAATTTGGATATACAAATGACACAACAACATCAGCAACCAATGCAGCAACAGCAGCGATATCAAAGACAATATCGACAAGGGTATCCCTCGAGCAACTCCAACCGTCCCTTCTTCAAATGCTATCACTGCGGAAAACCGGGACATATCGCTAAGAATTGTTGGGGTAGAATTGGCCAAAGAACATACCCAAGAAGACCAAGATGGCAAAATAGTAGAAGAAACGAAAATGGATACTGGCAAAATCGAAGACCTCCACTGAACTACGACTACTCAAGAGAAGAAGAAAGGTACCCAATTGCTAACAGAAATGGAGAAAGAAGATTCAATCTGAATACTCAAAACACTCAGTACTACAACCAACCATCACAATGGCAACCACCATCAACACAATGGCAATCAGCTCCTATGCAGGCTTCACATCAGTATGTTTGATGAAGAAAATAAGGGGGAGGAGGAGAAAGATGATGAATTTGATTATGATGCAATAATTTGCAATAATTCAGTTTATTCATGTAATCAGACTCTAAGAATATTTTATGTGAACACAAATGGACTAAACGATGAAAAAATTAATTACTCAGATCTCATGACTGATGCTAATGAGCCTGATATTATATGTCTATCAGAAACTCATTTAAGTGAGGACAGTGACCTACCTATCATACCATATTATCATGGATATCATGCATTTGTAAAGAAAATGAATATTCTTGGAAGGAATATCAAGGGAGTCTCAGTATTCAGTAGAATTATGCAAAATGATTTAGTGATTGAAAATATTGTAAATGATAATGGCAATCTACTAATCATGAAACTGACGAACAAAAAATGGAAAGGTATGAAAGAAATTTTCCTCATTGTATGCTATAAAGATAACCGAGAGTCAAAATACAAAGAAAGAAACTATTTTGAAAAAGTCAGATTCTACATTTCAAAATTCAAAATGAAAGATATTATATTGATTGGAGACCTTAATGGTCGTATCGGAAATGAAAACGACAACGAAGACATAAATCTCGAGTTGCGCATTTCAAGTGATATCGCTACAACACACAAGGAAAAGAAATAATTGAATTTTGTGAAGAGACTTCATTGATAATTGCTAATGGTCGCTTAGAACCCGGTAAACCTACATATGCTACCTTACATGATAACAAAGTACGAAAATCAGTCATAGATTACCTTCTGTTATCAAAATCTCTATTTCACTGTGTAAAAAAATTTGAAATCCTAGAACCTACATTATACACAGACCATATGCCCTTCAAATTTGAGCTTGAATTGGAAATGAAAGGAACTATTGAAAACGGTCGAAGATTTAACAATAAATTGACTAAGAAAAGTCATCAAGGCAGAAAGAGGGCAAATAATATACCATACAAGTGGACAGATAAAAATGATAAGGAATTTAATAAGGAATTGTATGAAGCAAATTGTCAAGAACTATTACGAGAAACGACAACGCTGAACTTAACAAGTAAAGAAACATACGACAAAATCATATTGAATAAAGACGCATGTATTAACAAATTAGAAAATAATACTGTAAAAGCAACCTATTCTGATGAAACTAGAGAATGTAGACGAACATATAAAAAAGCAGTCAATGACCTAAAAAGTAATGATAATCCAGCTAACCTAGATAAGCTTCTCAATACAAAACGTGATTTAAATAAAAAAGTCAGAAAGGAAAGGAGAAAAATAAAATTAGCTAAATTGCGAGAATTGGAAAATGCCAAAAGTAAAAATGATCACAAGAAATACTGGCAGCTCATAAATGAGAAAAAGAAAAAAGTAAATAAACCTAAAACATCTGCTCTAACAGCTAATGATTTCATGCAAGCCTTAATAGTTAATGATACTGCATCTATAACTCTTTCAGACAGTGAAATTCATACCTTTCCATCGCAAAAAGCAAATATAGTTCAATCATCGGTACTAGATGATGACATAACGAAATGTGAGATTGAAAACTGCCTTAAGGATACTCGCAATTCAAAATGTAGCGGTCCGGATGGCTTGGTATATGAAATCCTCAAAAACAGTGAAGAGGAGTCGATTTGTATTTATCTACATCTGCTTAACAATATACTAAATGGTGACCTAATTCCTTGGAATTACAGCTGGATAGCTCCCATATTTAAATCTGGAAATATGAATGAAGTAACTTCCTATAGATGCATTAATTTAGCTTCAACTCTGGAAAAACTATTAACGAAAATAATCAACGAAAGACTGAGTACTTGGTTAGAAACAAATAATGTGATACATTGCTCTCAAATTGGCTTTAGGAAAGGACTCTCAACACTTGACAGCATCCTGATCTTCCGAGAAATAGATAAGGTGTGTAGCAATATGAAAAGTCCATTGTATTTATGCTTCATTGATTTGTCAAAGGCATTCGACTCCATTCCAAAGCTAAAATTAGCAAACAGGCTGGCTGAAATTTTACCGAATAGCAGAGTATTGGAGCTGATTAAAAACCTAATAACCTGGAAGCGATACAAAATATTACATGATGGACAAGAAAGTGAACTATTTTCACTAAATAACGGGATCCCTCAAGGAGATAGTTTGTCTCCCACACTATTTAGCTTATATATGAACAAAATGTTCCAATTACTTGACAAAGAGATTGATTCTGTTGATCCGGTAATTATTGAAAACAATAAAATATGTGCTCTGGGTTATGCAGATGATATACTGCTATTTAGTGAATCACAACAGGGTCTGATGAAACAAATACAAATAGTTCACGAATATTGCAGCTTAAATGGTTTGAATATTAACTACTCCAAAACAAAAATTATGATACGAAATACAAAACATCTATTCAGTCATGCTAATTTGAAAATTGATAACAAAATAATGAGAATTGAAGTTGTAAAAGAGTATAAATATCTCGGTTTATTAATAGCAAAAAATGACCGAAAGCACATTGAAACTATGCAAAATAAAGGCAAAAAATCGGCCTACGCAACAGCTAAAGTTTTGAAAGAGTTTGGAAAAATAAATGGAAAGATGATTAAGGATACGTTCGAAATGCTTACATTATCGCAAATGAAATACTGTGGAGAATTTATGATAAATAATAAATTAAATGACCTAAACAAAATACAATTACAATTCTATAAGAAATTCCATTACTTGAAACCATCCACAGCTAATTATTGTATTTACGGTGAATTCGGAGTAAAAACATTAGAATATCATTTTTACAAAGCTGCAATTCGGTTTTGGATTAAAATAATTAGTGGCAACAAACGAAGCTTAACGTGGAAAATATATAGAAATATCCTGAATAATTTAGATGATGCCTGCTACACGAATACATGGACTTTTCATATTAAGAAATTACTTTTTAAATTAAATTTGAAACAACTATGGTTGAACCAAAATGACTGTGAAAAAACTAACTTTCGCAAAATTGTAAATGATAGATTAAATAATTTTTTCAGAGAAGAATGGATAAAATCTGCAAAAGTCAGTCACAAAGGAATGCAATATATCGAAATGTGTCGATTTGATAATAACTTAAAACCGTATCTCAATACCACATCAGATATTGGTGATGAAACATCAATCATATTGAAATTTAGAACAGGTCATCTTAAATTAATGGCTGAAATAGGACGATACGGCAACAGACTCGATTATGAAGAATGTAACTGTCCATTCTGCCCTGGAAGAATAGAAGATATCTATCATTTCTTTGTTGAATGCTCTAAATATGAAAGTCTGCGAGAAAGCATTTTACCAGAATTTATAGATATAAATAGAACGGAATTTTATGACAAATTTAACACCAACTTCAGTTGTAGAATAAAATCAATAGCAAAATTCATTAAATCAGTCAACCATGAACGATTAATTATGCGTTGTTGATAGCATAGACATCAACATTGATATCACGTTGCTGATGTCATGATTCAGAAAAGGTCTAAAAATATTGGCATAGAAAGTGAATGATTAGTGACAGTACTACAGATTGTTTCATAAAAAATGGATCACCCTCAAACATCGCCTTAACTTCAACTTTGTCTAACTCCGCCAAACTTGAACGAATTTCTCTGAAATTTGGAAGATATGTCAGTTGTGCTTACTAGATGTTGAAATTTCAAGTCAAGCATATTGAGTGGTTTTTTTTGCCTGTTATCAAAAAGTAAAGTATAGATAAGTTATTCATTTAGCAATGTTACACAACACAAAATCATACCACACTAAAAATAAAATTAACATTTTGTTTCCTAGTTATGTAATATGTACAAGCAAGCCAAAAGCTATCAAGCAAAACAAAAATAATGAAATCAATCAAAGTTAGTTTAGGTATAGCATATTTATTCATCAACAATATTGTAACTGCTACATGTGATTAACTGGACTTCATGTTCCATAGCTTCCTGACTTCGTTGCGGTGGTGTTGGCAGCACTTCTGATTGCTTTCAGCTAGAAATCTATCTCTTACCGGTTGAAAACAATACAAAGCACAAAAATGAACAACAACGAGATCGCATTCACAAAAGGCAAAGTGTCAGCCTTGCTAGAACTAGACTTTTCTTTGCGAGCTACAAGCAAGCGACTAAAATGTCCCCCCCCTTAAACGTGCATAGATGGCATAATGATGATTTTCGACTCTGTCTAGAGAGAGGCTCTGGCCGTCCACGCAAAACATCCAAACGTAGAACGTTGAGGCCTAATTTTAGAGATATGTTAAAGTTTTATCCAAGTCTCTCGTTAACGAGATGGCTGCCCTAGACTCGTCTATTTCTAAGTCCACTATTCGTAGAATAATTTATTGAGTCGAATTTCCAGTAGCTGTAAAGAGGCCTTCCAGATCGAATTATCAGATCATCATACATAAAGACGAAGATGATGTGCAATCAAGTTCAAGTCACTGGCGAAAACAATGGGGATCAGGGTTGTCTGTCTGCATAGGCATCATCCGTCTGAAGGATTAGGCTTAGGACATTATCTTGGCCATCTCGTTCTCACTGATCTTAATCCATAGAAAATGTATGTCCGTCTCTAGAAACGTAACGTTCGTCGCTTACTGCTACCTACAGATGGCGTATCACAACTTACGTCACTGTTAAAAAGAGAGTGGAGAAAGTTAGATCAGTCAAAAATCAACGATATCATCGAATCAATACCTAGACAAATTGGTTATGTCATTGACAATAAGGGTAGGGCCACAAAATATTAGCTTCTTAAGAACCGTTACTGTATCATAGCTTATCAGATTATATAAGGACATTTAAATATATTAGGGACATGAAATAACATGAAAAATGCTTTCCATATCATACTTATGTTTTATTTAGTCAAATTTTAGGATGATCCACTTTTTATGAAACGGACTGTAGAACAAAAGCATAGATATCCATGATCCATTAAGAAATATGTAGCTCATTAATCTCAATCGCCGTAAACCGATTTCTGGATACAATAGATATCTAACAATCGATGACTACAAATGCTTGATATCAAAATATAAAAACAATAGGAAGTTTGCGGATTGTTGAAATGCCGAAATCCAATCAAATAAGTAGACATATGCCGTCACTAGTCAAACATGAATTAAACGAGACTACAGCAAGCTACTTTCAAACAATAAGAACTAGCAGTCTCTGCAAATCGAATTGATTAAAACTCATAGCGACAAACGACAATCCCTGATTGCTAGCTTCAGTCCAACGAGTGTCAACTAAAACGAATCACGGAGATCGGTCAAATCGTATCATTCTTCTAATTTACGAAAATTCTCAAATTTCATTAATTGAGTATTCTTGAATATTCATGCAAGCGAACTCCAACAGTATCAGCAAGCATTATCAACTCCAGCCTCACAGAACACAATTAACAGTGAAACCGATGAACTCAAAAAAGAACTTGAAGCTCTGAAGAAGAAGACAAAGGCAGCAGAAGAAACTATACACCAGAAAGATAAGAGAATCGAAGAATTACTATCTACAATTACGAAAGACAGCAGAGAGGAAGCGGAGTCACTGAAGAACGAAATCGAAGAATATCAGAGAAAAATTAGGTATCTCGAATCAAGCCTTTTCCTCAGAGAAAGAAAAATTGAAGACCTTCTGTCATCAGCGAACACCCTTGAAGAGGAAATGAAACGACAAGACGACACGGCAACTGAACTGAGAAAACAAATTGACGATTTAAGAAGACAAAATACTGAAAGATCTCGCAGATGGCATCTTGATAGCGAAGCAGAAGATCTTGGAGAAAGAGATACCTACACGAAAGCAGAGATACAAACTCTGATCGAAAACATCAACAAGAAGATAGACGAAGTGAAAGACGGGCTGGAAAGACGGCAACAGGTTGGAGAAACATCAGAAGCTCGACCAAGACGCTATCAGCCAGCAGCAAACTACAACATCAACCAACATCAATTGCCTAAGTGTTATAACTGTAGCAAATATGGTCATATCGCCCGCAATTGTTGGGGCAGGAGAAACTACAACGACTATAACTGGCAAAGAAGAAGACCAAGAACAAGACCCAGATGGCAAAATAATAACAACAGAGCCTATGATGACAACCGAAGACCATGGCAAAACCGAAGGCCGCCCCAAGGAGAAAATCATAGGATGGAATATGAACGAAGATTCAGTGTGAGCCCTATCATCAATGAAAGAGGCGAAAGAAGATACATGCCAACGTACGTTCATGCACGCAACAGCATCCCAAACAGACAACCACCAGAAATGCAACCAGCACCAGTAGTACCTATGCAGACCTCGCACGGATACCCTCAGTATGTTTGATGAAATAGGAAAAGGAGAGGAGATGAACGATGACGTTATCGAAAATGAAACCAATGCTAATGAGGTTACAATTGATATCACTGATCATATTCCTAGAAAAAAGCACAAACTTAAGTTCTTCTATGTTAACATAAACGGTTTGACTGATTGTAAAATCAAGGACTCCTGTTTGTTGAATGATATAGATAATTCAGATATAGTATGTTTTACTGAAACGCATTTGAAAAATGATTGGGACCCACCTGTGATTAAACATTATGCCGGATATCATACGATCGCTGAAAAGACAAATTTCATGGGAAGAAATATCAAGGGAGTGTCATTATACAATAAAATTCAACAAGATGAATACAAAACAGCAACCATTATAAACGAAAACGGAAACCTGTTGATCTTTAAACTTGTGAATGAAAAATGGCAGAATCTCAATCATATTTTCTTGATTATATGTTATAAAGAAAATCGTGAATCAAAATACAAGGAGAGCAATTACTTTAGCAAAATTAAATTTTATATTTCAAAATTCAAAATGAAACACATAATTCTGGTAGGAGACTTAAATGGACGAACCGGAAATTTAAGTGATATTAACGGAGTGACCCTCTTGCCAAGAAATTCATCTGACGAAATAATCAATAGACAAGGCAGACAAATTATTGAATTCTGTAACGAAACATCACTAATTATTGCAAACGGTCGATTTGAACCTGGAAAGCCTACATATATTACGCTACATGGCGATAATTTAAGAAAGTCAGTCATTGATTATTTACTAATATCGCACTCAATAATACCACATATAAGGAAATTTGATATTTTGGAACCTACTCTATATACTGATCACATCCCACTGATATTCGAGTTGGCTATAGACGAAAAGAGCGAAGCTCATTGCAATCATTCAAATAATGATATACCAAGACGATCATATAAAAAACTTAACCCATCCAGATCAATCAGACCTCATAAATGGACTAGTCAAAATGAAACGAACTTTGATAATGATTGTTATAAAATCAGATGCCAATACCTTTTACATGAAATTAACGCTAATAATCTACCCACCCCAGTTGTGTATGAAAGAATGATAGACGACAAGAATGTCGCAACAAGAAAAACTCAAAATTCATCAAATAAAATCATTTATTCTGAAAAAACAAGGGAATGTAGAAGAGCCTATAAAAAAGCTATTTACGATCTAAAGTGTGAAAACAGTGAAGACAACTTAGTCAATCTAATGAAATACAAGCGTGAGTTAAATAAAACAATCAAAAGAGAGAAGAGAATAAATAAATTAAAGAGACTTCAAAAATTAAAAAAGCGAAGTTTGAAAAAAATCATAAAGAATACTGGCAAATTATAAGAGAAAACAAAACATTAGTAAAACATATCCAGAAAAGCAATCTTACAATAAGCGATTTTCAAAAATATGTCGAAGAAATAGATTCAACATCGCTTAGAGAAGTAGATTGTATATCGACCCACTGTATTTATTCACTGATAATTACAAACAAAATTTCGACTACAAATATGTACGATTACAAAAATCTGGAATCAGATATAACAAGTGAGGAAGTAAAAAAATGTCTGAAAAAAGTAGCCAACTCGAAGTCCAGTGGACCAGATGGTCTCGTGTATGAAATGTTTAAAAAAAATATAGACGAATCGAGCGAAATTTTAGTGCATCTCTTCAACAGCATAATGGAAGATCGAAACATTCCATGGCAATACAGTTGGCTGACACCCATACTTAAAAAAGGAAGTAAAGACAATGTAATGTCTTACAGATGCATAAATTTATCAACATGCTTAGAAAAAATAATGACTAAAATTATTAATAATCGACTTAACTCATGGCTAGAAGGAAACCACGTTATCCACGAATCCTAAATAGGCTTCAGAAAAGGACACTCCACCCTTGACAATATTTTTATACTAAGAGAAATAATTCAAATTTATAACAATAGAAAAGCTCCACTCTATTTATGCTTCATCGATTTGTCAAAGGCATTCGATTCAATCTCGAAACGTAAATTAAAGGATAAACTAGACAACACGATCCCAAATAGCAGAATCTTAAAATTAATCAAGAATTTGATTGACAACAAACGTTATAAAATTCTATATGAAGGAGAAGAAAGTGATATTTTCACACTCAGAAATGGAATTCCACAAGGAGATAGTTTGTCACCGACACTATTTTGCATATTTATGAACGATCTGCTAACTAACTATAATGGATGGAAATATAGCACTCCTAGACCTGACAAAAATAAATGAAGTAACCATAACGGCGTTGATGTACGCGGATGATATTTTATTGTGCAGCGAAACGCAAGATGGATTGATTAAGCAGATTGGGATAGTAAATCAATATTGTGATGATAATGGATTAAAAATAAACTACAACAAAACGAAAATTATGGTAAAAAAATTGAACACTAAATATAGCCACGTTAACATAAAGCACGGCAGCTCAGTAACAGCTATTGAAATTGTTCAAGAGTACAAGTATCTCGGGATGTTCAT
Organism: Prostheceraeus crozeri; assembly: GCA_907163375.1. Taxonomy (NCBI): domain Eukaryota; kingdom Metazoa; phylum Platyhelminthes; order Polycladida; family Euryleptidae; genus Prostheceraeus; species Prostheceraeus crozeri. The sequence continues at coordinate 61,074 of CAJQUW010001601.1, forward strand.
AGCAAATAGCGATAGAAAGTATATAGAACTATTAGAAAATAAGGGTAAAAAATCATCATATACAACAGCAAAAACACTTAGAGAATTTGGTCACGTTAATGGAAAAATCTTAAAAGATACTTTTGAAATATTAACTTTATCGCAGATGAGATACTGTGGCGAATTCCTTTTCTACAAAAATCTAAAAGACCTGAATCGTATACAACTCCAATTTTATAAAAGGTTCTGCTATTTGAAAAGTTCTACCGCGAATTACTGCATCATAGGTGAATTTGGCATAAAGCCCTTTGAATTTCTTTTCTACAAAGCAGCAATTCGACTATGGATAAAATTAATTGATAACAACCAAAACAGTCTAAGTTCTAAATTATATCAGAGCGTTTTTAACAAGGTAAATTCAAGAGAATATGCCAATACATGGATACATCAAATAAGAAAATTATTAATGAAATTGAATCTGTCAAACCTTTGGGAAAACCAACTTTATTGCAATAAAAACAAATTTATTAAGATAGCCGATGAGAGAATACGATGCTTCTTTAGAGAAGAATGGATTAATAGCGCCAAAAACAGTCACAAAGGCAATAGATATCTTGAGTTATGCAGGTTCGACAACGATTTAAAATCATATCTATGTACCGCATCTGAGATGAGCGAAAACATGTTGATTATGCTAAAGTTCAGAACAGGAAATCACAAATTGATGGCTGAAATAGGACGATATGGTAATAGACGAGATTATGAAGAATGCTTTTGTCCTCATTGCCCTGACGAAATAGAAGACACTTATCATTTCCTGGTTCAGTGCTCACATCTTAGCAAATTACGTCAAAGATATCTACCTGAATTTATAAACACCACCAGGACAGAATTTAATCTCATGTTGGACAACAGTAGCGGCATCATAATGAAGTCAATATCTATGTTCATTAAAGAACTCAACAAGGATAGAGCTATCTTGCAATGTTAAATGATGATCGACTTAAAGAATCGATGAAGCATGAATGACTGCAATGATAATACAAAGTGGAATCGATAGCTATGCCGCATAGATAGTGGTTCCCGTGAAACAATACATTCTCGGTACATTTTGAAATTGATAGCTAAAAGGAGATGCGTAAGTTAGAATCGACGTGAGTCGGAAAATTTAACAGGAGTTCTTATGAAACAATAGATTGAATTGATATCAACTGTCACAAGCGATAGCTATGTCGTGCAAAATAAAGCACGACTTGATTATCCACAACACAACAACATTATCTTTTCAATTTCCTATGTTAGTGTAATACGTAGACGTTACAAAATGAGACGCAATTGTTAGCTTCATAAAGAACGCGTCCAATGAAATTATGAATATCGATCAGCCGATAGTATCAATGTGAAATGATTAGAAAATTCAGACTGTTTCGTGAATCAACTGAATAATTACCTAATCAAGTCGCAAGCAAGGGCCGGATCAGCTTCATACATATACATTTTACCAAACCCTCAAATCCTTTGTCATTACAGGTGAGTTGAATCATTGATTCAAATTAAAGTAGCATATTCTTAACTACATTAATTAACATTTCGTGACTTTTTTGCTGTCCTATATTCGAAATTCATTTTCTGCCGGCCCTTGCAAGACGACTCTTAATAATAAATAAATAAATAATGATTGTGGACGTGACTGACCAGATTGGATTAATATCAAAATAACCATCAAACAACATAACTTTTTGAAAGCATGATTTGAATGATTCCTCCTCTCCTTTTTAAATATTTCAAATCCCGGTATACATTGTCAAAAAAAAGTCATGCATTCCGTCATCCTTGCTAACAATATTTCTATCTTCATTTCACTCATCATGGTATTTTCATAAACTCTGAACTCATTTCATTGAACACTGCAAATTCACCTGTACATGATTCCATTCAACTAACGTATTGACTTTCACAAATAGGCTCTTCATTGAATTTTTGCCATCTCATTGTCATCTCGAACATGTCATTGGTGCTGAACTGCATACATCGTAATTGTACATTTACTGGGTATTTTCACATGAAAATAAAACCCCTTGAATTTTGAATTTTGAGAGAGAGAGAAAGAGAGAGAGAAATCGGATGACACTATTGTAAATGGAATAGGAAAAGATATCATCAAATTCTGTAATGATACATCATTAATTATAACAAATGGTAGATTTGAAAGCGGGAAATGCACTTTTCACTGTTTAAAAGGAATGCAAGTAAGAAGATCTGTAATAGATTACGTTATAATATCGGAATCTCTTGTAGAAAATATACAAAATGTGATCATAGACGAACCTACCCTTTATACAGACCATTCACCAATAAAAATAGAATTGACCATAAATCTGAAATCTAAACCATTAGAAACTGTAACTTATAAGAAGAGAATGCCTTTCACACGCATAAAAGGACCATGCAAGTGGCCAAGTAAATCAGAACCAAACTTCGATATGAACCTCTTTCAAATTGTATGTAGTTCACTATTACAAAATATAAACGCTGGCCAAAAGGCTACTAATTCAGAAATTTATGAAGCCTTGCTAGAAAACATGAAAAAAGCATCACAAAAAAACAAATGAATAAGGCAACTATTCAGACGAGACCAGGAAGATTAGACGCGAATATAAAGCTCAAGTGAATAAATGGCAGGAAAATAAAACGACAGATAATCTTGAATTATTGTTAATAAGCAAAAAGAAAGCAATTCAATGTATAAAAAAAGAGAAAAAGTTATTTAAAGCAAGAAAAATGACAGATCTCAAGATAGCGAAACTAGAAGGAGATTCGAAAAAATACTGGGACCTGATAAATCAAAACGGAAAAAACGAAGAAAAAATGATTACTTCACTAAAAGCAACCGATTTTATTGAACAAAATAATAAACAGATACAAGTCTTAGAATCAAAATCCATAGTAATATCCAAAAAAATACAAAATCTCAGGATGACAAAATTCAAGTATCCTATTTTGGAAAGCGAGATAACGCATCAAGAGATTATGGAAACAGTAAATAGGGCGAGAAAATCAAAAGCCAGTGGACCTGACGGTCTAGTTTACGAAATGTTTCAACAAAATTCTAATGAGATGACAGAAATTCTGTGCCACCTATTCAATGGTATATTAAATGATGCAGTAATAACATGGAACATAAGCTGGAATATACCGACTTATAAGAAAGGTGATAAGAATTTAATATCATCTTACAGATGTATAAATCTATCATCCTGCATTGAAAAATTACTAACCAAAATAATCAAAATCAGACTTTGTAAATGGCTGGAAGATAATAATTTTATTCATGTATCGCAAACTGGCTTTCGGAAAGGAAACTCAGCATTAGACAACATTTTACTATTACGAGAGGTAATTCAAATATATTCAAATAGTCGTTGTCCACTATACATCTGCTTTATTGATTTGTCAAAGGCATTTGACTCAATACCAAAAGGAATATTAAAATCAAAAATTGAAACTTACCTACCACACAGTAAAATAACGACCTTGATAATTCGGCTAATATATAATAAAAAATTTCAAATATTATTCAATCAAGAGACAACAAGGCCCTTTGAACTTGCAAATGGAATTCCTCAGGGAGACAGTCTCTCGCCTACATTATTTGGTTTATACATTAACGATCTGATAGACGAATTTGATAAAGAAATGCAACGCATAGATCCTGTATGTATTTCGGATCTGAAAATTGCTATCATGACTTATGCTGATGATATTTTACTAATGAGCGAAAGTCAAACAGGTCTCATTAAACAAATAAAACTAGTACAAAAATATTGCCTAAATAATGGATTAACAATAAATTCTAACAAAACAAAAATTATGGTCAAGGACAAAACTCAATATAGTAAAGTAAAAATTAATTTTAATAACTCCATTCAAAGTATAGAGGTAGTAAAAGAGTACAAATATCTTGGTATGTTTTTCTCAAAAAATGATAAAATGCATATAAAGGAACTAGAAAATAGAGGCAGACGATCAGCTTTTTCAACATCACGAGTATTAAAGGAATTCGGTCAGGTTGAAGGCAATATAATCAATGATACTTTTGAGACACTTGCTCTTTCGAAAATGAGATATTGTGGTGAATTCCTGTTTTATAATAAATTAGAGGAACTAAATAAAATTCAGAACCAATTTTATAAGTCACATTTTCATCTCAAGTTATCTACACCGAATTACCGCCTTACTGGCGAATTCGGAATAAAACCTATCGAATTCCACTTCTACAAATCAGCATTAAGATATTGGAATAAAATACAAAGAATGAATAAGGAAAGCTATATTTATAGAATGTTCCATACAATTAATAACAGTGTAAACGATAGGATTTACAAAGGAACTTGGTGTTGGAGAATACAAGAACTGCTGACAAAACTTAACCTAACACATTTGATTGATAATCAGATAATGGAGAAGAAGACTTTTAACAAAGTGGTTAATATAAGATTGAAAGATGACTTTCGAGAGAAATGGATTGATTCAGCAAAGCACAGTCATAGAGGACTAAGATACTTGGAATTAAGTAGATTTAAATGTGAAATGAAAAGCTATCTGCACTGCCATAGCTCAAAATTCAATATGAATCTGATATTGAAATTCAGAACTGGAAACCATGACTTAGCAACTGAAATTGGAAGATACAAAAATCGAAGAGAATACGATGAATGTATTTGCAGCTTTTTTGATAATAACTGCTTAGAAGATTTATATCATTTTATTGTGGCATGTCCTCGATATCATAAAGTAAGGGAATTGCGTATTCCATTTTTAACGAATGTCAATCGACCAGATTTCTATGTTTTGATGGACAAGCTTGTACCGAGGCAATTGCATTCATTGACTAAATACCTTGCAAGTTGCATAGATATCAGAAATAGTGAACAATGAAGAACAATGCAATTCCAGCCACGTTTTCATTAGTCAGATCAGAGGTTGATACATAAAGATGCACGAAATACATAGATATATAAATAGTCAACACTTCAGTTAATGATTAAGGAATGTCATTAATATCTTCCAATTTCGGAACAGAACTTTCCATCTCTCTTGCATGTCTATCGATATCACAGTGAACAAACCAAAATCAAGACTATAAGAATACGTAGCAAAACTGTAAGTCAGAGAAATAGGAAGTAACAAAGAACAATGCAACTTCTAACCACCGCTTCAATAGTAAATGCAGCAAGATTTGATTAATACTCATCAGCTACTGTCAAGTCGAGATAGCAATGAAATCCAGTCAAAGCGTTGTCGTCCAACTATTAACTGCTCGCGGAGATCGGTCCAAATCATATATTTTCAACATCTTCATAATCATTTCCAATTTGAATTACAGGTGAGATATACTTCCTTCATGTAATTATCATAATATAGAAAGATTAAAACAGCATCAATGATGTTGTTGTAATCATATAATACAATTAGGACATCACTGAACTGCTATGATTATTATTACGGTTTAGAGACTTATGATATGTGTATAATATGCTTGACCGATCTCCGTCATTAAATAATTAATAAGTGCGATGGGTAGTGAAGTTGCTGATTGAAGAAAAATTATGAAAATTAATAACTTTAACCTACGACATATATTCCAAAAGCACAAAGAGGAGACAAGAAGTGAAATGACTGTCTTAAAACACCTACTCGATGACATCAGGCATTCGATGAACGAGAAGCAGCATCACCAAAAGCAACAGCAGTTCCAATCAGTACCACAACTAACAGTTCCACCTCCAGCACCACCAACGACAACGTACCATCGTAATGGAACTTATAACCGCAACAACCAAAGACGACTACCTCCTATCTGTTACGTGTGCTCACGACCTGGCCATATTGCGAGAAATTGCTACAATGCGAGGAGACCAAGACAAAGGTGGAATGGAAACAATAGCGGTGGCTTCTATCGACCAAGAATGAGACCCCAATATCGTGGACCAGTACCTCATCAACTTCCGCCGTATGGTCAATACCAGCACAATTACCCTCAACAACGGCAACAGTTCCCATCTGTAAACTATCAACCTGTGCCTCAACAAGGTATGATGTACCCCAACACGAACACTTATTCAGTGCCACCATTATTTTAACATAGATGAACGAGGAGAGGAGACGGAAAATACCAAAAAAGTGAGCGATTCCAACTATGAAACATTGAAAATATATCACGTTAACATTAATGGTTTAAATAAAGATAAGCTTCAAGATTCTGACATGATGAAAGATATAAATGGTGTTGATCTCATATGTTTTACAGAGACACACTTAGTTGAAAATGAATCGAACAAATATTTATCTTTCATTAAATCAATATAGTACAATCGAAACGATAAGCAAAGATAAAAATAATTTTGGAAGACCAATTAAAGGAGTTAGATTATACTACAGAAATGATATGAGCCAACAAAATATTGAAAAGATACTTACCGAAAACGGGGATACATTAATAGTTAAAATTGCTAACAATGAATGGAAAGATATAAAGGAAATCTTTGTGATATTTTGCTACAGAGAAAGCAGAGAATCGAAATATGCTGATAAATATTACTTTGATAGAATAAAAGATTATATTAAAAAATACAAAATGAAGAACATACTGATGTTGGGAGACCTTAATAGTAGAACTGGTATAATAAATGACAACGAACATATGGATCTTCCCATTAGAAAATCAGTCGATTTAATAATAAATAAACAAGGTAGAGAATTGATTGAATTCTGCAATGAAACATCGCTTGTCATAGCTAATGGCAGATATGAAGAAGGCACGCACACATTTTGTAAAATCCAAAATGGTAGAAACTATAAATCAGTTGTTGACTATCTAATCTTATCAGAATCAATGATAGGAAAATTGAAAGCCTTTGAAATACTTGAACCTAAACTATTTACGGACCATAGACCATTGAAGATCGACATAGATTTAGATATAAAATCAGAATCAAAAGCACATGCTAAAAACTGTGGTCGCACCATAAGTAAGAATGTAAGACCACTCAAAATGAAATTTCATTTCAATTCATGTGAATATCAAGAAGTCATACTTGCAAAAAGTATACAACTTGCAGAAAAGATAAATAAAAAACAGCTAAATACAAAAGATTTGTATAATGAATTAATTAACACAGGGAATGAGATATACCAAAAAATGGATTTAAAAACCCAAACTAAATACTCAAAAGATGCTAGATATCTTCGAAAAAAGTATAAAACAGCAATTGATGTATACAAAAATGACCAAACTGAAGAAAATTTAACTTCTCTATTAGAAAAAAAGAGACAAGTTAATAAAACTCTCAAACTGGAAAAAAGAAAAATACAAAGAGCAAAATTGGAAGAATTACAAAAGGCAAACTTAGTAATGATTCCAAAAGATATTGGGAACTGATAAATGAAAACAGACGAGGAAAAATGTAGTAGTCCGTTGTTTGAATCAAGTAAAACAACTAGGTATTCCAATTGATGATTTATTGAATGAAATACTGCGTTTATATAGCAAAATGTGAGGTCTCATTATTGTCAGCTCTAAAGCGCTCACTTTAGGTTATTTAAACCACAAAATCAAATTACAACTGTTTGGCAGCAGAAACACTTTATTGTAAAAAATAAAGTCATACACAAAATATTAGTGGTAAATTCGATAACCACGGCGCAGCTGATTTCTCGCGCGAAGTCCGAATTTAGTTTCGATTCGAAACGTGTATGAATTGGTAAGCACCTGTTACAACTCCTCCCCATCACAAATGAAGTCCTTGTATCGGCCAGGACGTCTTCGGATCCGAGTGCTTCGTCTTGGAGTTGGAGTCGCAGTAGAAGGCTCAGCAGCAGTCGAGTCACCAGCGGATGGAGAAGTTGCAGAAAGATCCATGGAGGCAGCAGGAGTTGGATGATCAATTGGAAGTTCGGGTTGATTCGGCTCGTCAGCAGGAGGGTCATCACGCATAGCAGCATCTGTGTGTGTTTGTGGTGTATGGGAATTATGACTTGGCTCCAAAGAGGGAAGATCGGAAGAAGTATGTTGATGTGAGGAGGAAATGGTGATTTGATCTCTATGACGTCTGTGGACAGAACCGTCTGAACTATCAATTATATTGAACATCTGATCTCCTAATTTATTAATAATAATACCCTCGCAAACTCGAGAAGTATTGCCTCGATAGAACTGAATTTCAGTGGTATCCATTCTATTCATTCTTAAAAGTCTCCCTTTGAAAAGTAGAGCCGGAGGCTTACCAGTGGTAGAGTGTCTCGCATTTCGGTAATGCAGGAGGAAGGTGTCGATTGTTTGGACGAGGTTCTTGAATGTAGTTGGTGAAACCGCCTTGATTGCTTGCTTTAAAGTGCGCACAAAATTCTCAGCGAGGCCGTTGGATTGCGGATGTCTGGGTGCCGTTTGAATAGGATGGCAGCCAATGGAGCGGAGCCAGGCTTGCAAGTCCGAAGATACAAAATGTGTGCCGTTGTCCGTGACTAGTACCTGAGCGATACCTTCCCTCGCGAAGAAACTTTGCAACGCCTTCCGGGTAAACTCTGCATTTGCTGTCGTTGTTAAGAAAACCTCGGGGAATTTGGAATAGGCGTCCTCCAATATGAGCGCATAATAGGTACCCAAAAATGGTCCGCAATAATCGGCATGCAAGCGCTGCATAGGTTGGAACGGTAATGGCCAAGGTACGTTGTTGGTATGATTCCTTGGTTTTCTTGCGCATCGTTGACAGTACTTGACGAAGATTCGGATATCAGCATTTATCTTCGGCCACCAACATACAAGACGAGATAGGGAAACCATCTTGTCTCTCCCCAAGTGAGACGAATGCAGATGCTCAAGGAAACTTTGGCGTAGAATTGGAGGTATGACAGGCCTTTCTTGAAAAACGATGACGCCATCTGCAGTAATGTGCAAATATTCACGATTCGCGTGAAGTACAGGAAATCGTCGTTTGGCAGACAAAGACCATCCTCCTTTTAGTGCAGCGATGACAGGACCGTAGAATGCAGAAGTTTCCTGAATCAAGCTGTTTCTTGATACTGGCAGGCTTTGTACGAAGTTAACGGTTTCTGAAGGTGGTTCTTCAAAACCAGAGTGTCTGGAAAGGTAATCGGCGTTAGGTATCTTCGTTCCAGGTTGATGCCTTATGCTGTACGAGTAGCCGCTCAAGTCCAAAGCCCATCTCTGCAACATTCGGGAGGTTGCCTTGTTTATTGACGCATGACTGTCAAAAATGTAGCTGAGAGCCTGGTGGTCGGTGACAATCGTAAAACGCTGACCGTAGAGATATTTGTGTAACCTTTGAACTGCCCAGTGGATGGCTAAGGCTTCCTTCATCGTTTGGCTGTAACTCAGCTCGGCGGTGTTCAGCTTTCTCGACACGCAAATGACTGGATGTCCTTCTTGATTTAATACAGCTCCCAAGGCGTATTCGGAAGCATCCACCATCAACTCTGTTGACCGTCCCAGCGTGAAAGGTCGCAAAACTTGACCATGTAAGAGTTGATTCATGAGATGGTTGTACGCTTTGTTGGAATGGACTGTCCATTGAAAGTCGTTCAGCATCTGGTACAGTGGTTGTGTGATGTGGGCGAAGTTGGGCACAAATCTTGAATAAAACTGGGCGAAGCCCAAGAAGGATCTCAACTTTGCTGCAGTGTCAGGTCTTGGCGCGTCTTTTAGAGATTTGATTCGGTTTGTATCCGCGGAGATGCCGTCGCCGTCCAGTATATACCCGAGGTATTTTAACTTCTTGACTGAGAATTCGGACTTGCTTGCATTGATTCTAACATTGAAACTTTTCAATGCTTGCAGTAGCGAGTACAGTCGTTGATCGTGTTCTTCTTTGTTGTTGCCCGACACTATAAGATCGTCTTGGTAAGCTCGTACACCCTCCAATCCGTTGATAACCATGTCCATAACCCTTTGAAATATGCCTGGAGAAACATTCAAGCCAAAAGGTAAGTTCTGGTATTGGAACAGGCCCCATGGTGTATTAATGGTTGTCAATTCCTTGGCCTTTTGATCCAGCGGAATCTGGAGAAATGCGTGCGTGAGATCGATCTTCGTAAATAGCTTGCCTGCGAGGCCTTTAAACATATCATCCACAGGTGGTGTTGTTGTTGCAGTTTGTCGTAATTGCTTATTGACGGTCACGCGATAATCGCCGCAAATTCTGGGTTGTCCATTTGGTTTAATTGGGGTCACAATCGGAGTAGCCCAGGCAGATGATTCAACCGGCTTAAGGATACCATCAGTAACCATTTGCTTCAAATTATCTTGAACTGGACCGCGAAGACCATACGACAATGGTCGAGATCGGTAAAACTTTGGCTCGCCGACGAATTCCAGTGTTATAGGCTGAATATTCATACCACCAGTATGGCTACTGCACTGTTGTATGAGATCTCGGATTGTTGAGGAAAGCGGAATGATGGGGCTGATGATTGAATTGAGGACGACTTGGATTTTCAATGCACGTAGACCATCAAGTCCTAGTACCTTAGGACCTTCTCGTGTAATAAGCATCGGCAGTTGAACCGAACCGTTACTTGTCTTGACCTGTGCCGTAATCTTTCCCATGACTGGTAGCCGATGACCAGAAACCCCGGTGATTGACGTTGAGGTTCGTAGTAGTGGAGCCTGTAGCTCGAGACGCCTCAGCTCAGTCGTTGGCATGAACGTTACGGGACTACCGGTGTCGATAATAAATTTAGTTGATCGACCGTTGGAGAAGGAAACTGAATGGTAGAGATGCCCATTGGATTCGAGAGTGAATGCGAAGATCTCCGGTGGATCCAGCTCTGAGTCTGACGGAGGGTTGGCAGTAGCGACAGCCTTGACGGTAGAGTTGACCGGTTTGGAGCGGCAGACTTTGGCTATATGTCCTATTTTGCGACATGAATGGCATTCGGCTTTCTTGAATTTACAATCAGAACGTAAATGATTGCCACCGCAGGAATTGCATTTGCCTGATATGCGGGGTTGTTGGGACTTCTGCCTACGATTAGAAGCATGTTGATTAGATGTTGAAGGAAACTGGTATGATGGCTTATGTGGCTGGAAACTCTTGTTTCTATTTGGCGGTTTGTGGTGATGTCGATTTGCAACCAAAACATCCGAGCTGGCTTGTGGCATCGCCTGGTTGACTGCGTCCCAGTCCTCCAAGATAGCTTTCGCTAGCTTAAAATCCAACTTGGTTTCCTTTAAGAGTTTTCTCGTCCCCGCTTTAACTCCGGATCCCGGATACCGGCTACGAGTCGATCTCTCATCTGAATCTCCAGGTCGGTGAACCCACACTTGGCCGCTTGACGTTGAACGCGAAGTATAAACGCTTTTCTTGTTTGACTCGTCGGACCTCCTCGTAAGGTTTGTGAAATCTTTCTCGCTCGGCAACTTGAAAGTTTTACTGGTGAGATGTGCTTCTGCAATAAGGCTTGAAGACTTTTAACATCCATAGTCGTTACGTCCGCCGGAAACGCCAAGTCCTTAAGTAGCGCGAACGCGTGCTTGCCAATATAGGTAATGTAATGGGCTGTTTGGTTTGTTGTGTCGATAGCCGTGTTGGTCTTGACATATTCGCCAAACCTTATGTGCCAGTCGGCGACACCGTTCACGTCGTTGACGTCCAAAGGCTCGATTGGGGCGTAGTTCATGTCGACTTTGCTCCGTAAACTTTAGTTTTCTTTCTTCTGGTCCCTAAATTTCCTTAGGTTGCTTAAGTCCCTAGGTCCCTGAAGTTTATTAACACTTAGATCCTTAGCAAGTGCTCTGTGCAACCTCAGGTTAGTAGGAAACCTATGACTTACAGCTAAACCTTATAGCCTTACAGCGTTAAGCTCGTTAATAAGGCCCTTAAGAGTGCTGTCTAGAGTAGAGAACCTAAACCTCGCTACACCTATGTGTTTTTGAATGTAAGTGTGTGTGGGGTCAGAGGGACTCAGGATGGTGGCTGAGTGAACAAGTTAACAACTAGCCGTACCGTAGTACTGAAGGAAAATGAAGAAAGATAGATAGCGGTTTTGGTCGGAAAGTAAGAGTGCGTGTTTAGCTTTAGTTTGTTGAAGGCTCGTAGATACGCGACAGCAGTAGTAGGGTCGCACCATTAACCAGTAGCAGCAGTAGGATGCAGTAGAGCGACAGTAGAAGAAGTCGCAGTAGCCAGGAACCGATCCTGCTCGATAACGCCAATTGTAGTAGTCCGTTGTTTGAATCAAGTAAAACAACTAGGTATTCCAATTGATGATTTATTGAATGAAATACTGCGTTTATATAGCAAAATGTGAGGTCTCATTATTGTCAGCTCTAAAGCGCTCACTTTAGGTTATTTAAACCACAAAATCAAATTACAACTGTTTGGCAGCAGAAACACTTTATTGTAAAAAATAAAGTCATACACAAAATATTAGTGGTAAATTCGATAACCACGGCGCAGCTGATTTCTCGCGCGAAGTCCGAATTTAGTTTCGATTCGAAACGTGTATGAATTGGTAAGCACCTGTTACAAAAAAGCAAAAAAAACAGACACTAAACTTAATGCAGAAAATTTCAAGGATGCTCTTAAAGCCAAAGATATTCAACTGAAAATCTCAAAAGTAGTTGCGAAAAATCAACTTAACTATTTCAATTCACCTGTGGCAGTTGAGAAAAACTTTTTAGATGAAAGAATTACATTCGAAGAAATTGAAAAAGCTGTAAAATCAGCGAAAAATATGAAATCCAGTGGTCCGGATTATATTGTATACGAAATATTCAAAAATAACCCAAGTCAAATCCAGATATTGGAAAAGCTATACAATAGTATTCTTCAAGATAAAAATATCCCATGGGAATTAAGTTGGATGATTCCCGTATATAAAAAAGGAGATAGGAACAATACGAACTCATATAGATGTCTAAATTTGTCTTCATGTATTGAAAAACTGCTCACCAAAATTTTAAATGACAGACTGAATACTTGGATTGACAAACATGAATTAATTCATGAATGTCAAACAGGATTTCGCAAAGAAAATTCTACATTAGACAATATCTGGATTCTAAAAGAAATAATACAAATCTATAAAAACAATAAAAAACAATTATACATATGCTTCATTGACCTATCAAAGGCTTTTGATTCAATTCCAAAATATCATTTGATGAATAAATTAAGATGTATCATCTCTAACGGTCATTATCTTTCTTTAATTGAGAATATCATAGAAAATAAGAAAATTAAAATTTTGCTTAATGGAGCGGAAAGTGAAGAATTTATGGTAGAAAATGGAATTCCACAGGGAGATAGTTTATCGCCAACTCTATTTTGTCTGTATATAAATGAATTTTTGATAGAACTGGATAGAAAAATGAATGATATTGATCCAATATCAATAGATGATATAAAGCTTGCCTCGTTAATTTATGCTGATGATATTGTTTTACTTAGTGAATCTCAACAAGGATTAATCAAACAAATCAAACATATAAGAAACTTTTGTAGTGGAAATGGACTTACCATAAACTACAACAAAACTAAAATCATGATTCATAATGAGAAAGAAAAGTTTAAAGAGCTCGTATTAAAAGATAATGATAATACAATTTGTATCGAAATAGTAGAAGAATACAAATATCTAGGCATTTGGATAGCTAAATCTGACAGAAAACATATTGAAGAAGTTACAAAGAAAGGACGAGCATCATCATATCTAACTGCTAAAACACTGAAAGAATTCGGAAATGTAAATGCAAGAATTCTGAATGAAACTTTTGACATGCTAACCTTATCAAAAATGAGATATGGTTGTGCGTTCTACTTTGATAGAAATTTAAGTGATCCCAATAAAATAATAATGCAATTCTACAAAAAATTCCATCACCTAAGAATCACTACACCGAACTATTGCATTATCGGCGAATTTGATGTAAAACCTATGGAATTCCATTGTTGCAAATCCGCCTTAAATTATTATCTTAAGTTGAATACCAAAACTAATCAAAAATTAATTACCCGTTTATTTAACAAGATAAATGACAACATTGATAGAGAATCATTCAATAACACATGGTGTAATAGGATAATCAAACTTATGGAGAAAATCCATTTACAAGAATTGCAGAATTTTGATACGTGCAGCAAAAGATCTAAAGCTGTTATTACCAATCGTTTAACTGAATATTTCCGAAGTGAATGGATACATAGCGCAAAGAATAGCAGCAAAGGACTGAGATATTTAGAGCTCTGCGGATTCCAATCTGATTTGAAACAATATCTATGTGTAGACGACAATAAAATAAAAATTGACAATATTCTTAAATTGCGAACTGGAAATCACACTCTCGCAGCAGAAGTTGGAACATATCAAAATCGAAGCACTCATAATGACTTCACTTGCAAATTATGTGAAAATGATGTGACGGAAGATATCTATCATTTCATGTCAATTTGTTCGCGATACAATGCAGAAAGAAGAATGCTGATTCCGTTCCTAGCAGACTGTACACGATCAGATTTCTATGATATTATGAATACATTAAAGATAGGACAAATCAAAGCAATTGATGAATTCATTGATAAAGCGATGCAATGTAGAAACAATAGATGATATATTTCATAATAATTTGACACAATAAGAGATATTTCTATCCAAATCTTGAATTATTGCACTCGCTGCGATTTCTATGCTGGACGAAAGAACCGAGTCATAGCTCATATTTTGTTTATGATTCAACAGCAGTAAATTACATTGACTTTCTCCTTCGTCAACCGAACACGGATACACTATTATGATATCATGAATATATTGAAAATTCATTGATGACTGCGTCATTACTTATTGAATTCTTGGAGAAGCAGCGCTGAAATAATTACGTTGCTTCTATTTCCTAACAGATTGCATTAATCAAACGATAGATTGAAGGACTTAATTGCAGTGTGGCATTGAGCCCAGTCAATGTTAAAGAAATCATAGCTATTGATGAATTCATTAATAAACTGACGTTTGGTAGAAACAATATATAACACATTCCATGTTTAATTATCAATATAGAAGATATCTCGCTCCAAGTTTGTGAATGATTAAACTCGATCAGATTTCTATGAATACATTATTGCCTACGATAAACAACGAAGCAATAGCAAATGAGTACTATTTACCTTGACACTGATGCACCAAGCACGGAACATTTTTCACTCTGCTATCGATACTGAACATTGGAGGTCGATCGGTGAAATCACTGTGAATCACATAATTTTTCTAATTCCAACGTTCATTGCACCATTTCAGGTAAGTGTCGAGACATCTTTCATTGTAATTATGTGTTTAGACATGATGCTTTTTGGTTTCCAACTTGATCTACATTAATATCAAGTTTGTTAGCAGTCTTGGTTGAGCAGACATTGGGGAATTCTATCTTCAATGCTTACTACTTAAGACCACACTACTTCAAGGGTGACTTGTCATTTGATAAAATCCTAAAATGCATCATGTTTAAACCACATTTGATTAACACATCAACCTTTCTTATTAATAACCGACCGGACCTCCGATAAAATAATAAGGCTATAGGTAAATAATTCTGCTGCGATGGTGTGATGTGCAAATAAACCATTTACTAACAACTTAATTAATCATCAATTCCGACTCTAAAATCAGATTACATGATCAGTTTATCTTGCATGAATATTGTCTCCTCTCCTCATTTATCTATGAAGTAATTTGTCATATGCCATATTTTCACTTTCATGTCATCGTCATCATATCATGCCACATCTGCAAATAGTCTCCTATCGTTTCTTAAAACACTTTCAAGACTCATTTCAGACATTATGCGCCCATCGAAGCAAAACTGTGATCACCGCTTTCATCTGAACTGCGAGAGAACGCTTATACCATCATTTCCATCAGTCACTGTTGCTGCATTCATTCATTCATTCATGTGTACCTCATCTTTCCTCTTTTGTACATGTACTTTTTCTTGCCATGTTTGTACCAAGTTGGTCAATAAACGTTCTGAGTTCTGAGTTCTGAGTTCTGAGTTCAGAGAGAGAGAGAGAGAGAGAGAGAGAGAGAGAGAGAGAGAGAGAGAGAGAGAGAGAGAGAGAGAGAGAGAGAGAGAGAGAGAGAGAGAGAGAGAGAGAGAGAGAGAGAGAGAGAGAGAGAGAGAGAGAGAGAGAGAGAGAGAGAGAGAGAGAGAGAGAGAGAGAGAGAGAGAGAGAGAGAGAGAGAGAGAGAGAGAGAGAGAGAGAGAGAGAGAGAGAGAGGAGAGAGAGAGAGAGAGAGAGAGAGAGAGAGAGAGAGAGAGAGAGAGAGAGAGAGAGAGAGAGGAGAGAGAGAGAGAGAGAGAGAGAGAGAGAGAGAGAGAGAGAGAGAGAGAGAGAGAGAGAGAGAGAGAGAGAGAGAGAGAGAGAGAGAGAGAGAGAGAGAGAGAGAGAGATCACAACAAGTACTTATAATTTTCTCAAAGAGTGCTAGATTTTGGGACTTATTTTTTTTTTAGGTACTCAGGTACTCTCCCTCTAGTGCTCATTTGGGACTTAATAAATAACAGAATACACCGCTTTTTCATTCAGTCCTTTCTAACAAGCTAAAAAACATAGCTACTGATGCTGTATTTGTGCGACTTATCTTAGATTAATCAACGAAGAGTACCCTTGCTCACATGTGCACATTTCTCTGGACATTCTCATGTCTTCCAAAGAATGCAGAACGAATTTTTGTGAGGACATCTATCATCAACGATAGATATAGTAGATACATTATTAGTAGTACATAATTTGTACAGTAGATACAGATATTATATACTCAAGCATTACCTAATTCTGATCTCTTATTTTTTTAGTAAACCAGTTTGTCGCACAATGAACAGTTGGTAACGTTGATGTGATGATTCCAAACCTTACATTCGGCTTCGTGATTTGTCATTAAGGTCAGTCACACACGGAGGGTGTTATTCTTCAATAGCATCATCGCTTGCCTGAACATGGACTTGAGTGCAACATGTCTAACATTAACCAGTGCTGTAGCCCTGACGTGAGTCCAGGATTATCTCTCTACATCTGTTCAAAGTTCAGAGATCATGTCAATTGTAAGAATTCATGAAATGAAATCACTTTACCTCTATCTTCTGACGTTGATGGTCGTCGGTAGTGTATGATCGGCAAATACTATCCATTAGAGTCCAAATGTCTTTTGACCACATCCTTGAGCATATCGGCGGCTGCGGCCGATATCAAATCATTGTTCTGATTTTGATGAATGTTTTAAAAACATTTACCGGATATGAGACACTTTTACCAGTGATAGTAGCTTATGAACAAAATCATCACTGTTCACTGAACGATACATTGGATGTTGCCGGGAATGGTTCACTTGTCTATGATAAATGCCACGTGTACAGAAACGATAGTCCGAACATTCGAGTACCGTGCTCCCAGTGGACATACGACCAATCCGTTATGCTCAGCACAATCGTTAGCAAATTCAACCTTGTATGTGGTCGAGAGTATTTGATTTCTTTGACGACAACATTTTTCTTCATTGGATTCATGCTTGGTTGCACAATTTACGGGATCTTGTCAGACAAATATGGTCGGATGTTCGGCATGATGTCATCGACCGTCCATCTCTGCATTTTTAGCTTTGCAACAGCCTTTGCACCAAACATTTGGGCATTTGCCGCTCTGAGACTGCTGGCGGGCATTGGAAACGGAGGAGTGATGGCCACATCGTTCACAATGGCAGCTGAGGTGACAGACCCAGGGCATCGGGCATTTTTCAGCATCATGTCACAGAATGGTTTCACTATCGGAGGTCTCATCCTCAGCTTGCTTGGATTCCTCATCGGAGACATGTTTTGGATTCAAATCATTTTGGCACTCGCCATGCTTCCTATTGTCTTCATGCCTTTGGTCATTCACGAGTCTCCACGTTGGCTTTTCATCAATGGTAAGCTGGAAAAGGCGGAGAAGGTTGTCGAGACGATCGCAAAGACCAATACGAAAACGCTGCCACCTGATTTCAACCTCAACAATTATGTCGATGAGGAAATCCATAGATCCGCCATTGTTGCAGAGCCAAGCCTAAGACAGAACTTTGCCGTCCTTTTCAAAACAAGGGCCATGGGCTGGACGACTGCCATTGTCTGGTATTACTGGTTGGTAATCAGCATAGGATTTTTCGGCTCTTATTTCACATTAGGCAAACTCGGTGAATATATAGTCTTTGTTGATTTAGCCATAAACTGTTCATCAGAGATTCTTTCTCGATTTTTCGTCATGTTTACCACCAAATTGGTAGGACGAGTTATATCTCTGGCCGTTTGCGCTGCAATTGGTGGACTTTCATGCCTCATCAATGCCATTCTTATTGACATTCAGTTCTCTGTTGGGGTTTTGAGGGTGATTTTCTCCGCAACTGGGATGTTCTTTTTCAATGGTGGATTCGACTTGATTTGGTTTTATTCCGGAGAAGTTTTCCCAACGGTTATCCGGAATGCTGGAGTTGGCATTGGTTCCACTTGGGCGAGAATTGGAGGAACTCTTGCTCCACAAGCTGCGTTGCTGTATACACTATGGAAACCTGCACCGCTGCTTGTGATGGGATTTCTGCCGATTATCGCCGCTGCAATCTCGCTAGTGTTACCGGAGACAAAAGACAGAGAGCTGCCTGACACCATGATCGAAGGCACTCAATTTGTCAAATCTGAATTTGGTATTCTGAAAACATTCAAGAAATCCCCTGGGAACGATCTGACTGCTGTTAACCATGACATTCCTTTAGAATAGTCACATTTATGACATCTTTCTAGATACAGCTTCAATTTGTAATATATGACAATAAATGACAAAAAAATATTTCGTGAATTTCTTCAAATATTTTAGTGAATGCTTATCTGCTGATTTATGAAGTACGGTAAATCTTTTTGAAGCATTTCTCTACTTAACTTCGGTTTTGCATTTAAGTGATTTTT
Organism: Prostheceraeus crozeri; assembly: GCA_907163375.1. Lineage (NCBI taxonomy): Eukaryota > Metazoa > Platyhelminthes > Polycladida > Euryleptidae > Prostheceraeus > Prostheceraeus crozeri. Next base: position 80,047 of record CAJQUW010001601.1, read on the forward strand.
TGATATTTGATTGACAAATGTCTGTTGCCGTTTATGCACGCAAATTCTCTACCTTAAATCGCAGGCCTTATCTTTAAAGTTGGTCAGTAAAGGACTTTCCTGCTACTCAAGACAAGAAATATAAGTTAGTCCTGCTACGAAATTAACATTTGCCCACCTTTGGTCAATAAGTGACTTAACTGTCTTTTCGATTATAAATTCTTTTTTATTTAGGAATAAAATTGATGTACACGTAATTTGTAAAAAAAATTTTTCTCAGAACCAATAGAAACATTTTAAAATAACTCATCAATTTGAGCAGTTTCATAATTTTGACACAACATTTTCTTGAAATTATCTTAGCAAAAAACGATGCTGCCATTACTGTAAAAGCACATGTCCCTACACTTGATATAATATATGAGTGTGCCGAAATATTATTTGGGCACTATTTCACCCGCGGTATTCAGACCCTTTCATTCTTCGTGATTCTTAAACTTTTTTTAGTCCAATGATTTGAATAGGCCTAATGCTGTAGACACTTGTTTTCTACATGTTATTCATTAAAATTCTCAGCAGTATTATCAATTCTGATGCGCATGTGTGATCCGATACTGATAGTAAAATACAAAATACTTAGAAATAGGCAATTATATTCATATCAATAATACAGTTATTCTTTTTGCCTTGTAAATTGCGTTATAAAGAAATCCTAAGTCAAAAACATCTTGGAAATATAATGCTACATCAATTTTCCGCGATGTAAGCAAAAATATAGCTCTCCCTCAATTTAGACAATTTTTTTTATAAAAAAAAGTTATGTTATATATATATATATATATATATATAGTTTCGCTTGCCACATATTGGCAAAAATTCTGATCGCCAATATGTGGCAAGCGAAACTTAGAACCTTTAGATACGAAAGTTTCGATGCTACTCGGAATAAAGACATCCGTTTCATCAATTAAGTGATTATTTACCTTAATACTATCATGTTGATCGAGCGAGTCGCCACTACGGAACCACAGATCATCACGAAATGGAAAGAAATACAGTCCGTTTCATAAAAAGTGGATCATCCTAAAATTTGACTAAATAAAACATAAGTATGATACAGAAAGCATTTTTCATGTTATTTCATGTCCCTAATATATTTAAATGTCCTTATATAATCTGATAAGCTATGGTACAGTAACGGTTCTTAAGAAGCTAATATTTTGTGGCCCTACCCTTATTGTCAATGACATTACCAATTCGTCTATGATTCGATGACATCGTTGATTTTCAACTGATCTAACTTTCTGCACTCTCTTTTTAACAGTGACGTAAGTTCTGACACGCCATCTGTAGGTAGCAGTGAACGACGAACGTTACGTTTTAGAATACTCCATGCATTTTCTATGGGATTCAGATCAGGAGAACGGGCTGGCCAAGATAATGTCCTAAGTCCTCATTGAGACTTGCATAAGTTGACTCTACTACTCCTGTGACACGTAGCATTATCATCCATAAATAACCAAGTCGATGGATCACCAAGTTGATCTGTCATTTGGCCAATGTTCATTCGTAAAACATTCACATAGCGTTCAGAATTCATGGTTCCTTGCTGTATGTGAAGTTCAGAGCGGCCATTGGTCCAAATGCCAGCCCAAATCAGTAGAGTCGCACCACCTTGTACCCGGGGACGATGTAAATGTCTCGGAATTTCCTGATCAGATTTTATCCATAATCTCAATCGACCATCACTATCCTTCAGACGGACTGATGCCTCATCAGACCAGACAACCCGATCCCATTGATTTCGCCAGTGACAATGACTCATTGCCCATCTGAGACGTCTTTTTGTATACTGATCTGATAATTCGATCTGAGAGGGCCTCTTACAGCTCTTGAAATTCGACTCAATAAGTCTTCTACGAGTAGTGGACTTAGAAATAGACGAGTCTAGTGCAGCCATCTCAGTTAACGAGAGACTTGGATCAACTTTAACAAATCTCAAAATTAGGCGGTCTCTACGTTTGGATGTTTTGCGTGGACGGCCAGAGCCCTCTTTACGACAGAGTCGAAAATCATCATTATGCCATCGATGCACATTTGTGTACATGTAAGGGACATTTAGTCGCTTGCTTGTAGCTCGCAAAGAAAACCCTAGTTCAAAGAAGGCTGACACTTTGCCTTTTGTGAATGCGATCTCGTTATTGTTCATTTGTGCTTTGTATTGTTTTCAACCGGTAAGAGATAGATTTCTAGCTGAAAGCAATCAGAAGTGCTGCCAACACCACCGCAACGAAGTCAGGAAGCTATGGAACATGAAGTCCAGTTAATCACATGTAGCTTGTAGCAGTTACATTATTGTTGATGAATAATGGTGCTATTCTGGCTCTGATTGACCGATTTTCTTTATTTTTGTTTTGCTTGATAGCTTTTGGCTTGTAGAACAACATATTACATAACAAAGGAAACAAATGTAATTTTAGAAGAGTGAGGTATGATTTTGTGTAACATTGCTAAATGAAGATCAAATTATCTACTACTTTTTTTATCTATAACAGGAAAACAACACAATATTCATGCTTGAAATTTCCAACAATGATATTAGTAAGCACAACTGACATATCTTCCAAATTTCAGAGAAATTCGTTCAAGTTTGGCGGAGTTAGACAAAGTTGAAGTTAAGGCGATGTTTGAGGGTGATCCATTTTTTATGAAACAATCTGTATTTATCTGATATAATATATATACATCTAATATAATTTTTTTTCAAAAAAAATCGTCTGAATTGAGGGAGAGCTATATTTTTGCTTACATCGCGGAAAATTGAATAATGAACCTCCCGCATGAGACAACAAAAGATCTAAATGCTACATCATTTGAAATCTTAACACTGAATTACAAATTATCACTGTCATTATCGATATCTTTCAAATATGCCACAGTTCATTGATTGTTGCAGTTCCATAGTTCACTATTCAATACGTAGTCTCATAGCTCACAGTTTATTATCATCCTATATCTCCTTAGTTTTTCTGCATTGTTACCGTTGGCATGTTTGGTTGGTTCCACTCTGTTTTGTTGTTGTTAATGACGATTCTTTTCTGTTGTGAACTGTTTTTGATGTTGACTGATTCCGTTATTTGACGTTGGAGCGGGATCGTCATTTTAGGATCGTCATCAACACCGGTATTCTTAACAGAAAATGTTGTAATTGTCATACAAGACATTGTTTAACGCAATCAGTGCATTGAAAATGAATGCGTGTGACTTTATCGAGTTCGTTGCGAATTTTAAGTCGATACTGATTTACTATCTTTCGTTGAATAATCACATGCGATAAATTGAGGAAGACAGTTACATTGGGAGCAGATGCAGTGAGTGTTGCACGCATAAAATGTGATGAAGCTACATCAAGTCATGGCCATAGTAGCATGATAAAGCATGAAATTAGCAAATTGTGTAAGTTGTTAGTTAACAACCGACTAGGAAGAGTTGGTTGAATTTACTGTATTGAAAAGTCGAATGCACGAGTAAATATTGTTCTCAGCACACATTTTTTAAATCAAACTGATCGATTGGCACCACTTTCGGAGTGACAAAGAATGAGTTGGCGGAGGAAATTGCTGTGTATTAGTGAACAAGACAGTATTGCTTATCATAACCATGCAGTTGTATGCATTCAACAAACAACTAAAATGACTGTTAAGGTGAAAAGGCCCTGATTAACCATGACAGATGAAACTGTGCAGGAAGGAAGCACGAATGCTTTGATGTTAAACAATTATAATAATTATAACTGCAAACTTTTTCGGAAAGTATCCACAGACCATCTTAAGGTAAAAAGGAATTCATTAAAGGGTTAGTAGTGCTAGCGCTATGTAAACAATTGAAACATACATGTAAAACATAGCTTTACATAGCTCGAATAGGGGTCATCCATAAAGGACGTCGGCATAATATAATTGCATTTTTCGATTCCCCCCTCCCCTACTTATCCGCATGTGTCCTGATATTCCGACTCTCGCTCCCTCAGAACGTCCGCATATTCACAGAGCTTTCCATTTATACAGTATGTAGGTTGTAATATTTGTACAATAAAAAACATTGGACATGCATCAATTTTTGAACGAATGCATGCATTTTTTAAGCAATGCATGTTTACTCAAGTTTACAATACGCCAATATTCAGACAATCAAAAACACGTCCTTATGAAAAAGATAAACATTTTGAATTATTAAGGTCTATGCAACAATTATGACCAGGTAAAGTTTTACGTGAAAATACCACTTATTTGAGCCTCATATATGCAATTAATATTTCGATAAATATATATTATATGGGATACATGTGCACCTATCAATCTGGTCGATCATTGTCTAAATAGGGAGAATGAGTGAGTGTAGATAGATCGAGTGTTAGATAGTACATAAGTTGATTTCTTCATGCTTATCTCATTGACTTTATTTCAACAGTGTATTTTTTGCCTGCGGATCCTAGCTGACTCAGCAATATTCGTGAAGCTTGTCTTCTCACGATGCGAGAGCTTTAGTTTGCGGAAGTGTCCCCACGTGCTTTATGGATGGACATCGTTTATGATGAATGATGATGATGTTGATGATATGCGACAAGTCGTACTGTCCTACCTTTTTTTGTTGATTTTAATTTAATATGACATAGCACCACTAACCCTTGAATGAAATACTTTTTCACCTGAAGATGGTCTGTGGCTGCTGATTGAAAACATTATGTTTGTAATAACAATCAAAATTGTTTAATATAAAGGCATTCATGATTCTTCCCAACATGATTTCATCTGACTGTTTTAAGACTTAAGCCTATCAAAGAGCAATTATTTTGTCGGGTTTTAGTAATGACATTTTCATGAACAAACAGAAATGTCTGCTTCTGAGATTTCCATTTGAACAATAAAAGACTTAGGCAACATTTTGCAAAAGAATTGGAACGGTTGTTATTTAAAAGAAAATTTTCCACTTTTCGTCATAAGCAGCGTCTGATGCTGTATCTGTCAAAAGCCAAGGGTTGGTAATGATGAGGAAAGGGCTAGTTGTTATCAATGAAAAAACATTTTGAAAATTTAAACTCTATAATATAAAGAGCGGTTGCGGGATAGCTGGAATCCACACGTCGCCCAGGTTTTCTACATGTGTTCGCAGCAGCACGTTCATGTTTGAGTTCTATTCCTCACACACAAATCAATCTCATATCAGATTAGCATATTTTGCGCCTATGCTGCTCCTATTTTTGGTCTTGTATAGGCCTACCGGACATGGATGGCAATTTGCACATCTCATATATAGACAACGTGATAACCAAGTTGTGTTCATCTCTGTGTTTTACATTTGCAAGTGTCCTTTTGAAAAATGTATATTATATTGTTTTACCCGCACCATGGAAAGAGAGGACGCCAAGTCTGACGCGATAATAGCAACGATAATCAAGTAACATCAACACTAAAATGAAATAAATCCATACCACGCATTAAATGCTGCGACAAGTAACCTAGCAATTGATGAAGTTATCAAATCTCAACAATAATGCAATGAGTAGCGCCTCAATATCGGATTCGGCATTAAGTGGTTGCAGGCAGAATGCAATCCGCCCTCCTTGTGTGCCTGCGCTAAAGCAGTGCTTTCCTGTCTTATTCGCGCTATTGTGGTTAGAGAGTATGCTTGCACGCCCTTTAGCTCCAATGTCGATTCGAACCTACCCTCGACTGATGAGGCATAACAGGCCGAAACATGTCTCGTGATGGTTACATCTGTTGAGATTTCATTGACAAAGATATGTAGAAGTTGAATTAATGGAGACAACAAGCATGAAATCATTAAACTTGCAATTCTGATGTAAGTTTTCAGAGTCTTCTTTAATTCACCACGCTTGAATGGTTGAAAAATTTTCGAATTAGGACAGAACGATGTGAAACGTTTATTTAATAAAGAGCAAAAAGTAAACATGCCAAACTTAGCGCATACCAAGATGAGTCATCTGATGAATGAGCACCTGAGAAATAAAATATCACGTCGAAAATGTCATGACTCTTTGAAAGAAGTTAATGTCACAATTAGATATGAAGACAATGTGTGCTTTGGACTTAACCCGACTTTGTCAACTGTGTGTTTGTCAAGCGCTGCTGATGAACTTTCATTTCATTGAGTGATCTTAGATCAGTTTGTCAACCTCACAGGCATGTTAAACAGTTTAAGTCACACTATTTTGTGGGCGGTACTGTTTTTTATTTACTGTTTGACCTGGTAAACTAATATTTTCGTGAAATTTAGCCAGTAATTTCATTATGTTTTGAAATGCCATTTACTTGGCTGAAGCAACAATTCTCCAATCTATATTGTATATTCGTATCTGTTTTTGTACCTATGCTATGGATAAGAGCTGGAAGCCGGCCGCAGACCGTGTGGCCAGGTCGTGGCCGGGCCAGCCCCGGCACCGGCCATATCACAGCTTCTAAAAATAAATATCAATAAGTTCATTTGTAGGGCCACGACTACTAGAAAAACAATTTTATACATGCATGCAGGCCGGCAACTTTGATGTAAACTGGCCACAGCCCCGGCTCGGATCGAAAATCTCGACCGGCTTCCAGCTCTGTTTTAGGGCACTAAACATGATATGCAAGTAAATTGAATGTTACGACGAAGAAAATAGGCCCTACAAGGAGATGTCTTTAAGATGCGTGCACAATCATCGGTTAAATGTAAAATTGATGAATGTCAATTTTTGAAGAATAAATTGCTTATTATTATTATTATTATTATTAAATGTTGCTACAACCAAGGTGCTTCATATATTTTCGTTCCTTTCCTTAGTTGCTATTTTGTTTCTTGTTTCTTTTGTACGTAAATTCCAGTTTTTTTGTTATATTAAATAACCAAACTATTGCAGGAGACAACAAACTCAATGCTTAATTCAATAAATGAAACAGGCATCGTGAGTAAAAATTTAAGTGCTGACATCCATATAATCAACTTTAACGACTCATCTGTCCGCAGTGTTGATGCGATCATGAATATGCATGATCACATCATATAGTTTGGAATATATTTTTGCAAATGGCTGTGTTGATAGAATAGCAGCAACTTTTGCAGAAAAGCGGTGAAAAGCGAGGATTTTGAAAACATCAAAGGCATCAATCATGAAGACGGACAATCAATTTTTTCATCAAAAACTAAAATTTGCTAGTTTTTCTAGATTGTAGTGTGTTTTTGGAATAACGAGTAAACATTTCCAATATTCAAATCACACACACTTACTTTTCTGACTGATTAGCTTTAGCATACGAATGAAGCTAAATACAATTAAAAAAATGCCCATATTGGATGCCTTTGTCGATGTATGGAGGCCAAGTGGTTGAAGATTTTCAAAGCAATATATCATCGTGAATTTTAAATTTCTTAATTTTGACATCCAGAAATGGTGCGTTTGACACAGGGCTTTGTCATAAATAACACATGCGTGTTTGTTAAAACAGTAGTACTGTTTCTGCGTACATTCTAGTAGTACATTTCAAACGCTAAATTAGTGTGAAGCATTACGCACAATAGCTAAAGTAAAAGTATCAGTTACCAATGCCCTGAAATGCTTCTATTTTTTGCCTTGTGAAGAAGTCTATGTCACTTGCTTTGAAAAAAATCAACATGTCTTATGCAGGTAAAGTTTGCAGCACAGGGTGTATTATTTATTCGAAACTTTTAGCTTTCTCTTGTGTAAGCTTGATGAAGATGATCTAAGTTTGTAATTGGTTATTAGTTAATTACTTTTTTGTTACACAGCGACTCTCATGATCTCATAATTCGTTTACAACTGATACTTTGATGTTTGCAAATATATCGAGCGGGCATAAGTGCTCTAAATATGGACGCAAATATCATTCTCAAGTCGCAAATTTCATCGTTGATATAGGCGCCTATATAATTAATTAACATAAAGTAGTAAATCAGATGATCATTTGAAATACGCTTAAGACTAGCATGTAAAACTTCTCACCAAAGTATATAGGAACAAGAAGAAACAGCCTATTCGTATAGTGGAGATCAAACTACCACAAAGTTATCGAATCTTTAGCAGTTACTGTATTCGAGCCAATGATCCTGTAAAAGAGCTGGAATCGATAACTATTGCAATTATCCTGCATTTTGTCGTCGATAGTTTTGTAATAGCATTCGTAAAGCGTCTGTTTATGCGGTCAAAGTTTTGCGGAAAGTCAAACTTATGAGTGATTTTTTCACTCATCTGGCTGTCCATATAGCCTTTAAGATGGAGCGGTTTCAAAATATAGGCCGAAGTGAGTTTCATTGGATAAACAGAGCAGCACTCAGCCAATTTTTGTTATAAATACATCATTCAGCTTCAACTCGCCAATGTTGTCGATAGAAATCCGACACTGTTATTATGCAGGGTGGCCCATATATAGCTTACTAGTTTTCAAAGCGTGTAGCTTCAAGAAGACGAAACATATTTTAATGCAGCATGTGTCATTTCAAAGGTGAAGACACCCCCATTTGTTCTGCAAAAGTGCATTTTGACTTTTTTCATTTGTTTTTCTCTGCATGCTCTATAATATTTTGTCATTTTCTACAAAAATCAAGTATTGTTAATACCAGTTAGGTTTGAAAGAAAGATGAGAGCAACAATGATCCACTCAGATATCCATGCTGTGTTGTCCGTTAACTGGTCAATCAATTAGTACTTAGATTTCAATGAGTAATTGATCAGTCGTGACGAACTCGATTGCAAGTTTCAAAGCGCGAGTCAGTGACATTCCTGTTCAATGATGAGTAAAAGATAAGAACGTTTCCTAATCGCAGTCTGGTGTGATTTCTTTTGCTCTTTCATAATCGTGAACAATACCGACAAAAGTAGCTCAAGCGCTCCATTTCCTGCTACTATTTAGTCCATTCATCAAAGGGCCTCCATTCATATGGGACGCTTGAAGATCTGAAGTCAGGACGACAGATCTAGAAACCAGAAAAGGTTAAGCTAACAATGGAGAACTTTGCCCGTCACCCCACAGCATCAACAAGGTATATCAAAGTCAGCTGTGCAAGTGATTGTCCTCTGTCCATCAAGCAACTTGTACCCCCTATAACTGCATGACTTGACGGCAGAGGATCATTCAGAGTGCAAACAATTTACGGAAGACTTTAGCCAGGTTTGTGATTGTGTTTTTGCATTAAGCTATAGCTTCTAATAAAATGCTCCAGCTTGTTCTCATCACGCTTTAGATGCACACATTCAACTATTCCCGGTGTTATGATTTGCATTTTCCTGTATTATCCATTTTCCGGTAGGAAAGCATTTCATAGAATGCATGCGTTATAGGTTCCTTATGTTAAATAATAACATCAGCTGTAATTTACATTTTCTCATCATGCTAGAATTTCAGCAGCATTGTTGTGGTTAGCAAAATGACTTGTTATAACTCATCATTATCTTTTTCATTACTCAACTCTTTAATAGCATTAACATTCACAGCATGTGACACAAAGTGCATCAAGGAGCAACATAATAGGCGTATCTGCAAGACGGAAACTCTACACTATCGGAAAATTAAACTATAATTACATTTACCTATCGCGGAAAATCTATCTATAAATTTACTTCCCACCGGAAAATCTATCCATCATTCTGTTTTCCATCCGAATCCAAATACGTAGGGAATTCTGAAATATAACACCGGGTCATCGATGTCACCTGACCCTACTCCCATGGATTATTGATTTTGTAGCGATCTGAAGTGGCGAATCGATTTCAGTCAATCGAGGATCATAAAGAAGAGATTCGATCTTCTGCTAGAAGACTACTGATGAGTGAGTGGTGACATAAGAAAGCCAGCTGTAGCAGCGTTTCGCAACAGACTGAGTCGTAGTTGTGAAAATGACGGATGTCATAAATTAGAGTGAAATGATGTTTTATCATATTAAACAAATCATATTAAGCAAATGGGACATCTTTCACTTTAAAATGACTTCTCATTTAATGTGATGTGTAAACCAGGACTCGAGTTACATGGATTTGAAAATAGCAAGCTATATTTGGCTCACCCTGTATTAAAGGGCGATAGACTAAATAACTACATATTTCTGAAATCTGATTGCAGATTCGTACTTGGCAAGCATAGATTGACAAAGAAGTACCGGTACTAATTTATATGGGAAACACCCTGAAAAACGCAACTTTAGACTAGGCCAAAGTTACTTTAGTCAGGGAGTAACTTAAGACTATTACACCGGCAGCTCGTCAATGTATTTTGCAAGGACTCGCGATTACCATCATTTCCATTAAAAGGTAAACTAGAGAAAGGTCTTAGCTAGAGGCAAGACGAAGGCAGGACAAACTCATGAAATTCTGTGCCTCCGACAGTCTATTAATCAGATGTCGTAATACACATGTGTCAAATCACGTCATGAGGGATTTTATCATTCGATCAGTGTCTATGAAACAAATGGAAAATGAAAGGAAACACCGATAATGACAGATAGTTTAACGTCAATGTTCTAACTACGTAATTCGGATATTCATTAGCAGAAGTTCGTCGTTGTTATAAATATAGTCATCGTTGTCTCGTGATAATTTGCATCGCAATAAAGAATTGTAAACTGCAAGTGATCAATTATAGTGTAAAACTTTGCCATGTCACTCCGATCCCTTGAGAACTTCAAGTGTCTCTACTTTCCATCAATTTCAACTTCAAACCATTGACTGTGGAATCATTAGCATCATTTATGTTCCACAACTGTCATTCGAATAATCAGTGCACGCTATCAAATTTTGTCTATGGAAATTCAACTTCTTCCCGTGAGGATTATTAGAAAACACTGAAAAATACTTTCAACTAATATGTCGCCTATTCGGGTGTGTGGGAATATAGAAATCCTTCCGCGCGATCTCACTGTCAGGAGAGAAAATTCTTCGGTCACATATACAGACCATCCAATATTCACAGATTTTGCAGCCTTTGTAACAAAATGAGTGAATAAGGGATTCTGTTGTTAAAACGTAATTTGGGCGTCCGTTTTATGGTTGATGTACGTCTCATTACTCGAATAGTTGTTCACACGATAATACATTCTCAAGTTTGTTTCTCCTACAAAATTGCAACAGCGGGATCTTGGGAGGGCTTCGGGCTAGTGATGCAGGTTTTGACGGGATCTGTTAGCAAAAATCATAGTATCGTGAATTCATGCAACATAGAAATTTTGTTATCAACCCGACCAGATCCGCTAACTCGGATTTCTGTATATCAAGAATCACTATATAAATCAATGTCATACAGATATTGTTTAAAATGGTTATGTCATGGCATGGCGAGCCTCACTTTCGAGCAATTGCAATGGGAAGCGTCCCTCGGGATTCGCGCACGCAATGTTTATAAGCTCTTGCCATTGTTGAGACTGGCTAAGCTAGATTTAGCCATGATATGACCATTGCTTAAAAGAAATCGCAATGAAAATGTTTCTCCCAAAGAAGGCTCTCTTTTTAGCTTTGAGCTCCAGTAGGTTTTACTACAATTCATAGAGATTATACATTAGAGAGATATGATTATTTTACATATAAGAGATTTATGCAATACATTGAGCATACGAAATTTAAGTCCACGGCTAAAAATCTTTGAAACAGGATTTTAAGATTTATGCCAATTTCATTACAAGTGCGCTGACAGTAGTAGCCAGACTCTTGAAAGTTATTGAGAAAATCGGCGCGGGACGCCGAAGTACTTGTCGTGATTTAGAAGCGTTAATAGAAACTCGACTGTAAAGCAAAGGGGAGTCACCTTTTTGCTTTTTCTCAATATCAGCATGATCTGCCGTCGTTTGGTCAACTACGTGTCTTGAAAGTTTTGAGATGACAGTGTTCGATCGTACTGCGAGACATCAGTGCTGAACTAAAGCGTCTTGATAATTGGAAGGAAAACGTGGACAAAGTTCACTATGATGACGGTCATTGTGAACAGGAAACCGTCTGTCTGACTGACTGGTCCACTTGTTCGAATGTCTCTTCTTCGAAATAAATTGTACATTCGTCCTCTGTTTCTGATGAGGAGGACGAAATTAGTAAAGCAAATGAAATAATTGCCTTCTTCTGTTCATGTACTTGGTTTCCCAACTAAAACTCAAAAATGAATAACCAATGCCTCTTTAATACTAGAACATTATAGTTGTCGAACGATATCAATTGTCTCTTGAAATTACTGAGGCAGATATTGTATTCTAGGGAAAAGATAATTTGAATCTGATCAAACTCCGAGAATATGAAAACGCGGAATTTTTCGAGATATCCATGATTTAAAGTACGTCTTTTGATGATATGAATCGGCGTCGTTCCCGATTTTTTTGTTTATAACCGAATATTTGATAAGTTCGTGTCTTCAGTACATCTCTTTAAGTCATGCCTTCTATTCTTCTCAACGCCACATAAATTTGAACAAGCAATTCAGATCAAGATTTTTGTGGAGTCCATGGCTTCAGCAAATGTGGCAACACTGGTCTTGACTTCCTTTAGCAAGTTCTCACAGTTAGTCCAAACGGTGATTGGTGAAGGGAATGTTTAGGGATCACAAATCCCGGACTCTTTCTATCAATTCCGGGGATACCAAAATTTCTAGGTGTTTAGTGTTTTCTTGCATTGTAAACCACATGTGCATACCAGTGGTCTGGATGAAGTGCATATACGCGTAGGCGCTTATTACTTGCTCTCTATGTCGATGTTACTGCTGCCTTTGTATTGTACTAACCTAATTAAGCAAGTCTGGTAATATAATTCAGTTGATCACATTGCATGGATTTACAGTTTAAAACTGGCAAAGATGCAATTTGAATTCATTGCTTATCCAGAAAATATGAGATGCAAGGTACAGGTAAATTGATAATAAGTTGTCGCCTAGGATAATTAATTGCTAATATACATTATTGTATACTTTATAGTACAGTGGACATATTCATACATATCTTCAAGAAAACACGATATAATAAATCGATTGAAAATGAAGTTGACATATATACTCGAATTCGAACTGTCATAATTTTGATCTGAAATATAAATAAATTTGATTAGCTCTGTGAGAATTGCATTCACGTTTTTAGTATTACGAGCTAGACGGTAAGACGGTGCACATCAGAAATGGAAACCGGCCGAGATTTTCGGGCGTTCAGCACGGTCCTATGGCAGGCAACTTCCAGGCACAGGCCGGTAACAGTCCCACTTCAGACCAGTTTCGCACCAGTAGCAGGTCACTAAAATGCTGATGAGTCTAATATTTAACCTTTCAGAATTATTCAAAATTAAAGTAGGCCTACAGGATCCAAGATTATTTACGCCTTGAGCCTATGGAGAAATCTTCTGTGTAGAATATTATTTTCACTTACAGGCTTAACATGCAAAGCGCGTTATTAGGATAAAAAGGCAGAAATAATGCTTGTAAGGGACTCTTTGTACGAATGCGTTTCACTGATAGGAATAGAGAACAAATCTAAGCCTGATTATTGATAATCCGAAACCGAAAAATTGATGATAAGTACACGGCACGGTTAGCCAAATTTACCATAACGATAATTGCAAAGCAATCTCGAACACCTAATCATTGAAATTTTACTGAAACGTTTTTACTAATCTTAGACAGGGATTATCTACGAGAAATCCATTTCTTAGACAAAAAGAAAACTTAGAGAACGTTAGCATGTATTTTTTCCAAACTTCGGTAATGATAATATTCTGAAACATTTTTCTTCGTCTAGAATGTAGACTATTTGAGCAAGGTAGCATGAACAGGCACCCGGTTTCAGTAAGCATCAATTTATGATTATAGTTATAGTTAAGTAATATTTCATCAAGGTGAGCACATACTGATACCCTACAAATTGTACTGAGGAACGCTGTAAAATGATTACATAGTAAATATATTTACTTCTGCTATACGAAATCGGTGTTGTTCTTGGTAGTAGCCCTACCGATAATTTCTTGCGGATAACAGGTATCCTATTTGATTACCCGCTCGATACTCACGAAATATCAGCTTCATTAATTGAAAATGCATGTAGTCTACGTTATCTACAAGATTTATTGTGAAAACCATTTACCCGTTAGATATTGTTAGCTGAAAATCAAAATTCGCGTGGGTAAAAATAATGCATTACTGTATTCAAAGTATCTATTCGTAAAACGAAGAACAGTATCAAAGCAATAAGGATACCCAGAATTTTGCACCAAGTGTTAAATGAAATTTCAGTAACAATGAGATCAAAATATAAACTCTCTCTGCTAAGAGCCTTTTTACAATCTAGAAAGACTGTCTGGTACTTTTGCAAGACACCAACAATAAAGTAAATTAAGAGTAAAGAACTAAAGACACTAACAGTAAAAAAGTAAAAGCCGGCCTGAAACACAGGCCGGTAAGGCCAGCGGCCGGTTTCCACCTATGGTGAACATGATTATCACAAAATACCTCATCGCATCAATCCCGGCATCCCGACTAGCCCTAAAACTGCCTAAATGCCGGGATTCTGGGATCACGTGATTGTGATCCCTGGAAGTGTCTTTTTATCAGGTTAGTGGAGCCTGCTCCGTTAGTTGGTCACCGTTAAATGCCACATCCTTTACCACCAACGGAGGTTGGCAAAACAGTTCCCACGCAGCTCAGAGAAAAGAATTCATTTATCAGGTTTGATCTGACTTGTATGCTAAGAGGAAATTACTTGTCACTTTTTAGCTTGGCTATTACTTGACTTTGCCATCGGACAGTAATTAAGCATCTGATAAATAAATAAACATGGAGCTGACAAATATGTCAACGGAAACGCATTTCAATAGATTGAATATGCACCAACTACACATGTACTTGTAAAGTAGAAAAATGGATATCTATAGCAAAAGAGAATCATGGTGGCCAGAATTATTTAGAATTATGTGAGTTTGAGAATGCTGTGAAATACTCGTAGTATCTGAACTTTGATGTTAAATGCAATGACATGCTCGTATGTCATTAATACACATTACTAAAGCAAAAAGTCATAAATTGGATTTCGTAACTGGGAGTTTTGGAACTCGATTACGACATCGAAGAATGTCTAAGTGAGCTATGTAATGAATAAAAAGTGGAGACTGCGTCACTGTATGATAAGATGTTAACTGCATAAAAATGTACGACAAGAAATAGCGGTTTTGTTATGCACCGTGATGGCCAATAATGGAATGGATCCCTGTGGAAGATTTCTGACTTTGGGCCGGTCCTTGTGCCTTGGATGGGTTCAGGACAAGAACTTGTGCCCATTGGTGGGTGGATTCCCAATGCTCCAAAAAATGTAGTGCTAAAATATTAGTGCAGAAATTATACTCGTATTATACATGCACCTTATTTAAGTGTCTCTGACATTTGGAATACTTTGAAACATCGCTTTCATAAGGTTGTTAATCGAGGAGATTGACGGATCGCATCAGGATCCCGAAATGACTCACAAAAATCTCCATGAAATAAATCACAAATATTGAAATGTATCTAGGAACCTTTAAACTCAACCGATTGCCACAATATTCACCATATGAGTTAATGAAGACATCTGATCTAACTGTAAACCGAATTTCATTTGAATAGGACCTCCAGATTGTGTATTAGAGACGATAGATGCAACCAAGCGTATAGGCCCTACTCATCGATTTTAGCGGAAAAATTAAAATGTCACGCGACATTTCAAGTGACTTAAAGACATGAACAGAAAGCCCACGCGGTGGCTCATTTACTTCGTAGCATAGGCTTATATTAAAGTTTTTGAGCATAAAATTTCAAAATTCTCATCATCTTATATTTTTTGAATACAAGCTAATACAAATGCTCAAAACAGTTTCCAACAGTGTCAATGCACCTCTGCCAACAATTTGGAAGCGTTCCTATTCCTAGACGAAAAAATCCTCAATTTTTTCATTAAAGAAAGAGCGCATAGCACTGTGAACTTCAGCTCTTACCGATTCCTGATATGTAAGACTTCAATAAAGATATATTACTACAACCTTATTGTCAAATGTTTTTCCATTTAAAGATCGATTGAAAGGACAGAAGTCTGATAAGTCTGATGGTGAAAGATCGAGGAATACAGGGTGTGATCCAAAACATGAAACCTCTTCTCCTTTATTATTGCCTGGAAAAGACATCTAACTTCTGATTTTTCTTCCCTATAAGAATATGGCATCTGGAATTTTTTATCTTTCTTCTCTCCTTCCTGAACAAAATGCATATTTTTTCAACCGACTGCACACTGTTTCTTTGAATGAGTTGCATTTTTCGTGTTTACTTTTTTGAATATTATTTAGAAATTTTCTTCTTTTGGTATGTGCTCACACGCGAGAGTAGCCTGCTTTGATATTTCACATGTTATAATATTAATGTAACATTAATTAATTAAATGTGACATTAACATAATATTAATGTCAAGTCTCTCCTGAGTATTGCTGCTTGCCAACAGTCAAGGTTTAGATGACATGAAGGCTAAGATCAGTCACGAAATTGCTAACTGATCGGTTCGAGTAATGAGTGTTAAATGAATGTCAATCATCTTAATTGACATATCCACTTCAAAATTTATATTGTGAACGCTTCAACATTACTTTTTATCTGATCACAAAATGAGCCAGCGATATGTTTTAGCATTTTATTTCGTCTTTAATTTACGGTTCATAAATGCGTGTACTAAAATGTCGTTTCTGATTGTCTTTGCTGGCCTGACAGCTTTGGAAGAATTTCTAAAAGTCTTTCAAGGGATGCCAAATAGGATCTTTGAACGTGAACTCGTTATTTCAACTAGGGCTGCGAACTTTATCGAGTCCGAATATAGCATGCAATCACGGAGTCCGAGTACGGGTCCAACATGCACCCACAGACCTGAAGCCAAATCGCAGACATCGATTAGCAGACTCAAAAGATTTGTTCATAGCTTAAAAGGACAATGAAATTTGTCAATTTTTAGTGATAGACTAATTAATATTGGCATGCTAACCAGTTTTTTCTGACCAGATTCGGTCTATGATTCATCGAGGCGAACTGTTCCTCTTACCCTGTGTATCTCAAAGATTCAATTAATCGGACGTGGTTCAAATTTTATGAGTTTCAAAACACTTACTTTATTGTATTCGAGCATTTACGTTAGTTTCTTCCTGCTTCAGTGCTCACAAACGGTGTCGTTGTACCGACAACGCGTGTCGCTTGAGAGAAGTCATAAATCTCTCTTTAAAATCAACATTGTGATACAAAGTAATTATGCAAATTTGGACCCCTATCGTCTCGTCTACTGTATTGGCATATCGGATGTCATCCTACTATTGACAATGGTAAAACCTCAGCCCTTAAACAGGCACAAACGCATGCAAAAAATCTGTTAATTGTTCAAGTAAACTAAATGTCGAATTCCTCAAATGTAATTGCTCGCGTTGCTGCTAATTGAATTTATCACATGGAATTGGGATAATCCTGATAATCCTGTGATCAGGTAAATATTTTGATGACAAATTCAAATAAGTTAGATGACACGCACATCAGAACTGAGTGGAGGTTGGCAATAAAATGATCTCAAGAATTCGGAAGGATATGAATTAGATGAAGACTTTTACAGCATCAAAACCAAAACCACTTCTTCAAATCTTCAATATTCGGATGTATGACTCGCAATCATTGAAAAGTAAAAATTAGTCAAAGAGTATATATGTATTTCCAAAAGTATTGGAAAGTAAAATTAATAAAATATTTTACTGAATTGGCTAGCGACAATGTATCAAATTTTGATTTAGTATTATATTCATGCGTGCAGAATGACCTTTCATGACTTTCATATAAATGAGACAACTAATAGAGAAAATATTCGGCCACTTACACTGAGAATGGCAGAAATTCAGCTGACAGAAAGCTAAATTGAATCAGATTTTCTGCCAACTGAAATTTAGTTACCTTTATTGTCTGGTAGCCAGATCGAGTTACTAAAGGGAACGAGGCCGAAAATGGGACTTTTACAGAATCATGTACGCCTGCATCCTGTGCCTACTACGAATTTTTGCGTCTGGTTCCTCTTCTTGTTAGACGCGATAAAAAACACGTTAGTCCAATAGAACGCAAATTGCAACTTTTGGCTAAAATGAAATTTTCTATGTTTTCCCTTATTAATCTAAAAATGCTAAGTTTTGAGCCATAAGTTTTGACATGGAATGTCTTCGGATCATCTCCCATGGTGTGCATGTGTTATTATCATGCTGCTGATCTTCAATGTATGCGAGAATGTGACAAAGTTCGGATTAAATTGTTCGAAATGCTTGGCAAATCTGAATGTGTTTTGCTTCATAGACAGGGGTTCATGAACATGATTGGAAATGACCTGAAGGCATTCTCAATAGCGATTATTGTCTCTCATTCCTAGGTAAATACCTAGACCTACTAAACTTAGAATCAATAGGCAAACAGTAGGTCCACCTACTATGTAGTTGTTCGCCTTTAATCATAACGTTTTGAAATGGATACGAATAAATACAGCATCCGCACACTTGTACCTTCCAAATGAAGTAAAAACAAAACATTCCAATTCAACATTCATTTTTTTCATCAATTCTTTTCTTCTTTCTGACATTGTAAAAATGTCGATAACATCTGAATACCATTTTTCATGGCCACTTTTATCATGCGGGCTTATGACTTCTTTTTTAATCGAAAGAAACAAGTAATTCAAGAAAAGTCAAAGTTATACAATCTCTGATCGGACACACTCGTCCGAGAAAATCTTTTAATTTTTTTGAGTGTAGAGAATGATCCTTCGCAACAACAACTAGATACGCTAAGCGTGGTGAGTGTTTTGAGCAGCTTTTCAGTCGTGGGAAAAACATCAGAAAAATCAAATACCAATATGTTCAAAAACGCTGCACTTTGTATCTGACCAACAAACTCATCGGTTTTTTGAAAGACTTGCAATTCAGCAGGAAATTTGTTTGGCAAAACATGCATCTTATCTTTATCGATGGAACAAAACAAATCATTAAGAGATAAGACAGATTCCCGCAATACCCCGATTTTACCCAGCATTCCCGAAATACTGGGTAATGTTTGAGAGGAGACTTTACCTGATATCAGCCAACTCGAGATTTATTACTGGATGATGTTTATCAACAAACGATGTTTCCATGACAATACATAATCACATCATGCGTGAGTTTATCTTCTTAATATTGAATCTTCTTTCACCATGTAGATTTCGCAAATTTCTAATGTGTTGCTGAGAAGCTTCAATTATAGTAGTACAAATATTGATAATTACCTACAATAAGAATTAAATTTCTAAAAGTTCTTTTTAGAACGAATTGTTCTATCATTAAGAAATATCGGCAAAAGCTGGTTTAACATTATAATTTGACAGAAAGCACTGTTTACCTTAATTGCCCTGAGAAATCGCCATTCAATGTCAAAAATTGAGACTCTGAGCTTAGTCTTTTTCACTTAAAATGAGGAATTATAGAAAATTTCATTTTTACCAAAAACTGCAATCTGCATGCCATTGGATTAGTATGTGTTTTTCTTTGACCGTCTCTGACGAGAGGAGGACTTACTAGAACTCGGCAAACGTGCAGATTCGTGGTAGGCATAGGGTGTAAATTATCCTGTAAAAGTCTTATTTTCGGCCTCGTTCCGTGTAGAAACTCATTTTGGCTGCTGGACGAGCTCTAAAGCGCATTAATATTCCAGAGGGGTAGCCCATGCAGTCCTCGAATCTCATGCGATTCACAACATCTTTCTTCCATGAACTTTCTAATTGTGGCATCGATTTGATCGAAACCGTTCATCTTCTTGCTTGATGAAAAGAAAAAGCCAAGTTACTTGGTGCATCCGTACAATTGTATTTTTCGATTTAATTTAAAAAAAGAAATTTACAATGAAGTCAATATAAGTTATTATATTATTCAATATAAGTCTATATAAGTCAACGAAGGCACCAAGTAACTTGCCTTTTTCTTTTCATCAATGGATTTGAACCTCCTGAAAAATTTGTTCAATTATATGCATCTTCGTGCTGCTATAAACGGTGTTCGAAATAAAACCCCGCAAATTTTGACAAATTTATGAACATTTTGAAGTTGTACCAAATTTTCTCTGCAAATTCTGTTTTGATACTGCTGTTTGAACACACTGAAAAATTACCCATGACTGCAAATATATATTGATATAATTGATTTGTACAAGGAAGCATTCCAATGCATCTGTAAAAAGGAATTCTTAAGTTCTAAGAGGCTGCAGATGTGATACAGGGAAAGAAGGCGATGCATATACCAAAAGAATTGATGCAATTAAGAGAAGACACGGAAATAACTACGTGTATGTTCTACTACTACTTTAGTGAGTACTGATTATTTAACTTTTGAATTTCTAACACTCTATTCGATATCTGAGGTATAATAGAATATCAAAGTATAATTTGTGGACTTACCTGAAAAGAATTCGTTAATCCTATTGAAAGCTGTCACACAAAATGTCTGCAAAAAATGGCAAAATTCTGACTTTCAAAAAACTACTTTCCAAAGCAATTTATAAAAAGCCCTCCCACTGAGCTAAATACAACGATAAAGGGTTTTTTTGAAAAAGTTTGAAAATGCACTAAAACTAAAGGTCACGAAAACGTAGATCGGGATATCGCAACCGACAACAATAGGCGCTGACATTCCAATCGTGATTTTTAATTAGATTCTAACTTTTGTCTAATAAAGACTGAAAACCAAAATACAGAATTCACTTCCACTCATAACGCGCATTTGTTTTGACCTGAAACTTATCGAAGGTCAACTATTTACACGGGAGACTTAACTCTAGAAAGACCACATGAAAAATGCGACAAAACCGCCCTTATTTATCGATTTGCAAAACATATTAAAGAAAGAAATCGCCCACGTCTGGATTGGGTTGATGAACAGACCCTTAATGAACGCTTGTAGGAAGAACCTTAGTAATCTCATCACCGTCAATATTCGTCACATGTATCTCAGATCTTCTCTATCTACTGTAGGCTAAACATCAATAGCATCATTCGAATTGCAAACTATTAAATATCAGCGCCTACAAACATCTCACACTCATTTGTGATAAGACTGGAAAAATTTTTCCAATTTGGAAGTTATTAATAGTTATCAGTTTGCTTGTCGATGGAATACAATGACAAGCCTGAGATATCGAAGCTACCTTATCTGTAGACTTCTGAGATCCTGCAGATAAAAATTCTTATTAAATCATGTCACATGGCTAAATTTGATCGCATTGAACATTTCACCGACTTTGCTTCAATAAATTTCGGAATATTCTTAGAGCTCTGTGGAGAATTTTTAGTTGCCGGAAGTAACACCTTTCAAAATTTGCAATTGATCGAACAAGAAGAAGTCAATCACATAATATGGAAACTAAATCTTTCGATCTTTCTATTCTAAGGATTTCTGTTCAATCATCCGAAATGTCATCAATTTGAATGATATTATACTGAAATTGATATCAAAAAGTTCAAAAATGTGTGCAAACACGGTCCGTGAGCTCCGTGGCACAGCGGTTAAGTGCTCGGGCTAGCGATCTTCTGGTCTAGAGGTGGAGCCGCGAAAGTATTATTGGAAGTCGGCAGGAAAGGCATCCGGACTAAAAGATCACACGCTCCAGATTAAAGTTTGATTCTGTCAGCACCGTCCAAGGCCCCATGGGGGTATAGTGACATTAAGGCATTCATTACATTTCATTGATAAATAATATGTCATCTGTAAAATAGAGCCAAGATCAACCTGAGGGCGCGGGACGCCGAAGTACTGCACAGTTTGTATTTTTCAAATAATGAAGAAATGGCATGCATAAGAGAGGGGAGCTTGTCTATTGCTTGAAGTTTGACTGTCGTGATTTCCTGAGTAATATGTCTGTTATATTCGTAGTGTGAGGCAATTTTCAACACGCACCAGCTGAGAGGAGACAAATATAAGAACAACGTTTCTGTTTGATTGCTTGTCTGAGTTTCGAACATAAAATGTACGGGCAATGCTTAAAACTTGTATTTTAACAGTCTATTGATTTTCATGCAGAAATTGTTTATCAACACTCCAAAATGAATTCACCTTGCAAGTTCGTATACACACAGTATTCACTTGTTGCACTTATTAATGATTTTTAGCGTCTTCAGCTTAATTGTGTGAATATTAAGTAGTAGATTACGTAAAACTTGCCGCAACTTTCTTGTGTTCCTGTCTTTAATAAATATGCATTACTTGACAGTTTGCTTGCATCTTTTTGAAGCAAAACCAAATGCCGTCTGAAGGCCTGTGCAGATTTTCTCACAATGGTTCTAATAGGTAGAACCACAGAATTAGACAGGTCATCTCTTCTTCCGTTTGACTAGAAGGGAAGCATTGGAACATGTAACGTTATTGAAATGGCGCAATCTCCTGACTAAATACCATAGCAATCGAACAATGAGCAGCCAGTTCAACATTAAACACGCCAAATTGTGCAAAGTTTCAGTGACTGTTATCAACCGAATCACACAGCAAAGAGACACAGTCGATGTCGAGTTCTACAGAGAAGTTTGTGAACGTATTTTCATGCGCCTGCTAACTTTTTTGATAATGATCGGAGGGCAGAACAATATCAAGAAAACTTTTGCGCAATGATCTGAATTCTTCAAATCTGAAGGAATCGCCGCGATCGGAGCATTTTGAAGGAATTCAGAGCAATCCGCAAGCGACGCACGACTATTTTTCCTATCTCTGTAAGGTATTAAAAATTTCTGTTTGCCCACTTATTAAGTTCCTGCATGTGCCACTGTTTTGAATCAGTTTGCACTTCTAGCAAAGTGATACAGTTAAACAATCTAATTCTGTAGGTAGAACAGATTACCTCCAGCTCTGAGATCCATGAACGGCAAATTGATTTTTAGAGCTGAACTGCATAAGTATCTTTTTACTCTGCAAATAAATGATTTGAATTGAATAATATGATTTGTGACTTTCTTACGCGTTGTATGTCTTTGTTGATGTCATTTCAGATTTCTTGAGATATGAGTAAATTGAAAATATAAATGAAAAAATGAATAAGTATATGTCATGCCATCAAACAATGGCGTTGCACAATGACACAATCATGGAGCAAGCATATTAGTAGAGTGGTAACTCCGCATTTATTAAATCCCCAATGTGCATGCACTTTCGATTTTATTAAATGAATTCAAGGGGTATACAAGTTAGTAAATAGTAAATAGTTGGTAATTGCTACCAAATGTGAGATTTGATTTTTACCAGATGTGAGATGCAAATTTTTGCAGTTTTGAAGAAATTACCACGAAATTGAATGATAATGATAGTAATGCAGAATGAATGATTGTATTTTACAGGTTCTCACTGTCATGACAGCCTTGGAGAGGTAATGTTTGTTAAATTAGCAATTCGATGGGTTCCTATTACTTTCATGCTCAACCTCAAGAGTATTTTCTTAAGCGTGATCATATAACAGGCAACCTGCCACTGGCAGAGCAAAATCAAATAATTAAAGACCATGATTGCAATTAACTTTGAAAGATGTAAATGGGTCCATATCACTATTCAGATTCAACGAATGAAACCTGAATTTAGTGAATCATAAAATCATGCCGGTGAAAATTGAATTAAGAACTTGAAATTTCAGCCAAGAAAGCAAAATAAGATCTCGACTTTTTCATGAAGATTTCCATCATAATTCGGCTCATGAAATTCCCTTGATAATCAGCTTAATTTCCGCTTAGCTAGGATACTTATTATTAAATATTCATTCCTTTTGATATCCAACTTTTTTCATACTACTTATAATAGGTCTTCATGTCGGCAGTATAAAAATTTGAAAAATTTCAACTTTTTAAAACTGCTCAAATAATTTTTTGGACCATTTTTTTGGAAGACAATCTTTGCAAAAAAACTGAATCTTTTCAATTCTTCATCGATCATTTGCAGGAATCACTTCTACAAGCTAGGCTTTGCAAATGAGTCAAAGTCACACGCTATTCAAACCAGCAGAGGTCGTACATAGATTAAAAAAAAACATAAAAAATATTAGAAATTTTGCACTACAATCTGCTGCTAAAAATCCTTAATTATCAACAAGACGTCGCAGTAATGAATTGGGAATAAGCCGAAGATCACTGCAAAGAATTTTACATGAACTAAAGATGAAGCCCTACAGACCACATTTGGTGCATGGTTT
Organism: Prostheceraeus crozeri; assembly: GCA_907163375.1. Taxonomy (NCBI): domain Eukaryota; kingdom Metazoa; phylum Platyhelminthes; order Polycladida; family Euryleptidae; genus Prostheceraeus; species Prostheceraeus crozeri. Next base: position 104,262 of record CAJQUW010001601.1, read on the forward strand.
ATTAGGCAATATACAGGCGCTTACAATTTTGCCAGTTGTTTGTAAATGATTGTCATAACAATCCTGAATTCATGGATTTGATAATTTGGAGTGAGAAAACAATTTAAAGTATATGGTGGAGTATGCACATCAATAAACTGATGGACACTGTGATGGACACATGTTTATTGGGATACAGTGAATCCTAGATTGACTGCAAACAGCAATTGTTTCACACTTGAGGAACCGACACGATTTTAATAGGATATTTTTTATGCAAGATGGTGCACCACCCTTCGCTAGAGCAGTTCGTGTATACCTTGATCAGTGCTTCCCTAACAGATGGATAGGTAAGCGTAGAGTCATTGAATACCCACCACGTTCACCAGATATGACGCCTATGGATATTAGTGCATGGGGAATCATTAGATGATGTGTTTTCAAGAAGACCCAAAAATATCGCTGACCTTCGACAATTTATCACTCAATCGTATTAGTCAAGCGCCTTTACACACTCGTGCGCCACCCTGTATAACATTTCGCATGCTCGCACTCAGTTAGAAGATTACGCAGTAGATTCACGCCTAGTCAGGAAAAGGTGTAGTCGCATCGCTTGAATTGCTTTATCGATGTCTTAAGACATCAACATTTCCCGCAACTGTCTAAAACATGTTCACTGCACTGGAATTCTTAAATAGACGGGAATGAGATAAACAAAATAACAACCAGTTTGTTGTGGGAGGCATCTATAAACCTTTAATTATCACAGAAAATATGCGAGTCAGATAAAACTGACAAGCAGGGATCACCAAATATTGATTTCAAAAATGTTCCATGTTCTTAAATATTATTTGAAATTGTTTCAAAGCAAATGATTCGAATTAGGATTCAAAGCAAATGATTTCAAATTGGATTTCAAAACCAATCAACGACCCCACTTACAAGCAAATAAAATAGAAACTATGATTGAAACTACGTGCATCACATGTGAAGCATTGCTTTCAATTGATCGTCCAATTAAAACTCTGCGGAGCTAAAGACAAAAGTGATATTCGGCAAAATTCACGCCTTATTCGACATCATCTGATTCAGTTGTATCCATATGGTGTTCAAATTGCTTTTAAGAGATTTATTTTCAAGTCGATGACAGGTCAACGGGACGACCGGTTTCTTCTCCCGGTTTCGGATTTGAAGAATATGCAGTGAGAATTCAAGCAGTGTTGGTGTTGCATGTTTGCCAGTTGCTTTTTATGTGCATGTGCTTAGAAGCTGGACACACATACATGTAGATAAATTTAGGCTTTAATTTGCACTTATTTATCACAGAGCTGTTTCTTTCGAAGCAATGTTGATAGACCTAATGCATTGGCATTAATCCTTGTGTTTTTGTTAATGTCGTGCTTTTGCTGAATTTGAATGTTCGAGCTATAATAATTCAAATTTACGAGTCATTTTCTTTATTTGCTGAAAATAATCTATTGCATTGGCTATTTTATATTGAGAATTAAAATTTACAGGAGCCAACGGCATCAGATTCAACATTCACAGATATTTAAAATGTATATAATTTAGCACGTTGTACTTGTATATGTTGTAAAGTGTACACTTTTAAATACAACGAACATATCAGCTAATCTTTAGAGAAAGTCTTATTATCAAGGAAAGTTGGTGATGGCGGTATCAGAACTTGCTCATCACATTTGTTGTCGCTTTCCCGATCAAACTGCAAAATGCAGTTAAAATGCTAAACATTAATTTGCAGTGCATCTTTTGAATATTATCAATCTTCACGGTGAGCGGTTTACAGTGTGGGTAACTATTAGGTATTATCACTATCTGGATGATGCATCCGCATATCTATTATTCAATTATCCAGCCATGTATTTGCTGATATAAAATTGTAGATTCAATTCTGATGATTTATGTACATGTACAAGTTGAAGAAGCGCACATGTTGAGCAATTGAAGGTTAGTATCGTGAACTGCATGATTATACTAGTGATAGAAAGTAAAAATGAAGTAGATCGAAAATGGAAGTAAACATTTATGTCGCTAATCAAGTGTATTACAGTTGATTCTTGTGATAGAATATACAAAACTGATTCCTAGAAAATCATATATTCAGAGCTTTGGAAATAAAACACAAAACGGATGTGCAGCGTGAAGCATCAAGATAATTCACCGAAATAATTAAGCTACATTGGATAATAAATAATTTACAAATTAATGATTGCTGCTAATTATGCGACAACAGAAGACGTGGCCAAATGGGACGCAAATTCACTCATTGACCGCTATCTGCGAAAATAGCTTTATTGATGAAAGCAACGGATACATTAGGAAGCAGCTACTGGCAAGTCCGAGACTATCCCCTTGTCCAACGCTTGTCTCGAATTCAATAATTATCAGATATTACAGAAAGGGTCAAAACACTTCAAAATAGACACTGAAATATGAATTGTCAAGATGCAAATCAGAAAAAGCAAACTTGCATAACTTGTAATATGCTAATTTAATCTAAGCATATGAACAATTGATTAATTTTATTTCATGAATTCTATTTAATTGACCGTAAATTGCATTCTGTTAATTTTGAATACTTAGGAAGGGGATATATTATTGAATTCAGTCAATATTTACATTTTATTTGCATGATTTTTTATTTTCATATCTCACTATTCATTCTGATGTTTTTCAACCTTTCTAGTTACATATGATAATATATAACATTCAAGACGAGTGCAAAATATGGGAATAATTTCAGCCTTAATAATAGCGACTTCCAATGCATTCCTAAATCATGATTATGCGTGTCAATTTCCTTTTGGTTATGAAAACGATTTTTTCAAGTTGTTCTACAGTTAGACCAGATGCCAAAGATTTTACCTACAGCTGGAAAGACTACCGGTGTGAATGCATGCAGTCAAGTAGAACATAAGCAGGGCCGGTCGGTTATAACACGCAGGTATTCACTGAAGTAAGTACCCACCTAATTTTCCTTAAAGACAATGCGATATACATCATTTGTGCTCTAACTGCTTGTCTTACTTAACATTGAACATTGTCTGATAAGCAATTTGACCACTTTGAACATAGACGCCCAGATTCGTAGTAGCCATGGGATGTGCATCATTCTGTGAGTCTCATTTTCGTTCTCGGTCCCTGCGGCTGTACTATGAGTGCATGTTGCTGCATGTTGTCTAGTTCATTCAGGCACTCCGCCACCTTTTTAAAGTTGGGGGGGGGGAGGGAAATTGAAGCATTAGAATTTTATGTTCAAACATGACTACATTACGCTAATAGCATGTGTAGCACCAATACTTATGCACCGGCTTCCATTGGTAAGATCATGTATTCATTATAACCGATTGCGATTCCATGGATGTGGGTATAGTACATGTATTACACATGGAATCTACACGTTGCCGAGTTCTAGTTAGTTCCTCTTCTTGTTAGACAGGATCAACGAAAATCACATGTAAATCCAAAGGGACGCAGAATGTGGTATTTGGCAAAAATTATTTTTTACGTTTTCTTTTCTCAATAGAAAAGCACAAACTCTAAAGTCACATGGAATGTCTTCCGGTCATTTTCCATCATGTTCATGAACAATTTATCTATGAAGCTACACACATTCAGATTTGACAAACCTCCTGCTGTCGGCAAACATCAACATGTTTACTGACTTTATTCACATTGAACCACATTCTCGCATAGCCTACATCGCCGATCACAAGCATGATATAATCACATACACATGATAGGAAATTGCCTGATGACATTCCATGTCGAAAATTATGGCTCTCACCTCTATTTAAAATTTTTAAATTAAGTAGTTGAGAATTACATGTATGGCAAATAACAATCCAGTGTTAGTTATTCCATCCAGTTTGTTCGCTTTGCACCGTTCCCGGAATAACTAATCTCAGATTTTAGTCTAAGGATTATCTGTACATGAGATATCTATGGCTATGACCTCAATCAGCGCTAACTTCTCCATTGTTCTTATTTTCTCATCACACGAGTGCACACGAGCTGTGAATAGGATTGCAAAAATCAATACTAAACATTAGCGTCATTGGTCGATGAATTAGTCACTTGACGAATTGAATACAAATAAATGAAGCTGAAAGAAATAGCACTGACTTTGAACAGAACTGCATTAGGCTACACTTCCAACTCGAACATCGTCTTAGGTACCTCGAGGCCATCATTGACAAAGCAATGGTGGATTACATGACCCCGCTTGTGTTTAAGAGCATGCAATCATGTTCAAAAACATTTTCCTTCTTGCATCTCTCTTCACGATTTACCAATGAACGACAACGTTAGTGCATGAGATTATTACAGTAGCTTATATCTAATACTAGTATATAAATTACGAGCAGTTAGTGGAACAACAATGCTTATGATCAAATTTGGGTAGACTTCTGGTATTCAAGATGAGAATAGGTAGGCCAACGTATATGATTACCATATTTTTGCTCTATCTCACACAAAAAGACGTCTACCACTGCAATCGGTAATAGGCATAATCACCGGTAATTTTTCAAAATTTGGAAATTTTGGCTGAAATGTGCGGTCGGGAAAGATTCCCTATTATCAGTCATGTAAACGGTATAAAATAAGAAATAATTACGTATATGTGTATGATATGTAATTTTCAAATATTTAATTGAAATTTTTTAAATATAACTTAATTTATTTTAAATAGATATTGATCTATTTTAAATTGAACTTGACTCATTTTAATTAGAACTTGGCTTATTTTAAGTAGAACTTGATTTATTTCAAATAGAAATCAAAAAGGTATAGACTTCGTACTTTTCAGTTGATAAGAGAAAACATAGGAAATCTCATTTTTGCCAAATACTGCGATGCGTCTCATTGGATTACAATACGTCTTTCTTTGATCCTGTCTGACAAGAAGGAGAGCCAGCTAGAACTCGGCAGACGCGCAGATTCGTAGTCGGCATGGGATGTACAATTGTACATCATTCTGTGAAAGTTTCACTTTTGGCCTCGAGCAGAAACTCGCTCTGGCTGCCGGACTATATGGCTGCGAATTGTTTATCTCAATTCATTGCTCAAAATGCTTGCTCAAAAGCTCAGATTGCTTGTTCAAAATCTGCTGCTCAAATTCATTGCTTCATGCAAAACTTGTTGTGCCTAAAAGAAATTCTGTGAATCTTATTTTTGTAAGCAGAAACTTATTTTTGTGCTACAATAAAACTCGTTGTCATGACGCTTTCATGAACTTTGAAAGAAAATCAGCCACGGCAGGTGATCCCAGAAATATCGTACGTATTTCCTGCTGGTGTGGGAGGAATCTACCCTACTAGTGTAATCATCATAAAATGATAAATCTCATCTTGAGTGACTAATTGAATGTAAGATCATTACGTTACTAAGTGCATCAAACTCAGAAGCACATGAATTTACAAAATCAAATAGAACTTTGCGATGTTTGACGCTCGGTAACTGGCAGGATGACTGGAAGTATAACTTAAGAATTGTCGTTTTAAGGATGTTTTGGGGAACAATCTACAAATCAAAAATAATAAGAAGCTTGTGCGTGAACTTAATAATCTCTGGCGACCCACTTTTGCGTGGCGATCCTGCTATTAGGTAAGAGGAGCTGTTCAACTCTATGTTAGTGTCATATTTCCATGATAATCCCCATGAATTGTGATGCAGAAGGAAATTAGGGAGTTAGCAAGATAGAAATAGACTTTGTACTTTTCTGAGACCCTTCTGTTGTGGAAATGGACAGTAAACTAGTCTACTGTCTGTTTATGTTCACGGTCACAACTTTTCCAGCAATGCTGGAAAATCGCACGTTTGCGGTGCAGGAACAGCACGTTTCTATGCAATCGGCTGATGAGTTGAGAATCGAAGTAATTCATTCAGACGTGATAATGTTTTGCACCTGGCAATGATAAGCATGGCTCTTGTTTAGCAGACCCTGGCTGAGCTGCCTCTCACACACCGGCAAATGCAATGCACTATGTCACGTCCTCCGAGGTCAACCAGATGATTTGAAAGTTTATTTAAGGGTAAATTAAGACTACATGTCTCGAGCGAGAAGAGAAAAAGAGCACAAGAAGAGGATGATGGTCACTCCCTTGACGACATGCGGACAGTTATCGTCTTGGGAATTATCCGCGGGATGAATGTCTACAATACGTCTATCAATAAATACAAAAGTCGTGGTTCGGAAAACACGTTGCAGTTTTTGTCAGCTTCACAAAAATGCTCGAAGGTGGTTGAAGCTGCTCCTGCATCACTTTTGGAGGATACCTTATCTTACAGTGGAGCAGTGTCATACAAAGGCACTCCATCAAGCCGACCGTCATGCACTTGGGAAACGCTTCACAATAAACCGAAACACCGGTTCGTCTGCAACGAAGACAACTCTGTCAGCAATCCTCCACATTAACAGAGACATGCTCTCTACCACTGAAGGCCTATAGACTCTTATAGTCAATAAGCAATGTCGGATGTCACAAAGAGCGCAATAGATTCCAACACCGAATCCCTACTATGAAATATTCGTATAATGAATTTTGCATTGACAGTTTACTGAGCGATTTCTCCATACACGCATTAGTGAATGTCTTTTAGAAAAAACACTCACGGAATTAAAGGACATTTCTAAATAATCAATATCAGTGTCTACGGCAGGCCAGAGGCCAAAACAATATTAATTTAGGATTTCGAGAATGCATTGAAACCACGTCAACAACATCAATAGCTCGATATCAGTCAGTGCACTCAATGTCAACCACTAATGCCATCAATATATTCAAATTTCTCCCACATCTCATCTGATTGATACTTCATTGTTTGCGGCAGCAATTTTCGAAATTATAGAGCCTTTCTTCTAAAAAGCAGGGGCGAGCGCGCAGAAACAGTGTTAGATAGTGAGCTGTTAGTGACAAGGTCGTTTCAATGGGTGAATCTTACTGTTAGAGAACTGTTAACCTAACAGTGTTTCTGTGCAGTCGCCTCAGTTTGTTTAATAAGCTTACGAACTTCTAATGTACTTCAAAATCACTTGAAATATATACAATAAACTATCATCACTTCAGGTGTAAAACAAGTACTGCGCCATGCAAGAATTAAATAAATATAATGATTGCTACGTCTAAAATTCACCTTTTTCCCTCTTTATTACATCCTTAGAAATATGAGTTCGATTGTTCGCTCTGTGATCATCACAAAGCACATTTTGTGATGAAATCAAGTACCCTGCTTCGATTACTCAGACATCACAACGATCGCTGTGACAGTCTTCACGAGTTGCTTCAATATGGTCGACATACTGATAAGCAAAGTACTTCAGAAGTTCTTTAGAATAATTTTCAACTTTACGCTAGCGGTGGTTGTGACAATATCGCACTCTCTGAATAGACCCTTTATCTATCACTAGATGAAATAGACGAATGATGATGTTGATGAAAGCTTACGAAATTCAACGCGATTTCTGATAAAGATCACTTAGCTTCAGATGTGAATTCACATATTAAAAAAAGTTGATTTCTTATCAAATCACATGATGCAACACAATATCAGAGCAATAACCGCTCTTTCAGAAAATGCTTGAAGCATATACATTTGCTATGATTAAGACACATTTTTACAAACAGGCTTTTCAATTTGCTAGAAAAGGTGTTTCCATATATTTCCAAAAAATGAAGCAGCACTTAAGCAAACAATAGGTACACTGTAATAATTATTTGCCTTGATTACATAGTATCAGCTTTTGTTGGTAAGTTAAACGCAATTGCGGCAAACAGTGTTTCTGTAAGTAAGATAGGGGTATCATAAAATTGAACAGTTGGCTTTATTCAACTAACAGATTACTGTTCGCTTCTGTCCGACGAATGCAAAAGTACTTTTCCCATACTGTCAATCGGAAGCCAAAGCGACGAAAGTGGAGTGGAATTTTTTCTCTTCACACTTTGGTTGGTTGGGATTTTGTTATTCTGTCGAAATCTAAATCCCGGGAGTTTTTGACCCTCCAACAGGCTTGCCGTGGGAATTGATTTTGAATTCCCATTCCCACGGGATTTTTCAGTATTTCCCATCAGAATTTCCATGGCTCATTACTCTTCCTATATATGGTTTATGGTTCTCTTCTTTCGGACTACAAGTCGATTAACGGATTTTCGTAATTGAACTGCTGAGATTAAGCGCTTTTAGTTGACCTATCTTTTGGATGAAAAAGTATTGGCATATCAGTCTATCTTATTTTGTAATTTCCAAAAATTGCAAGTTTTTACTAATTATCAAAAATATCCATCATTTTGTTTCAGGGATTAGTCAATCAATATAGACGACTTCATCGAAATAGTCTTCGATTGCATATAGGCCTATACATACACATATTCGGATGTCTATTCACTCTGATTCACTTCATGCGGTGCCGTACTTGTGATGAACATGGCAAACTTCTAGCTCATCGCAATATCATATTTAAGTTTACAATACAAGTACAGTGCCTGTATACAAGCAATGAAGTCAATACTTCGCCTACGCATACTTCTATGACTTATCAACAGAAAACAACTACTGATTTATGAATATGTGATAATACGCTCGCTCGCATCCCATGTATTTAGGTACGGTGTAATTCCAATTCTATCTAACTTTGATGATAAAGCCAAAAATGCAAAAAGACAAATTTATATTCGAGAAACAAACGCTCATTGAAAATTTGTCCAAGGATTGACAAACGTTGCTGCTAAAAAGGCATCAAACATTAAAAAATATCAATGGATTGATGAAAGCTAGATATTATAAAAACTCTCCAATGTAGGCTCTTTTATGTATAAAGGCCTACGAATGACAGTACTACAATCTAAGAATAGCAGATCTTCAATAAATTATCAACGGTCTAACAATTGTTACTTTGAGACCCGCGTGATGCCGAATGAAGACCATCGATGGATTAACGAGCGTCACTTTGAAAAGCATCAAGGCAAAAGAAAATACTCAAGAAAATATCAATGGATTAACAAACAAAATGCGGGTATAAAAACAATCATGAGAATAGCAGATACTGAAGTAAAATATCAATGGATTAACAAACGCAAAACGCTACCATGCGGCAATGAAGGCTATCAAGAGAATAGCTGATGCTCTAGAAAAATATCAATGGATTAACAAACGTTTCTACGGGTATGAAAATCTAGAGAATAGCCGATGCACTAGAAAAATGTCAATGGATTCACAAACGTTGCTGTGAAATATATCAAATGAATAACAAACGTTCATGCAAACCTAAGAACTGAATTATAATACAGTCTCTAACTTACAAGCATATTTTGTGTAAATCATAGCGCTGAGCTTGTCAGGCTTGAGCCTTTTTCGAAGCTTTGATAAGAGAATCCCCGCCTCGCTGAATAGTCTTTCTACAGAAGCCGACGACACTGGGGTGGAAAAAAGAATTTTTGCACACTTTGACAAAAGTCTCATTTGTGGTCCTTTCTCTTTCCAAAAATCCTTGGTCGGATGTCTGGAGGCCACACGAATGGTCTCAAAAAGCAACATTTCTGTTTCAAGTTGTTCATGAAGCGAAGTCTTCATGCGCTTTGGGCGTGGAGCAAACAATGTCTCAAACGGATCGCTGGATGTCGAGGGCTCACGTTCCTGGTTATTACTGACTTTGTCCGTGGGGATATCAGATATATGCATTGAATCAAGCAGCTGATTCAAATAGTTCACAACACTAGATTTGAATCCTTGCATCTCCTGCTCCCATTCATTCATGAACACCTGCAATTCTCGGGTCTTTTTGCTGGAATATCTAAGAGTTTTCACCATATCCAAAGCCGTGTTGCAGACATCAATGCCTGACAAATAACAAGCCGCTTTTGCAAATGATGAACCACAATATGGCCACAGCTTCTTTCTCATCTGGTTTCTTAGAAGGCAGCAAGTCTCCCAAGCGATGGCAGGCACTTCTTCACTAATGTGCATTTGGAACAAGTGAATATCCAAAGTAAGATAGTTCAGGTAAGATAGATGAGAAGTTGGATCATCAACCTCAACTGTGTCAAAGAAGCACTTGACGGCTTCCATAATATCCAACAGAGATTTCAGTGAAGGTAAAGGTGGCAAATTGTCAGATACATGACAGTCTTCTTCTGACAGAAATACAGTGCAGTTGTCCACCGCAGATCGAAGTCGAGAATGTTGAAAGCGCCATGGGCGAGTCGTGCTTTTATCAGGAATAGCACGCTTCAGTCGCTTCGCATTTTGGTCGCGTACATTATAGAAAGATTCCACAGAAGTCAGATTAGACAGCATGCCACTTAGTAATTCTGGTGGAGACTTCTCGAAAACGTCTTTGACACAAGTCGACAAGGCATGTTCGGTACAACCAATTCTAACACCCAAGTTCAGCGTCGTTGGATAACGGCCGTCGAACGCTGCGACCATTTTCGGTTCGTTGTCACTAACTATAAAGATGGATTGAGAGAGCTCACCCTGTTTTTCATCATCCGGTGACTTAATGCATTCTTCGAGAATTTTGAAAGTGAACGAAGCGTCGTGTGGTACCAGTGGCGGCTCGTGACATTTGGTCCAGGTGGGGCATAAGCATGAAATTTTTACATAATCAAAAATCTATTCTAAAGGATCTTATTTTGTAAATGAAAAGCAAAGAATATGTTAGCAACATGCTATACATGTGTAAGTCTATGTCACTGCGTTTAGTTACACGGTTGAAGCAACATTTTGTCTATCATTCAGGCTTTGAATAAAGATTACAGATACATAATGAATTAGTTTGAACTTCTTTCAACGCTGTACTCTTGGCATGTGTGTCAAGAAAGGTGAGGTGATCACGTTGGCTCATCATGTCAGAACATTACATATTCTATACTTTCTTTGAAAAATTAGTGAAATACATGTGCAATAGGAAAAACAATGCATTTATAGAAACAATTTTTAATCAAAACTCTCAGTATTTTGAACAGAAAAGTCATTTGTAAAGAAAATCTGCTCGCCTGTTTTTGGCGTTTGCGAAAGTGTCAATAACTTTATCAATAAATAGAGAATCATCTTGTACACTGTAAATCGCTCAATACCAATCACATACGAAGGATGCATACCAAAATATTTTTTTTGGTATATTTCTGTATGATCTTGGTATATATTTGTATGCTTTTCGCATGTTATTTCAAGTGTGGTATGCTTTACATACTAAAGCCATACCAGCACAATGTTAAAAGAAAGCATCAATCATGTCCAAAGTATGTTGATTTAAGGACTTTTGTCAATAAAGATCACATTAATGTTACTACTGTTCTGTAAGTAGTTAGATAATGACATTCAAGAGTGATACCTTAAATGCTGAATTCGATTTTAATACACGTAAGTCTAAGGCATTTCATGAATAATCAATAAGTATTCAACCATCAACAATTATGTATCATGTAATTTTGAAATAAGGCATATTATCAATCCGAAGTAAAAACACATTCATTCATGCAAATTCATAAAACAAATTCATTAAATGCAAAAATAGTTATGTTTGAGATATCTAAGTCAACATGGTTGCTGAAAAGTTATCGTTATATTGAAATGATGTCTATCAATTTAGTTCAAGGAAATGAGCTAATTATGAGTCTTGTGAATGCTAGAAGACAAGTTGCAAAGATGACATGCGGCTTTAATTCCACAATAAATCTAATCTAGTTAAATACCACACTTTCACAAAGAAATATTCACGGCTGGTATTACTGGAAAAAAGTTATTTGTAAGTAGTATGTAGTATAACATATTTTTTGCCATATGACATGAAGCTATTCATACGAAAGACATACGAAACACATACCAATTTGCATCGGGTCTCGTATATAAAACATACCAAGAATTCGTATTTCAACGTAAAACAGCCAATCACAGTTAGCATAGTTCGTATCGTTTACATACCAATCACATACGAAAGTAAATGGCCATTCGTATGAAAAACATACCAGATTTCTTTATATATACCAGAATCTCGTATCAAATGTTGGTTTCAAATTGTATGTAAACTTGGTATGTGTTTGTATGTCATTTTCGTATCCAGCGATTTACAGTGTATAAGTCCTTTCCCAACGGAAATCGCTGCGAGAGCATTTAGGCGATCTTCTACCATGCTGTTTCTTAAACAGGTTTTGATTCGCTTAAGAGTTGAGAAACATCGCTCAGCCTCTGTACTCGTAACTGGAGAACTTAAAAGGATGTGGAGCATTTTTGTGGTCTCGGACATAGTCTCAGTCAAACAATTTGCCAACAAAAATCGGAAGAGCTCAGTACACTGTGTAATTTTACCAATATCGGAATCTTTCGAAATGACTTTCAGCTCAGTTTTTAGTTTAGATACCTGTATCATAGGGAAGAATTCTTTCACTGTCCTGAAACAATTCTCAAAGCGATCAGGCTGATCAGTGAAGGAATCAAATAGTTTTCGATCTACAACTTGCATGGCACAGATATGGTTTTGCGCATTGAACCGCTGTGTTATTTGATCCTGTATTACGTCAATGCATTGTAGCATTATCTTTTTCAAATTTTCACGATTTCTGCTATCACGAATAATCTCATCAGAATCTTCAATCGAATTCGCAATATGTTGCAATGCTGATCGAAATTTTGTAATACGATGTAAAGCTTCACTAGCCTGAATGCCACGTTTTTGAAGGGAAGAAAAGAGGCCATCCACATGTGACATTATTTCCGAGAACCATTTCAAAAAGAAAATTAATTCCTTATCTAAAAGAACACCCTGCAGCTTTGAAGCATCTGCTACAGTAGCAGAATCCCAACAATTTGCTTCCTCAAGAATACGATTCATCACATGAAGCAAAATTTCGCTAGTTTCATTCACAGCATTAACAACTCGACTGTTCAACAGTCATAATTTTAATTCCAACGTGTTTTTGAGCCTTTGGGCAAGCGCTTTCCAGATTCCTCATCCAGCAAATCCATTCTTTTTTTGAAGACTTGGAGAAAAAATTGGAAAAACAATACAAATTCGTGAAAAGATCTTAATCCTAGGGTTTGACTTGCTGCAGGCTTGATGCAATACTAGATTATGCTGGTGTGCGTAACAGTGCACATAATGGGCATTTGGAAAAGTTTTTTAAGTAGTTTCTGTACACCACCCTCACTTCCTTTCATGGTATTCGCGCCATCATAAGCTTGCGCAATAAGTTGGTCTTTACATCAAATTTTTTCTAGGATGCCGAGGATACATTCAGCAAGCCCCTGAGCAGAACGATCTTTTACTTGCGAAAACTGAATAAAGCGTTCAGTGACAGCATTTGATGAATCCAGATAACGAAAAACAGTTACATTTTGACATTGAACACTAATATCAGTAGTGTCATCGCTGATAACCGCGACAAAAAAAGAGCGCTTTTTATCTCGGCTTTAATTGTCTCAATATAAACGCTATAGATCGCATCTAAGAGTTCGTTCTGTATTGTTTTGGAGGTTCCTTTAAAAACCGTAGCATTTTGAAGATGGTCTCTTAGAAGTGAATCATAATTCCCGGTGTGTCTTGCAATACTTAAGAAGACACCAGGATTTGGTGACGAATCGTCCTCTCGATGACCTCTCAAAGGAAGTTCCTCGTATCCAAACAACAAGATACATTCCACTACTCTCTTGAGAATGTCCCTATTACGGCTCACCTTGTCATTAAAGCGCTGTATTTCCAGTTTTCGGCCTTTGTCGAATAGATCTCTGATATCTGATTTCCCAAATAATGACCATCTCATTGAGTTTGAAATGTGACTCTCGCAAGTCTCATGTTTCGTGACTTTTTCACGTAAATGCTTCAGATCATGTACACCTCTTTCAGTCCACGTCCTATCGCGGCACTACTGCAGTTTAGTGCACCCTCTTTTACCCCTACTGCAGTTTAGTGCACCCTAAAATGCATGTGAGAACAACATGATTTAATCAACAGAATGAATGCCGTTCGTTCTTCCCTATATATGAGTGTCTTTGTGTCTTCGTCTTTGTCTTCGCACATTACACCGAGCGCGCGCTTCGGTGTAATGTGCGTAGTCATCGTTTGCGGGAGAATGCGCCGTTGTTTTAGGGTGCACTAAACTGCAGTAGGCGCGTTACCGTCTCTTTCATAGAGGGTGCACTAAACTGCAGTAGTGCCCCTATCGCTTCCATCGGAAAGAAGCAAACACGGAAAACAAGAAAGCGTATTGTGCTCCTCGCTAGCCGTGAGCCACTGTATCTTCACAAACCATTCTCGATTAAAGGGTCTTGTAATTCTACCATCCTTCTGAGTTAAAGCAATATTTTCGGGAGTATTGTATGCTGATTCATGGACTGATCGCTGGTGCTAACCTCACATCACCTCACTCAGTAAAAAGGGAATCACAATGCATTGTCTTTGCATTGACGGTTAACCAATCAGAAGCGTTAGGGCTCCCTCTCGAGTGCCCATTCTGTGACGCATTCATCGCGTGTTAATTCTGTCTATTCGCTCAGATCGTGAAATGAACCACTCTCACATCATCTCAATCTCGATGCTTGGGCGCGCCCATCAGTCTTGAAAACAATTGATGGATTCTGCTAGCGTCACTGTCGCGCAAATGGAATAGATGTACATGAAGTATAGTTGAAATTTATGATCAAGAAATGGAGTCTACTACTGATGTTGCTGGTTATTTAAGTTAGACAACATTTCAATAGGTGCGGCAGTGCCCCACCTGCCCAAATGGACGAGCCGCCACTGTGTGGTACATCATCCAAATCACAAATCTTAAGTGGATAACTGAACCAACGCCAATCTTTATCGAGTCCACAAGCAACAATAGCAAAATAAGAAAGTCGATGTTCATGTCTTCCAGACCAAAAATCAATCATGCATGATAGGTTACACCAGCATCCGGATCATTGAGACTGTTTCTAAAATGATGTTGCAACTTCGCATGGGATTGCTCTCCTTCAGTCATTAACCCCGATGAAATGTAAGTTCGTCCGATGGAATAGTCATTGATCTTGTTGTTTCTGTGCGTTACCGAAGAAGCGAAGTCTGCGCAAGAAGATGCAATTTGAGCCATGGCGTTGATGGACACAGTCGGATGGGCACAAACAAGCTTCACTACATGCTGCTGCCATTGTTCTTTTGTTTCTTTCGGAAGAGGAGGCTTGCTTGTTGATGGAGCACACTGAAAACTTCGGTGAATGGTGAGTTGATTGGACGACGACGTCGCCGGTGCGCAGTTTTTCTCGAGATGGCGCTTTATTGCACTGACCCCACTCTGGTTGACCCACTGTCCTCTTGTCTTCTTAAACCAAAGAAACAATTTCTTACAGGCATCATAAAGGAAAGGGGCCAACAATGGTTTCTTGTCGTCTCCTGAGCTCTCGGCAACCGGTGATATGTCCACTTGCACGGTCTTTATCCTCGAATCAAGATTGGCACTACCACTAGTTAATGACTTCGGTGGCGGAACAAAAGATACACGAGCAGCAGAAATGTGCTGCTGCAGAGTTTTTTTGTCTACTTTGAAGAACTTGTTCGAAGACATCGCAGCGACGACCTGCCTCAGATTGGGAACTGAAGTTGCATACGATTATAATTACATCATATAGCTCGGTTCCTCTTCGGTCTGCAGCCTAATGAATCATCACCAAGCGTCAATCAGGGGAAATGAATGTTTTGCGAGCTCACATTCCCTCACTTGAATTGTCAAAAGTTGCGTAAGTGAAATTGATCATGCAGCGCACGGGGCGAGAGAACGGTCGGTCACTGACATGGATGCTGATTCTCCTCCCGTCGGTTGACGATGCGAATTGACAGACAGCCCCAACAGATAAGTACATAATCCAGGTTCTCTCTCTCTCTCTCTCTCTCTCTCTCTCTCTCTCTCTCTCATTCAAGACCGATATTAGTCTTCTCATAAGATTGATAAGCCAAGAAAAGAATTATTATGATGATGGTTACCGACCCGTGTTTCGTCACCCTGATAGAATCATGCTTTTTTCAGACAAGGACAGCCTGCTTACTGTAGACACACCTGTACAATGTACATGTATAAATGTTGTATTTTCACTTCAATCTGTGCGTCATTCATGAGCGGCTTCGCCTAGTCATCCAGTAAGATGAGTGCAACTATAGCCTGCATTCTCGCTTTTTCACAACTTTTGCAAACCAAAAAAGAGTTGATACTTTCAAATAAGATTTAAATTTATCTTATTTTGGTGATCAAAATTTTCATTTAATTCCCATGGGATTCCCATGACCTGAAGCAAGATTCCCATATCATGGGAATTCCCATTCCAACGGCGAGCCTGCCCTCCAATCTCGGAATTGGAATCTACAAGGTGTCCCAAATCCAGCTTTGTAACCTTCTTCGTGAATAACTGAAAAGGAATCAGTTTCCACGTATTGCCACCTACTTATCTGACGAAAGCAGTGCCCTCCAGGTGACCAAAAGGACCACAAACATTGTTGGAATTCATTGTGAATTAATGATATTTTTTTCACAAACGAAATCCTTCTTTGTAAAATGGCTGGATACAGCTGGAGCTAGATTAAACCTTAGAAATGATCATTGTGTCAAAAAATTACTTTTAATTCTTATTATCAGAGAGGGTCAATTTGCTGACGCCATCAGGTTTTTGCTGGCTGCTGGCATTTAAACGCATGATGCTGGCGCCAGCGCTGACACCAGCAAATTTTTCATTTCAAATATTTTGCACATATTTATACGTAAATATTCAATTTCATTTATGTATTTTGTTATGTCGAATTTGACTCACACAGCACGTTCAAACAAGTTAACGTTCAATCATTCAATGATTTTTTCAACATCCTAAAAAGTCATTATCATGATATCTGCATGTATTGTTAATTTAAAGATGTTATTTTCAGATTTTTTCAGTTGAACTAAAAAATTGAAACGTGGACATAGAAACAAGTTATGGAGTTCCGCTTATCTAACAACTGAATTTCAAACTGGAAGTTTTGATCGCTCGATGGGCGAGAAATAAAAACACAACACAAATTCTTGTTTGTATATAACATGTAGATCCTATAATTCTACATATTTGCATGATATTTTATTACAAGTGACATCTGCATTTAAACATCCTCCAACTAGCAATCAAGCACAACGATTTCCTCCTAGATTTCACTTTCAATATTAGTTTCGAATACTAATTCACCGTTCATTATTCGCTTGAAGTTGTAGCGAATGAAGAACTGTCAAATTTCCAGCTGAAAGATTCGCATGCTACCTGCCGTGGAGCAGATTGAAAATTCTCTTTCAGCAATCGCTTACGTGACTAACTTATTTTTTGATGACGTCACTAAGTGTACGATGCATTAGAAAGTCACTCCGTTCGAATTGCTGCACCATAGGCCTGAATGTGCCTCGAAGTGCTACCTTTGAAACACAGTGCGCTTGCTATTCAGCAATACGGTTTTTGTCCACTCATTGAAATCAACGATTGACAGATCAATTTCGTGCAAGATTTCGAAATTTTCCAATGCCATTTCTTTTAGATAATAGGCATAATCTAAAGTTGCTTGCAATTTGAAACAATTCGACCTTTTTTGAACACCGACAGAATTATTCGTAAATTGCATGCATTTTATTCTCGCCAAGATATCAGTTACCGGTACAGTATGTAGCTCAATCTCTTCTCATTTTGATCAATTCATAACCTAAAATTGACAGTTGATGCACAGTTTGATATTGTGAAAACACAAGCGGATACTGGATCATAACGAAGGAGAATTTTTGCATGGATCACATACATAGATACATGACGACGCATTCGGAATCTGTTGTATTCACACTATATTTTAGACAATTTTGATGATTGCGAAACATACTATATAATTTCCAACTTTCTTACTTTAGCAGATCAAAGAGAAAATAATATGAAACTAAGGAAAAAGATAGGTGCTGGCCATGACTAGCAGCCTTCTGCTGGCAGAGTTGGCTGCGCTGGCGTTAGCAATATTCGTCCCATCCCTATGCTAAAATTTGGTGGCATCGAGAAAAGGTTCGAGAAACGTTTTTCAGCAAGGCCAATAAAACAAAGCTACAATTTTTTCAAATTATTCATTCGCCATCTTTTAAGGAATTGATGGGATTCACGTGCTAAAATGTTGCAATCATTTGATAAATATCACTGTCAATTCATAGACTTTTGTATTCATAAGCAGAGCTCAGTTACATTCTTTGCATCACCTGCAACATTTACTAGCAGTAATTGTGAGCCTACTCGCATTTTTGCAGTAGTATGAGTCAATAATGCATGAAGTGATGCAGAGTGTAAACATTTTCTCATGTCGGAGAAATATCAGGATAAAATGAATTTGAAATAATTTGACGGGGCCAATTAGATCGTTGGCGAATTTCTTTTAATTGATTGATATGTAATAATCCTGTTTCTTTTTACTGGTAATTACTCACAATACACGCTTCTGTAGAAGTCACTCACATACAGAACTTTTTTTCGGTAGAATTTAAAAGAATATGTATTTCATACGAAGAAAATTAAATGGATTCACAAAGATAGACAGATGCATGTAGTATTCCCATGACTGAGTACTTCGGTAAAACTATAAAATAAAATAAAATACAAATCGAATATTGTCAATCACTGTTCATCAAGCCGTCCAGCTAGTCGAATAGCGATAGCGTTGCCGCGGACGATAGCAAGAGATAGCCGCTGAAAGAGCCACTCTCTCTCTGCAATCGTTGCGTTGCAACGCAATACGTCGTCCAATTTCTTTGAGGAATGGTAGTGTCAGTGGCCCGATGACACCAGACGTTTCGACGGCTACGGGTTGGACGACAAAGCGATCGGCTAAGGCGGCGTACTTGGAAAGCTTTGCCTTCTCCGCTTTGGTGGCAGCTAATACAGAACTGTCTTAGAACACATTACAAAGACCCGTTTATTTCTCCCTAAAGGTGAATGATATCATCCATCATCCGTTCAGAAACAATAAGAAGACAAAAAGTGACAGAAATCACACGCAGATGACATCCTTCACTTGCATCCTTTGCAATGCCGATGTTGTGATGTTGGCATATTGCTTTTTCCTCAATATAATTATCGGAAAAGTATATCAGAAAACCACAGTTGCACAATTTCTTCTCTGAAAAGAAGGTCAAATAAAGTATTCTAGATGCCACAGTTTAAATCTTAGTAGAGATGAGAGTGCAAACTGAATAACGTCCTACACTTAAACTTAATAAAGCCACAGATCTCAGTACCTATTGTATCTTCTGTTCAAATCGTAGTAGAGATGTACAACGAATTACTCTTTTGGAACTTGGGGGAAGATGAAAAAGGGTCATTTGAAATCAACGCTACAGGTGTGCTTCGATTTTCCGGGGAGCAATCGAATCAACATTCGTCATGAACAAAGAAATGGCAGGGAGCGGAATTTCGAGTATTTACTTAGGTAAAAAGTGCTTAAGCCTGCCAACCTTTGATTTCGAAATTCTGACTATTCAGTCAATATCATTAGTAGGTAGATCGCAGGATGGGCTACGTTAGTTTATGCACCAGGTCATCAAGATTGCGATATGAGATTATTAGGCAGCCTTGGCAATATAAAGTAGCAAAACTTCTGTAAATCGGGAATCGTCAAGACAAGACTCACTACTAAAATTTCAGCATGTCGGAAACACTTCTTACAACAGTGATATGAAACTCATTGAAAATTGGATGTTTAAGGCCTGGAATATGCTGAAAAGTGCTATTCCATTAACCATAAAGTGTAGACCATGGTTGGAACAAGCACAATACAGCATAATCAGACTTGTAAATGGACTGGGTAGCCCACGGGCGTGGTCGGGCCGGGCTTGGGCCTGATACTTGCAGCAAACACGGGCAAGGTCCTGAAAATTCATTACTGTCATTTAGTCAAAATTGTGGCGATCCATTAAATAATGGTTGCTTGTCTCAATACTGATGGTCATAGACAGAACTAGTCGCGAGAGGTAAGAAAAGCATTTTTTCATTGAGTGTAAATTCAAGCCTGAATTCTGACGAATCAGGACATTTACATCACTTCAAGCGTGCACGATTAGTAAAACTGGGATCGTGAAAGTAAATTGAAGAGCGAATTGAGGAATTGAAAATTCTTGGAATAAATTGAGTTCGTGAGACCGGTGTGAAAAATATTTCTATTTGACGAATTATTTTGATATTGCTTAATAAAGTAGACAGTTAAAGTTCATGCGTGTTCTCTAATTCTGCTGAATTAGGCTTCCTTAACCTTGACCAGTCGCGTGAGACAAAAGGAGATGAATATCTCCTTGTCAATCTCCGGCTTGCTGATGTTTGACTTTTCTGAAAAATAGGCGAATGAGTAATCCAACCCTAAATTACGCGTCATTTTTGTAAAGCTTATGACAAAAATCTAGTTCAAAGTCGCAAATTCATTGATCAAAAGTCAGATATTCATGAAACTAATCATGATAGTATGACAAAGGCCTATAACATTACGGGCCGAGCAGCTCTATATGAGCGGGCCGGGCCTGGGCCGGAGCATTTTCGATGCAGCGGGGCTGGGCTTTGTCTGAGCGGTGCCCATTTAAAAGTCTGAGTAGGCCTATAATACTATAATTCATATGCTTATTTACATCAGACGAATACAAATTGCTTTTTTATAAGGGATCTACACAGATTTATGTTAGCATTTGTTTTTAAGTTAGCATTTTTTGTTTAGCATTTTGATTAAGTTTGAAGCGTACAAATCCGACTTTTCGCTTTGTTTACGTTAGTGAGACGAGTGGACAACAGCTTTTTGTTGATGGAAATTTCAGCTGCTCGGTTATGCACCAATTGCTAGCTCTTTAGGGGAAGAAAAAAAAGGACTGAAACATTTGGCAGTTGTAAGATTCTTGCCACAAGTCCGTCTATTGTACGGTACGAGGGGGTTCAAATATGAACGGGAATTTGTTATTATTTTAGTATTGTAATTAGAAAATGCAACTTTGACGTTAGAAATCCACTTTTGGGTGTTTCAACGTATGAGATTCAATTTGGAACATAATTCGCCAGCTACATAGTCGTCACAGTTGCAAATGCAATGAAAAGAGAGCGATGGACTGTCGGGTTTGGAGAAGATTGTTTATCGAAAACAAGAGTCTACAGTTGGGCAAAAGAATTCCGGGAAGGTCGTGATCGAGTTGAGAAACAGCCACATCCACGACGGCCAAGAACATCTTTGACAACAGAGAATACGGAGCAGGTGGAGCAATTGATCTTGAACAATCGTCGCAGAAACATTCGTGAAATCTCTGAGGAAGTGGGCATCAGTATTGGAAGTGCTGAAAATATTGTTCACCAGGAACTTGGATTCAACAAGGTGTCTGCACGTTGGGTGCCACGAATTCTTAGAGTTGAACAGCGTGAAAAACGTGTTGAAATCTGCCAACAGCTTCTCCGGCGTTATGAAGAGGAAGGAGAGAAGTTTCTTGAATAAGTTGTAACGTGTGATGAAACATGGGTTCATCATTCAACCCTTGAGTCGATGAAGTGGAGACATACCGGCTCACCACCTCGAAAAGCAAAGACCGCTTCTCTTCGGCGGGAAAGGTAATGGCCACCGTATTCTGGGATTTCAAAGGTGTTCTGTACATTGACTTTCTGCGAGGTCGGAAAACTACCAACGCACAATACTACTCGAGTCTCCTGACAGAACATGTGAAACCTGTCATCAGAGGAAAGAGAAGAAAATCTCAGTCTTCCGTCATCCTCCTTCAAGACAATGCGCGGCTTCACACAGCTGCTCTCACCCGTGAAACGCTCGATAAATTAAAATGGACCGTGCTAACCCATCCTCCATAAAGTCCTGACCTGGCTCCGTCGGATTATCATCTTTTTGGACCGTTGAAAGAATATCTCGGAGGCAAGAAATTCCCAAACGATGCCGAGGTCGAAAGTACGGTGCAAAGTTGGATGGACCAACAGCCAAAGTCCTTCTTTGAGAGTGGTATCAAAGCAATGCCAAATCGATGGAGAAGATGTGTAGACGCTGCTGGTGATTACATTGAGAAGTTAACTGTTGTTATATTGTATTAATTCATTTAAATAGAATGTTATGTTTTCATGTTAAGAAAGCTTTTTCAACAAATTCTCGTTCATATTTGAAACCCTCTCGTATTTTATCAAAATACTTTAATATGTTAAGAGAAATAATGATGATAATCGTGAATATTTGTAAGCCACAATTTTATACTACCGGTGTTATAGTTCTCTCTCCCTCTGTCTCAGTTTCCTACCGGAAACTAAAACCATGGTTTAATATTCCGATAGGAAAATTAAACCCAACATTTTTAAGTGTGTTTTAGTTTCCCACTGGTTTTCCCCTGGTGTTGCGCTTCTAGTTTCCTATTAGGAAAATAAAACCTGGTATCATTTTCCTACTAGGAAGCTAAAACCATGGTTTTATTTTCCGATCGGAAACTAAAACCTAGGGAAACTGAATCTCGTAACACCTGCATCTTTCTGCGTAGTTTACGTAGTACTTCCGTAGTGTCTACGTAATAATTTTTCATAATAAATACGTGTTTTTGCATGGTTGCACTTGCGCAAGTTTTGG
The DNA here is from genome assembly GCA_907163375.1 of Prostheceraeus crozeri. Classification (NCBI taxonomy): domain Eukaryota; kingdom Metazoa; phylum Platyhelminthes; order Polycladida; family Euryleptidae; genus Prostheceraeus; species Prostheceraeus crozeri. The sequence goes on from CAJQUW010001601.1 coordinate 126,844, forward strand.
TGAATGTCCAGTTGTCGGATTCCTTTAGTCACCGCAGGAAGGTCACATCTACATTCATAGGTATGTACACCAGTACAATGAGGCGAATTTCTAAAGGAAGTTGTCAATGTTATCATGAAAACTGTACAAACAGAACACAGCATAAAAATTATACATGATAATAAGAATTCATAATGAAGTACCATAATGATAAGTAATATCATTATCTTTTCTGTAGTAAAGGTAGAACGATATTGGGAAGCACAAGTACAAAATAATATCAATTTACCAGGACTACGTAACAATTACGAAAAATCTACGAAAATTATTTCATAAACTGTCTTTACCAAAATCCGACCAAAGCATATGTAGATTTTGCGAGTGAATTTATGGGGCTGTCCGTCTAGTCCTTTATTATTATTATAGCGAGTCGGATTTCTATGGTTTGAAGTATTTAGTCGCACTCATAAGCTTGCATTTTATAGGTTATATTTGGGCTACCAGAAAGGTGATGGTACAAATGCCCACGTGTGGATAATTTGTCCCTTGTACTTGAAATCATTCTGTCGCTCTTGCTTGAGTAGTTTATAGCAAGTGGAATAGACTGAAATTCCCATGGAAGTCTAACATTCATGCGCAATACTTGATTGGATATCTATTGATATTCCATGAGAAATGAGTAGTTTCTCGATCTACTACTTCACCAAATATTACAAATATCAGCTTCATATTGACAATATTTTCAGCACTGTTTCATTCATAATGATTTTATACAACTTTCTGTTCGATAGTGGAAAACGAAATATACAACTAAGTGACCCTACTGACTTAAAACGTCAAATCGGTCATGAAATAAAGCCTCTGTGCTGCCATAGAACAGATGGCTGTGCAGACAAATAGAATGATAGAACAATGCATGATGGGAATGAAATAGAAAGTCAAAGGAAGACTTTGCACTTCAACAACAATGCTGTAAGATTCTTTCCTATAGACCTACATTTTCTTAGCAATGTGTCTTCCTTGCACAGCGTATTGGGTACTAGCAAATGATTCCACCTATTTCAAAAGTTCTCCGACATTTCTGTCGAAAGGGTGACTATCCTGAGAAGAATCTAAATGAAAATTCTCATTTACGGAGAATTCATCTATGATCATAATGTACGAGTCTAACAAACACTGCTCAATAGCTTAAAATTGATTGCTGGAGATCGATACAATTAGTGTACTTTTTATTACAATCTCAGATCGCATGAATATTCAATTCCGCACACTTCAAATACGAAATTTTCTGCAATAATCAATAATCTATGTGTCCATTGTACTTTTAGATGTCAGTGCGGATGATATTAATTATTTCGATTGTTCTTTGGAGTCTCGGATTGCCTTGATGTACTCTGCAATAACGGGAGAATCCTCGCCTTAATCACATATTGACGGCTCATCGAATTACTGTTTTGTATGCGCATTACACGCTGTTCAATGTCTAGTTCCTGACAAGTGGAATGAATGTTTACCAAACATGAATTAAACATTGGAAATTCTACTGAATTGAGTTCATCAGAGACGCAATAGTGAATTTCATAGCTCTGAAATGAGGAAAATTACCTTGGAAACAATAAAAGAAAGTCTCAAATTTCACTTCATGAATAATCGATGTGAAGAATTCTTTTAGCTTCAACTCGTTCGAACTTTATTTAAGTTCTTTTGTAGTTTATCTGGCATTATGAGGTGACACCTCATTACCTAATCACAGTAACAATCACGCTTTAAAATGCACTAAAACAAGAAAAGCAAGATTGATTTTGATTTTTTCATTCTAGCATTGTATAGCGTTTCCTTTAAATTGAATAACTTGTTAAATTCGGCAAACTCAAAAACTTTTAGCCATTTGAAATATGATGGTATTTTATGTGATTTCTTGCACATGTGATGGCTATGAGATGTTATTCGCAAGCTCGCTCTGTCGTATGTTTCCGTAGATGGATATGATCGACATCAGGATCACTGATTCATTTTGTCCTTATCTATCTATCTCTCTCTGGAGAATTTTCAGGCTTGCCGCTGGGATTGGGATTCCAATTGGGATCCCAATAGCTATTGGGTTTGGGTTGGAATTGGGTTGCCAATAATCCACGTCAATTCCAATAATCCCAATAGATCCCAATAAGCCCTCTTCCAACAAAATATGCATGTAGTCGCTGACAATAGTCAGTACGTTACAAATGTTTCGGGTTGTACAGAGCAGTTCATTTTTCTGTGTCTACAGTATAACCTTGTCCCTCTCGAATTCGAGCATTGAGAGCTCATAGTGTGATCTACAAAAATTTTAAGCTTTAACCCTACTCTATGGCTTTAACTTCCCTAGTTGATAAAAATAGTGCTGCTAAAAAAGGTAGCAGCTATGTAATAGTATGTATAGGCTTATATAATTCGCCTGTACGTTGTCATGCGCTTCGCCGCTTCTGTAATCAAACTATACATTGTAAGCTATTTAGGCCTATTTAATCGCATAAGCCGCTGTCCACTGCCTGTTGCCTACTGCACGTGTGAGCCCGTGTAGCGAGCTGTTTATTAACACCGCATTTCCGATATAGGCTTAATTAATACCAAGTGTGTTTGTAGTTCATGCATACATATAAGCTATACACGTAGACCCCTATAAGCTCTTGGGTGAAGGCAGTCACGGCCATACAATACGCCTATTATGCATTATTGTTTAAAATCAATTAAAGCCCCTATTACTATAAAGGCCAATATAGTCGTAGGCCTTCGTCAATTCAAAAAGTATCACATTTGGCAAGCCTAAGTGGTAAGCCTGATGCAGCTTGGGGTCAAATTGCGTACGTTTTTAGCTCTAAAGCAGGCTATTTGGATTCCTATTGGGATTGTGATCTACTGGGATACCAATGGAAATTCTCATTGGGATTGGGTTGGGATTGGGTTGGAAATCCATCCCAACGGCAAGTCTTCGAATTTTTCAAAGATGTTAAAAGCAGGGCTTTAAACATGTGTGAACGCTAGACTATTTAGCACCATGTTAATAGCTCAGATCAAAGTCTAATTTTAAAGGACGTTTTCATTTAAAACATCATTGAAAATTAGTTTGAAACATTGCAAAAATCAAAGTAATTCACATTTTAAAAGCAGTTCAGATTCATTGTTATTATTCTTATTGTTCTGATTCGCCCTTATTAATATGAGGCGAGGAACATGATCAAAGAAATATGCAATTAATGACCTCCAAATCCATCTATACGCCCACAAGACACTAGCATCTCTAATGCTTGAAGCAAATGCAGTCTACATATTGTATCATTGCACAGATATATTTTCATAGATAAATATAATATGCATATAAATACAGATATGGCGTTGATTGATTAGGTTTGCAGGTTAAGATAAAAATTGAAAGCATGAGCATGGAAGTAGCCAATAATCAGGACTATAGTCTTAGTCCGTGTCCAATATGCGACTACTAATTTTCAGCAGAATTGCACAAATGCCCCATTATATTAGCAGATTCACAGATTTATATATTACAAAAGGCTAAGACGGATTTTAAGACTGCTTTTCGGCAGAAGTTATTAAGCTTGCTAAAAGTTACAACAACAGCTACACTCACTGTGATCAGGCTGCTAGAACGCTGTATTCACTGTTCTCACGCTACTAGAACGCTGCATTCATTGTTTCCACGCTGCAAGAACGCTGCATTCACTGTTCTCACGCTACTAAAACACTGCATTTACTGCTCTCACACTGCAATAACACTACATTTGCTGCTCTCACGCTTCAAGAACACTGCATTTGTTGCTTTCACGCTGATAGAACGGTGCTAGAACGATGCACTCACTGTTCTCACGCTACTAAAACACTGAATACTGCTCTCACGCTACAAGAATGCTGTATTTGCTGCTCTCACGCTGATAGAACGGTGCTAGAACGATGCACTCACTGTTCTCACGCTACAAGAACGCTACATTCATTGTTTCCACGCTGCAAGAACGCTGTATTCACTGTTCTCACGCTACTAAAACACTGAATTTACTGCTCTCACGCTGATAGAACGATGCACTCAATGTTCTCACGCTACTAGAGAGCTGCATTTACTGCTCTCATGCTGCAAGAACGCTGCACTCAGCGTTCTCACAGCTGTTTTCACGCTGCTGCCAGAACGCTGTAGTCACCGTTCTCACGCTGCTTGAGCGCTGTACTTCTCTCTATATGCTTACTCTCAGGATATGTATGCATGTTTGTACTCTGCTAGGCGGTTCGAAATGACACTGGCCGGCACGGCAACGGCTCCATCCGATTGCTGGTTGTTGTTCATAATTTTCTTCATCTCCTAATGATGTTTTTCATGTTCAGATGCATGAACTTCGGCCGAAAGTCATTATCTTTTAATGTCTGTCAAAAGTCTCTCTTCTCACACTCATGCACTTGCAATTTTGGCATTTTGAGACTTCCAATCAGCTCCGGTTTTATCGACAATTCGGAGGTCAGGAACGGAAAATGAGTCTTCATCATCCTGTTTAAGGCATGCAATCATTCGAACTAAATTCGAAGAATTGCACAGATGCAACTGAGTCAGATTATAAACTTAAGATAAAAACTGCAATCTGTTAGGGAAATCACTTGTATTTCCCTATCTGAAGACGATATGGTTGACGTGGAAGTTGGATATCCAATACGTGGAAAGGGAAGCAGCTCTCAGGCATCCTGAAATCAGATCACTATTTGGATTCCATTTATACGCAGATCCAGGACCCATTCCGATTTTCAAAAATGATGCGACAGTCCTCGCCTGAAGAAGTCTTAAATTTTTGTTAGCGACGCAAAGTAATGGAGACGACAGTTAATCCAGTTTTGACCCTTTTGACAACGGGCGCGTGCGGAGTTTTGTCTCCATAAGTTCTTAAGTCCTGCTCAAAATTCCGTCATGTTTGCATATTTGGCATGCAAATTTGACTAACTCAAAATAGTAACATTTGCAGGTGTGTGATAGTGACCCTAGAGTTGCCCCACTAAGCTTCTCCGTCCTGTATGGCTGTAGTAACAGCTCTCTTTTGCGTGCTCTTGAAGCCGTTGGTATCTTACGTTTTAAGCCAGATCTTTGTATTCAAAAGGAACATGTAAAAAGTCTTATTCTTCCGGGGTGTGTAAATTAATCTTAATTTCATTTTTCATTTCACATTTCATTAAGTTCTATTTTACTACTATTGTTATCCTTATCTATTCCATTTCAGTTTTCCTTCTATTTATAGCCATTTTGTCTTTATTTTCTCCACTTCATTTATTTATTTACGAGCATTTGTTTTTTATGTTGCTGCCAATTTATGATGTTATCAGACCACTATTGTGCTATCATGTTGGTTATTATCATCTTACAGCAATGTCGACGTCACTCTCATTCGCCTGCTCGCTTGCTTATAAGAACTATTCAGTTTACACGCAGTCTGTTACCAAATGATGTGATTCATTATGCCTTGACAGGAATGAACAAAAGGTTTCGGCAGCGCGTGCTATTTTTCAAATGACAAACTGTTAAAGAGTCATGTTTCTTCAAATAACTCATAATACTATAGCATGAGATGTGGAAGATCTTCTTTCAAAGGCAGCCGCTCCAAAATGTCTTTGAAATGGCTTTCTACAAGTGTAAATATCTTCTAATGTGTGCATATTGAGAATATTAACTTCACCCTACTCACCTTACGAGCCCAGTGCATCAAATGTCGCTACTAAAATAACGAGGTTCCGTTTGTCCGTCGGGCGGTTGCTTCTCTCGGTTTCGTAGCGCACGCTTTACATGTACACTGCATCAGCCCTAAGCTTGTACGAAGTTATGCGACGGAGCATCATACTCTATTCATGGCATCACAGTTTTTCTTGCTCAAGCATACTTAATGACATTGATGGGGGAGGATTGAAGCAACCACAGAGTAAGTATATTAGGTAGGGTAGCAACTCAGCATTAATTGAATCCCCAATGTGTATGCAGTTTCAGTTTTATTAAATGAACTCGAGTTGAGACCCATACCACATGTGAGATATGCAAATTACTACAATTTTAGAGAAATTTACACGGAACTATGATAGGAATGCGGAAGGAATAATAGTATTTTACAAATCCTCCGTGTCATGACAACCTTGGAGAGGCAATCCTTGTTCAATTAGCAATTCGTTGGGTTACTATTACTTTAACGATCAGTCTTATTAATACGAGTGTTTTCTTCAGCGTGATCATATCCCAAACTGTCTCCCATTGAAAGAGCAAAATATCATAATGAAAGACAAAGAGCTTAATTAACTTTAAAAGATGTAAATGAGTCCATATTGCTTTTCAGATTCAAGAAAAAAGCATGAATTTAGTGAATCATGAAATCATGCCGATGAAGATTGAATCTCAGCCAAGAGTCACAGTAAGATCTAAACTTTTCCATGAAGACTTACATTAATGTAAGTCATGAAATTTCCTTGATAATCAGCTTAATTATGATACCTGGAAGTAAATGTTCATATCTTTTGATATCTAATAAGCTTCATACTACCTGCATGTGTACAGTAGATTCACGTCACCAGTATATAAACACTAATTTTTTATAAAATATTTTTTATTAAAAATTTTGCAAAAATTTAGCTTCTTGAAAAGTGATCGAATATTTTTTAGACCACAGCAGCGATCTCTCCGCAAAACAATAAAATGAATCCTTTGATGTAAATATTTAGCTGTATGCAAGGTTGGGCAAATATTTGTATTGGGTATACCAAATACAAGTTTTGGGCCAAAACTTGGGTCAAAACCCAAAACCCAAGCCCAAGTTTCAATAAATGAGTAGAATCAAGCAAGCAAAGTGCATTCCTTGTATTTTATGATGGGATAAAGATTTTTCTATACGCCAAAATTCCTATTGGGCCCATGAGAAGTGTGGTATTAGTGGTTTTTACTGCAATAACTGTAATTAGTAGGCTAAGTATGCATGCATACATGCATTGCGTTGTTAAGCTTTCCTATAATTTACCCTACACTGATTTACTAATTAATTGAAGATCACTGATTTAATGATGATTGAATTACACATCGCTCATGACAAAGCAATCGATTTCATTTTATCATTCAGAAACATAAACAGACTTAATATATAGTCTTGCTGCGTAGTGAGTACATGGTTAAACTTATTCAGAACACGAAATTGGAATGATCTCATGTTTGGATAAATGTCGACTGTCCCAGACAGGTTCGGGGTGCGAAGATAACAGCAAAGATATAAAATATATGAAATATATAAAAAATTCAATATTCACAAATGTAACAAAATACATGCAAGCTTGCAGCAAATACAATAAGTACGAACTTTCAGTGCGAGGTGTTGTGAAACCCGAAAAAGAAACAGCTAACAAGCACAAGTATTTCATTTTTGAAATATTCAATGAATTCAGCAGAATTTTTATAAAAGATCAGAACCTCATGATCTTTTGATGTAGTTCTCCAAGGATTCAATTCAAAATATTAATTTTTATAACTTTATTTGTATATACGTGGTGCGTTCGAAAACCTCGTGGACTCGAAAAGAAAACAACAAGATATCAAGTCTCGCTTTTCTTTGTTTGACAGTATGAGCGTCTAGACACAAATTAACCTAGTTTCAGTCAGATGTTTTGACCTCAGTGACTCAGCGATCGATTTGGGATCAGTGTAATGTACCCAAATTTGGACATTGATGAGTCACCTTCAGTCTTGTTGTTCATTCATTCATTTCCATCCGATATGACAACCTCAGAGGTTGAATTCCGAGTAATAGAGCGATTCTTGAGAAGGAAGGGACGAACTGGCACTGAGTTTGTTGGTGAGCTGCGTGATGTTTATGGAGAAGAAAGCCCATCCAAGAGTTTCGTTTACGATTGGATGCGAGAATTTGCTGGAGGCCGAACACCAGTTTTCGATGAAAAATGCGGAGGGCGACCAATGGAGATCGGAGAAAGCAAGGAACAAGAAATTTCTGCGATCATTCGAGACAGCAGAAGAATCACTATTCCAGAATTATCGACACGCATAAACATCAGCTTGGATTTGTGTAATCGAATCCTCAAGTCAGTAGGCGTTTGGAAACTGTCTTCAAGATTTGTTCCGCGATTTTTGACAAGAGAAATGACGGATCGACATTTGGAGTGCTGTGAAGTATTTTAAGTTATTACAGGAGCATGGAGACGACTTCAAGTTCAACATTCTCACCGGAGACGAGACTGCGCTAAACCTTTTCATACCAAAAAGCAAAAGAGAGAGCAAAGAGTGGAAATTTCCGGATGAGAAGCCCTCAAAGATGATGCGATCTGGATCGACTCACCGGCGGTCTTTCATGCTGACCTTGTTTTGGGACAGAAAAGGTGTCGAACTTATGGACTTCGCGAAGATTATGGAAACGTGAAGATCAATGCCGATTATTATGTTGACCTTCTACAAAAAGTCCGCCACACTCGTCGATAGCGGCGGAATCTGCCGCACTGGATTCTCCAAGGCATTTCACCAATTCATTCCGCTGCGAAAAACAAGAGGTGCATCGCAGGACTTTGGATTTGAAGCATTGATGCACCCACCATACAGCCCCGTCGGACTTCTTTCTTTTTCGACACTTAAAAAAACATTTGCGTGGTCAGCACTTTCAAACAAAAGATGCTCTGCGACTTTCTGCTCAAGAATATTTTAACGGATTGTCACCTGAACACTTTCGCGCGGCCTTCGATGAACTCGTGGACCGGATGCAGAAGTGCATTAGCTGTCAAGGTAGTTATATTGAAAAAGTAGTAAGAAATTCCACCTAGTGCTAGTATGACCATTGCTTGTAAATTGACATGAAACTTTGACTGGAATATAAAAATTCCTATTCGAGTCCACGAGGTTCTCGAACACACCACGTATGCAGCATTAATAGAGGACCCAACTTCTGTATCACTGAACCAAGATCGACCCGAAACCCAAGGTCCAACCTTGCTGTTTGCCGACATTTATTTGAGTCAACACTCTACCTACTCTATACTTAGCCTACTCTATGGAAGTAAGAGCGACAACCATACACGTGTCCAGACAGGATAAATGTTGACATCACAGTTATGAGCCTGCTGATTGGCACGATCGGATCAGGCAACTGATACAAGGAGAAGTTGCTGATGTAATTAAAACGAAAAGGAATGGCATTCAGACGATTTATGAGCACTCACCGTTTTCACACTCAGTTGAGCTCCGCAATTCGGATACGACGAAGTTCCTCTTTAGGAGATATTTGGTTGCATGTGCATGCTACTAGGGATTTTTATGAATATATTTTTGGGCATGGAGTTTTGGATCTTTGGAAGCAGGAGTGGGTGCGGGTCGCCGATTTTAAAGATGAACTTCCTTGACAAGAATAAACCTAATATTCCCTGCTGATCCACAATCGAGTATAAATTTGTTCGGTTTGCCTTTCTTTCATTATTGAAGCCTAATTAACAACTGTATCAAAATGGTTATTTCCGCTATACGACCGGCCGCGGGCCGTGCAGGGGTAGAAAAACTTGTTCCAGCTATTGCGATTTTCAAGCACTAATGATCGATCGCTGTCATTCAACAATTGTATTTTTAGAATAGTTAATCGCTTTTTAAAGTAATAGGGTTGCAATTTAACACTAAATTCACACATTGAATGAATACAACTGTATCCAATCATTGAAGACAGCATATTTCGCTACAATGATCACTATCTTGTCATGGTGCTGTTTAGAGTGAGATGACGTGAAGCTCAGGAAACGCTACGATGCGCGGCTTTCATGTCTGTCTGTATCGTTCGAACATCTTGCAGGCGTCACTGTCTGGAAGAATGACAACACGTCGGCCTAATACAGGGATATACGCGTGTATGAGTTTATAATGTCAGTTCTGAATGTCAGTAATGAATGAATCTTATGAAGTCATATATTACGCCTTCGTGTTTGAATTTGACATTTACAGTAAGAATGTCGCAATCTTATTGAACATTTAAAGCACACTGAGAAATATGGTTTTTGAGACGTTACTTTCGCTCATCAAAGACCGTGTCAGAATCCAGTGAAATAAATGATATTTTCTATTTATTAAAGCATTCAGTTGTATCAAAGCCAAAGTGTTTAAATATATACTTACTTTGATCAAAGCATGAAAAAGACGAAAATTTGATTTTTTTATAAATAGATTCCACCAGAGTCAATATCTGGAATTTTAGATCTCTTTGTCTCCCCCTTAAGATGGGAGAATATTATGCGAAATGTCGACCGGAAGGCGTAGCTGTATAAGAATAATATACTGTATAGAAGTTCATAAAAATATCAGATTTCCGTAGCAAAGATTCTGCAGCAGATTTTTAAGTATAGCTTTTGTTACATAGACCAACAAACTTCTCCTTTTAATCAAAAAGACAGATGCTCCAGGGATTTAGGAAAGTAAATTAACTTCCTGAATCCTTCCCGTGTAAAATTTTCAAGCACTTTTTTTGATGTGAAATCTATAAGAGCCCAAAATTTACCGCAGCCTTACGGAGAAGCCAGTTATTCATTCAAGTTTTGCTCATGGTGTTTCTGCGATCGCCTAGGTCGATGTGAGTCATCTAATGCAGGCGACCAAATTTTAGGTCTACCACTTTGAAAATCTCATCTACTCTCATACACCTCTCTTTTTATTGCTTCTAGATGTTGAGCTAAAATAACATATAACCATCTAGAATACTTTCCTGGCATCTGTTCTATAAAATTGTAGCAGTCTCGCTTCGAAATTTTTGTCATCCTGAGACTTATTAAGATCTAATATAGGCCTACCTAGCAGGCTAAGTTTTACTAGAAATCAGCATTGGCTTATTTGAATTATTTCAGTCAGAATAACTGCATACAAACAATTACAATAAACTAAAGCAGAAATAAGAGCAGTATAGATGTAGATGTTTTCATTTTATCTATGTCAATTTCCTATCGTCCAATGTCTAGCTTTCAATATGCACAAGTTTAACTTTATCTCTTTTCATAGCAGTGTAATTTGAATGTCTACAACTTTCAGTGTAAGAGTATTTAGAGTTGTGTTTTGAATGACGCTATCTTATGATTGGAGTTATCAAAAGCGCTTAAGATGCTACTTACTATTATGAGTTTACTTTTAAATTAAGTAGATGTGGATTCATGCAATTATATGTTAGTCGTAGCTTCATGTGTGATATGTCAATTCATGCATGAAAAATGAAAGCTAGTCCTTATTAACAGAATCGGATACTGTTCCTTTATCTCACTATATAACGAATAGCTTTAAACTGTTCCCATTCATTTGCTTTAAGTGTAATATTTTTGCTCAACCGGCAAAAGGCATCACTTTCTTTTCACGCATCGTTGCGATGCTCTAACTAACGCGAATCTCCATCAAATTTCATGATTGACGTAGTGTCAATACACTCTCTTCAAAAATCGATGAAGCAATTCTATAGCACATGGATAGCGAAAGAGTGGACCTTATTAAGTGGTGAGCCTTATATGGGGCACCCAGGGAATATGACAGTGTTCCCAGAAGTTATGACAATGAACCCTTCAGTGTTCCCAGCAGGGATTAGTCATATATCGTATAGTCCTACTATTAGAAATGGCACACATTCTCTCAAACAATAAGCTGTCAGCCGGCTTTGTACACCAACCAGTGAGTGGCGTGCGTGTTGTAGCATCACTCTGAACTTACAAAGCACACATCCCTGTCTTGTTACATTCAGTGTATACAGCGAGGAATGCTGTGAAGAGATTGTTGAAATCATCAGGCGAACCACTTTTCGTGCGCCTGCTATTTTCTTTAATAATGATCGGAAGGACCAACATTATGGAGAAAACCTGTGCGCAATCACCTGAATTCTTCTAATCTGAAGGAATCGTGGCGATCGGAGCATTTTGAAAGAATTTACAGTAATCCGCAAGCGACGCACGGCTTTTTCCAATCTCTGTATGGTACTAGAAATTCCTTTTTGCCCACTTACTAAGTTCCAGCGTGTGACATTGTTTTGAATTAGGTTTCACTTCTGGTTAGCTGAAAGAGTTAATCAATCTAATTCTGTAGGTGCACCTGATACATTATACCTTTACCGCTGCGGCATTCTGACTGCGTCCGAAACTAAAGCAGGAGGCGAAGCCGACTGCTGGACTGCATCTTTGGATAGAGGATGAATGGATCAGCTGCATAACTCATTACAATTCATCTAACCATAAGATTTCTACATTTTGCCGGTTTGCAATACAGTTGTAATATTGTCTGGGAAATGCTATGCAATTCCTATGCAAGAAAAAAGCCCAATATATGTCCGCTACCACAGATGTTTCAGCGATTCATTGATCACATTAAATTAAGCATTGCCGTTGTATGCTATAGCGTAACGAATTAAAATGCTAATTTCTCCATGACCAAATGATGGAATCATTTGTTTTTTATGTCTCCATTTGTCCGCCATTTGGTTCAACCCATTGTCTATTGATGTCAATGCTTTGCATTGAATCAGTAATCAGTACATTCAAGTGCGTAGATGACTTGAAAGAAAAGCATGAAAACATTCATTTTGGTCCTGAGATCATATGACTTCACATGCAAAATTACACTGACAGAGATTCGAGGCAGTGTGCCACACATCTGTAGAGTCACAGGGTACCATATACGTTAAGAATGAGCGATATTTTTTCGCAAATGCTTCGTCCTCTGGTAAATTTCATGTATGATATCAGCATCCTGCGAACATCGTAGCCTAAATTTTGATTCTTTTTTTTGTTATTTCAATATAATTGTCAAAGAAAGACTTCGAAAGCATTATTGAGTAAAATATATTAAATAATGATAGCTAAACAAGTCTTTCAACGCACAAAATTATTATACTAAAATCGATTTCGCCGGTCCGACCTGGTCACTTAGTGCATAAACAAATCTTACCGATATAATAGAGATCAAATGCTAAATCATTTGAAATCATAGAGCTTTAACATCACAAAAATCAAAGAGATAGAAACAATAGAAATGAAGTCCTAGCACAGTATAGTGGTGAAAATCAATTTCTACAAATAGTCACTGTCGGTACATTGGCCTGATTCCATTCGCTTTTGTTGTTCATTAATATTTTTGAGGCTTGTATGCTGTTTTTGATGTTAACGGCTTCCGATATTTGTCGTTCCATGGCGTTTTTGTGGTGTAGACTGTATGCTCTTTACATTTATCTTAAATTTCTGTTCTTGTTGCTCATGTACCTCTTTACAATGTTTCCAAAGTACTGATCCTTCTTTCCTTTCCTTGTATTGTTTCCAGTGTTCATTTCCTCTCAGCTTTGCAGTTCTTGCCGTCTCTCCAATGTAAACTCCCTCACAGCTTTCGCATATTATTTCATACGTGATTCCTTGTTCTTTACACTTCCCTTTACCATCACTGTCGCATACGAAGCATTCATTTTCGTTACATTTTGTTGATTTGAATGGATCTGATTTTTGCAATTTTCGTTTCAATGCTTCTCCTAATTTCTCAATCACCTTTATTTTCACTCCACTCCTCTTTATTACTTTCTGACATTCTTTCTTTAATGTTGAGTTAGGCGTCGCCTGAATGAATAGGACAGACACTATCATACTCATTTCCTTTATACCACTTTGTCTTTTTCTTTTGTTTTTCTCTATTTCTTTCCAATCGCTTCCATGCTCTTGGTCGGTATAGTGGTGGTCTGGTTCCGTTTCTGTCATCTTCGAGCAATTTATTGTATGCATTCAATGCAGATTTCGTTATTTCTGTTCTGAATTTGTTGTTGTATCCAGAATATTGTAGTCTTTTGTTCATTTCTGTTAGATGTTTTGCGGTTTCCGCCAATTGTAAACGTTGGCTACAATTTAACATTATTCTTAGCATTTGCTGTGTTAGTATTGTTATTTTTTTGTCATCGACATCGCTGTTCTTGCATGTACAAGCATTTTTGTTGATATTTCTTTCGCATAGAATTCATGTAGAATAATACTTGAGTGGTTATTTTCATTTAACGACGCTATCCATACCTTCAGATCTAATATTGGTAATTTTTTATCAAATATTTGGATGGGAAATCAATATCAAGTTGGATTGAAGGATGGATTTTGTTACCGATTGTTTGCACCAGTTTTATTATTCTTTCATCATTCTCTGCAGTCACAGTATTATTGGTCTCTACTAGTTGACTTGACATAGAATTATTCTGTTTTTTATTCTGAATAAGTGTTGTCATCCACGTATCTTTCATTAAGATGCATTGTATGTTGTTTTCTCTCAATTGTTCTTTCAGTCTTTCATCCCACCACATCATAAAAACCTGTGCAATTACACCAGTTAACTGAAGTCCAATTGGTCCTCCATGTTTTTGTAATTTTACATGATTATCAAATTTGTATATATGATTCTGCATCACTGTTTGTAAACCAATTTTTTGCCTCTTTCAATAATTTTCTTTTAGTTGTTTTATTTTCTGGCATCATGATTGATGGTTTCCATAAAGAATATATTTTACTTGGAAGTTCTTCCATTCCATTTCCTGTAATTATCGGTGGACGACCATAATTTGTTTTTCTTGTAGATTTCAATACATATTCATATTTCAAATACATGAATACAAAATTATGGAGAGAAAGTAAACAAAAGCTCAAAGAAGCTGATATACTGAAAGAATATTTACGATTATGGAAAGTTGAATCAAGTTCATTCACCAAACGTTCACGCACAAAGAACAAGAAAAAGACTGAGTTTTTGACAAAAAAATACTGTACAGGTAAAGAAGAATTACCGAAAGAAATCAATGGAATATACATTGGCGACCAAGAGACAGATTAATATTCATTAGATGCGATGTGTTATGGTGGATCTACAATAAATGAAAATGAAAATCGATTGTTACAACTTCCTCCCAAGTTTTCCTTATATGAAACAGTTGATATTACAAAATGTGAAATAGAAGTGGAGAAATCATTGGCTAAACTAAGATGGTCAATGACTGAACAGTTAATAGATATTTATAATACATCAACAGTCGATTCAAATGAGACAATTAAATGTAGAAGGAAAGATGAACAAAGTTTTATGAATGTAAAAGCAAACACATTTGACTTTCGAAAAATGAAGGCAACTGATCTTCCTTTCAAAAAAAGGGTGTTTCTACCTAATCCTTTAGACTACGAAAATGAACTGAATATCCAACACTTAAAAAGCCAGTTGTTGAATACAATAAATAGTTTTTCCACAATGAATAACAACATAGAGAAAAAATGGAAAAATCTCACTAAACAAGAAGAAGAAGGTCTTACGTCTCTTTTAAAGAAGGAAAAAGAAGATAACATTGTGATTTATCAAACTGATAAAAGCGGTCGATTCTCTGTTGATACCAAAACAAATTACAGAGAGATAAGATAAAGATCATTTTCAAAATGATATCGACGTTACAGAATCGGATATAATCAGAATAGAGCAAATACTAAATGCACATGCAGTTTTTTGGACCAGAATACTAAGAGCTGGACATCAAACAAATGATAAAAACAGAATAAATACTAACATGATAAACACATGCAACAATATACCCCCATTATACACACTAAGAAAAGATCACAAGGAGTATTTGGATAAAAACAAAGGACCTCCAGTACGACCGGTTTGTGGGGCTGTAATTCGCCAAATAGTAGACTATCACATTTGATGAGTTTGATCCCTTCCCAAATATGGATTAATGATGAAAATACGATATGTCTCAGCACCGAAGAGTTACTAGCAGAGATAAAGAAAGTGAATGACACAGAACCTTCACAAAATATTATAATTGGATCTGCGGATGTGAAAGCTCTCTATCCAAGTTTAAACATTGATTTCACAATAAAGAAGGTATGCGAACTCTTCGAGAATTCTAACATTGAAATACAGATTGTTTCATAAAAAGTGGATCACCCTTAAACATCGCCTTAACTTCAACTTTGTCTAACTCCGCCAAACTTGAACGAATTTCTCTGAAATTTGGAAGATATGTCAGTTGTGCTTACTAATATCATTGTTGGAAATTTCAAGCATGAATATTGAGTTGTTTTCCTGTTATAGATAAAAAAGTAGTAGATAATTTGATCTTCATTTAGCAATGTTACACAAAATCATACCTCACTCTTATGAAATTACATTTGTTTACTTTGTTATGTAATATGTTGTTCTACAAGCCAAAAGCTATCAAGCAAAACAAAAATAAAGAAAATCGGTCAATCAGAGCCAGTATAGCACCATTTTTCATCAACAATAATGTAACTGCTACATGTGATTATCTGGACTTCATGTTCCATAGCTTCCTGACTTCGTTGCGGTGGTGTTGGCAGCACTCCTGATTGCTTTCAGCTAGAAATCTATCTCTTACCGGTTGAAAACAATACAAAGCACAAATGAGCAATAACGAGATCGCATTCACAAAAGGCAAAGTGTCAGCCTTGCTAGAACTAGGGTTTTCTTTGCGAGCTACAAGCAAGCTACTAAATGTCCCTTACACAAATGTGCATCGATGGCATAATGATGATTTTCGACTCTGTCGTAAAGAGGGCTCTGGCCGTCCACGCAAAACATCCAAACGTAGAGACCGCCTAATTTTGAGATTTTTTGAAGTTGATCCAAGTCTCTCGTCAACTGAAATGGCTGCACTAGACTCGTCTGTTTCTAAGTCCACTATTCGTAGAAGACTTATTGAGTCGAATTTCAAGAGCTGTAAGAGGCTGTAAGAGCTGTCAGATCGAATTATCAGATCAGCATACAAAAAGACGTCTCAGATGGGCAATGAGTCATTGTCAGTCACTGGCGAAATCAATGGGATCAGGTTGTCTGGTCTGATGAGGCATCAGTCCGTCTGAAGGATAGTGATGGTCGATTGAGATTATGGATAAAATCTGATCAGGAAATGCCGAGACATTTACATCGTCCCCGGGTACAAGGTGGTACGACTCTACTGATTTGGGCTGGCATTTGGACCAATGGCCGCTCTGAACTTCACATACAGCAAGGAACCATGAATTCTGAACACTATGTGAATGTTTTACGAATGAACATTGGCCAAATGACAGATCAACTTGGTGATCCATCGACTTGGTTATTTATGGATAATAATGCTACGTACGTGTCACAGGAGTAGTAGAGTCAACTTATGCAAGTCTCAATTAGGGCTTAGGACATTATCTTGGCCAGCTCGTTCTCCTGATCTGAATCCCATAGAAAATGTATGGAGTATTCTAAAACGTAACGTTCGTCGTTCACTGCTACCTACAGATGGCGTATCACAACTTACGTCACTGTTAAAAAGAGAGTGGAGAAAGTTAGATCAGTCAAAAATCAACGATATCATCGAATCAATGCCTAGACGAATTGGTAATGTCATTGACAATAAGGGTAGAGCCACAAAATATTAGCTTCTTGAAAACCGTTACTGTATCATAGCTTATCAGATTATATAAGGACATTTAAATATATTAGGGACATGAAGTAACATGAAAAATGCTTTCTGTATCATACTTATGTTTTATTTAGTCAAATTTTAGGATGACCCACTTTTTATGAAACGGACTGTAGATGGCATAGACTACAATGAATTGGGATTATACGAGTATTTATCACTAAACAGAAGCAAGGAATAACTTAACGAAATTGGACTTTTGAATTTCTGTCCAACAAGAAAAACAAACTATGGTCGTCCACCGACAATTACAGGAAATGGAATGGAAGAACTTCCAAGTAAAATATATTCTTTATGGAAACCATCAATCATGATGCCAGAAAATAAAACAACTAAAAGAAAATTATTGAAAGAGGCAAAAAATTGGTTTACAAACAGTGATGCAGAATCATATATACAAATTTGATAATCATGTAAAATTACAAAAACATGGAGGACCAATTGGACTTCAGTTAACTGGTGTAATTGCACAGGTTTTTATGATGTGGTGGGATGAAAGACTGAAAGAACAATTGAGAGAAAACAACATACAATGCATCTTAATTGAAGCTGGGACATTCCCATAACGACGTCTAAATGTTTCATAATTTTAATAAACTTATAGTTAATGAAACTTAAGGTTTGCCCTTAAGAGGACAGGTGGTGCGTTCCCACCGGCAGACATTAAACGTTCAAGGCGCTTCAAACTTTTGACTATCCTAGGACTACATTTTAGAGCCAAACTTGACGAGATCGGTGTGGAGGACCTTCCCACTAGTCCATTTTTCAATCAGCGCTTCTAAAGCGGGGCTGGACCTTACCCCTAATGGTCCTTTGACTTGTGATCCTCGACAAATGCATGAATGCATGGAGGTCTTTAAGCACAAAGACTTGACGGATCTGATTGCGTGCCGGGCGGACCTTCCCGGGGGTCCATAACATAGCGCTATACGGGCTGGACTTCACCCTTAAGTGTACGAGATCGTACAAGGACGCTTAACAAGTGATCTCCTTGGTCAAAGTTTCAGGCTCGATTGATTAGGAACTTATATATAAATAGACACTTAGTAATCACCATGTCAACCCCATGGAGACCAGCAACTGACACAGTCCATTCATCACACTAGGGCAGTTAACGATTAAAAAAACATAACGTTAAAACAAATAAAACAATAGCCAGTCGTCAGCAGGTACCCGCCTGGTCGCGTTTCGGCCCTTCTACCTGAACGCTCAAGCCCAGGCGGGCGGGGCCCCGCATAAACTTATATGCGGCTGGCATTCTAAAATCAATACAGTAATGATATGTGTAATAATAAGTAATACTGATAGTAATAGTAAAAACAAAAACAAAACAACCGCAAAAGACGGGTACAACCAAAACAAACTAAAATATATGTATGAAATACTGAAATGGTATAACCAATTAAAAAAAATGCTAAGAAAACAAACAAACAGTGTTAATTTTATTGTTTAAAATGCGCACTGCGATGTCAGCTGCCTGGCTGAGAAATATCAAAACTTGATTAGAAAATTGTTATGACCGGTTAGGATTTTCTCAGTACATGCCTTCATTTTAGACTTACAATATCCTCTGCTGCTCATCACAAAAAGTGTCATATTAATTCGTTTAATTAGATCTTCAAGAGGCGAGCAGATGCGACAATAACGTAAAACCTGGCCGGCAAATACATTAATTCCCATGTTATAAGGTATTGCACTGTCTGGAAATGTCAACAGAACAACTGGGAAATCAAAATCTTCCACTTTATGATATATTGAGGTTCGAAGACCGTCACTACTAGATTGGAGTCTCACATCGAGGTAAACAACGGCTTTGTCATTGACTCCGTTTCTATCTGCAAGAAGCTCCACTGGGTAAATTTTTGGAATTAAGGTATTGAAATGCTTGTAATTTATTACGCATATATCGTCTATATATCTCGAAGTGTTTGACAATAATTTAGCTAGTCCAAACTTTTTATTTTTAACCAATTGTTTCATAAAAGCAAATTCGCAATTTAACAGAAACAAGTCGGCAAGTAAAGGACTGCAATTCCCTCCCATTGGTGCTCCTCGAATTTGTTTGAACACATAACCGGAAAAAGAAATGTAGACTTCAGACACTATAAAATCAATAGCCTTCTTAAAAGAGTCCACGTCATAACAAGAATACCCCTTATATTTGATTTTGGAGAAAAACGACTTCTCATATCCTACACACAAGTATCTACGATTAGTGGAATTGAATGTGAGATCAAGGATGGAAAAAATATTATTCTTGATAGCACCTTGATCTAAGTTTGTATAAAGAGTAGAGAAGTCAAAAACTTGCATAGAGTGGACGTTCACGTTAGAAATATTCCTCAAAAAATCTTGAGTCGAGGCTACACTCCAAAAATAAGAATAACCAGTATTACTCCTGATTGACTCATAGTATCTATGGAAATTTTCTCTTATCACTTTCAGACCTTTGTTGATATTCACCGATAACTTTTTAGTTGTACAATTTCTGGCTCCGGCAATGAATCTAAACTTAAGGATTTTTATGCAATTTTGGAATCCAGAAAAGTTTTGGTAGTTTAAGGTCCTTGTCACTAACATTAATATTAAAGTTTGATTTCATATCTTTAACGTGTCTAGTAAGGACTTCCTTTTCAGAAATAAGCTCAGGTTGATAAGTTGCATTGCCTACTGCAGTGGAAGAATCTATGTCAAAACCAAGCTCGTCCATCAGGATTTTGAGATAGAACTTTTAACATATGAAACTAAAGTTGTTGGATGCTTTATCGACAGGAAAGACTATCAAGTTTTTATGGAGATCTTGCAACTCCTTATCAACACAAACGCTGCTGCCATTATCTTTCCTACCCAACTTCTTACAACGAAAGATGCGGTGCTTTACTAACATCATGACCCTGTTTTTCCAAATAGAGAAGTCATCAACTTTTAAGTGAAGGCGACAGGACACACGAGATATATGATTATCTATGGAATCGCTGATCTCTTTTTGAATGGATTTCCATGATATTGACCTAGACAATCTGATACGTGAATGAACAAAGATGCTCAAGGTGAATAATGAAAGATACGTGGATGACAACACTTATTCTGAATAAAAAACAGAATAATTCTATGTCAAGTCAACTAGTAGAGACCAATAATACTGTGACTGCAGAGAATGATGAAAGAATAATAAAACTGGTGCAAACAATCGGTAACAAAATCCATCCTTCAATCCAACTTGATATTGATTTCCCATCCAAATATTTGATAAAAAATTACCAATATTAGATCTGAAGGTATGGATAGCGTCGTTAAATGAAAATAACCACTCAAGTATTATTCTACATGAATTCTATGCGAAAGAAATATCAACAAAAATGCTTGTACATGCAAGAACAGCGATGTCGATGACAAAAAAAAGAACAATACTAACACAGCAAATGCTAAGAATAATGTTAAATTGTAGCCAACGTTTACAATTGGCGGAAACCGCAAAACATCTAACAGAAATGAACAAAAGACTACAATATTCTGGATACAACAACAAATTCAGAACAGAAATAACGAAATCTGCATTGAATGCATACAATAAATTGCTCGAAGATGACAGAAACGGAACCAGACCACCACTATACCGACCAAGAGCATGGAAGCGATTGGAAAGAAATAGAGAAAAACAAAAGAAAAAGACAAAGTGGTATAAAGGAAATGAGTATGATAGTGTCTGTCCTATTCATTCAGGCGACGCCTAACTCAACATTAAAGAAAGAATGTCAGAAAGTAATAAAGAGGAGTGGAGTGAAAATAAAGGTGATTGAGAAATTAGGAGAAGCATTGAAACGAAAATTGCAAAAATCAGATCCATTCAAATCAACAAAATGTAACGAAAATGAATGCTTCGTATGCGACAGTGATGGTAAAGGGAAGTGTAAAGAACAAGGAATCACGTATGAAATAATATGCGAAAGCTGTGAGGGAGTTTACATTGGAGAGACGGCAAGAACTGCAAAGCTGAGAGGAAATGAACACTGGAAACAATACAAGGAAAGGAAAGAAGGATCAGTACTTTGGAAACATTGTAAAGAGGTACATGAGCAACAAGAACAGAAATTTAAGATAAATGTAAAGAGCATACAGTCTACACCACAAAAACGCCATGGAACGACAAATATCGGAAGCCGTTAACATCAAAAACAGCATACAAGCCTCAAAAATATTAATGAACAACAAAAGCGAATGGAATCAGGCCAATGTACCGACAGTGACTATTTGTAGAAATTGATTTTCACCACTATACTGTGCTAGGACTTCATTTCTATTGTTTCTATCTTTTTGATTTTTGTGATGTTAAAGCTCTATGATTTCAAATGATTTAGCATTTGATCTCTATTATATCGGTAAGATTTGTTTATGCACTAAGTGACCAGGTCGGACCGGCGAAATCGATTTTAGTATAATAATTTTGTGCGTTGAAAGACTTGTTTAGCTATCATTATTTAATATATTTTACTCAATAATGCTTTCGAAGTCTTTCTTTGACAATTATATTGAAATAACAAAAAAAAGAATCAAAATTTAGGCTACGATGTTCGCAGGATGCTGATATCATTATGTTGACACAATGATGTTATTGATATTATATCAATAAATATATATAATAGATATATAATTATATAAGTAATATATCAAATATATATAATTGATATTGTTGTGTCATATCTTTTGTTGACTAATCATTGCTAAATACATGCACAGCCTGTAGTCTGGGAAGTTTTGATCAATCTGACATGAAACTCCACTTCTAGGAATTTGAATTTTAATGTTCTATATCATATTGAAACATAATGTCATTATTTTGAACATAGTCCGAGCCATTAACTTGGATGAATCTATCAGGCTGATCATAAAATGACGCAAGTGGATAAAACTACAATTTTCTAGATAAACAAGGTTCCATTTATATTCAATTTTCAGTTAGAGGGGTTTAGAAGAACACATTACAAGTTAAAGAAGATGTTGAAAATGCCCTCCTTTCTGAGATTTACAGTAATGGGCGCGCTTTACGATATTGGATGAGACATTCATTAGCATGTGTCTGAGTTAACACTCTTAATACAGGACGCAATGGCACTTTGCAAATCATTCAAACTTTTGGGGTTGTTGGCAAACACCTTATCCTTCACGTAGCCCCACAAGAAAAAATCCATTGGTGTGAGATCCGGTGATCGCGCTGGAAAGAGTTGCTTGTCGATCAGTCGCTTTCCGAATATCTGATAATCTGAGTAAGATGTTGCGTAGTTCTTCGAGAAGTATGGGGGTAAATCCAATTTAATCCACAACATTTGACGAAAATGTGTCTTTCATTTGTAAAATCCATATTTCTGAACCGATTTCAATAGTTTTTTTTTAATCGAACCGTAAAGATCTCATCTATTATGGCATGGTTTTTAAAAAGTCACAAAGCCAAGACCTTCTTCACAAGTTGCCGTTTTTTGCCGAAAAAAGACCAAAAAAGGATGTCCAAAGTTGCAGTACTCTCAGTTCAACACGGATTTTCGATTAGATACATTCAAATACACCCACTAATATTTATATCATCTGAAAGAAGAAGATCAGCTCTTTAAGACAGTCTAATTTTAAATATTGTAATCAATATTAATCATTGAATTTTCACTGGGTTTCCATTGTCCAATGAAAAAAATGTCCTCTGACCGAGACGTTTTCTGTCCTCTGACCGAGGTACCTTTTCTCGAAGAATATTGATTCTTCCATTAAACGTTTTGCACCAAACGAATCCTCTAGTGTGCTAGTTTATAAATCCGTAAAGAAAATTCAGTTTGATGCCGTTACAAGTGTGCAATATTGATTTAAAAATATTTTTATCCGTTTTTTCGACCAGAGAATTTGAATATTCCCAAAAATTTCATATGGATGCTGAAACCAGAAATTTTGTCAGGAATCGATGAAATTTCACAGCATAGGAGGGATCCATGCTCTTAACATCTATGCAAAAGAAATTTTTCATTTATATCAATCAACCCTCTCAAAATCTCCAAAAGCCACGAAAATGTCCTCTGACCGAGACCCTAAAAAATCTCGGTCAGAGGACAACGTTGAAATTGAAGATCTCGGTCAGAGTACAAGGGTCTCGGTCTAAAGACATGATAATGTATGCAATTACATTTAGATCACTTCGTTTTACGCGTTCAAGTATTCGTCCAAAGTTCCCGCAGTCTCATGAACCGAAATGCACAAACCGAAGAGTTTCCTGTTCGACATCAATTTGTCCTCTGACCGAGACCTTAAAAATCTCGGTCAGAGGACAAGGTGGGTCACGGTCAATGGACATTATATGCAATACATTACATTTTGGTCACATCGCTTTACGCATGCAAGCATTCATCCTATGTTCCCAGTTTCATCAGCAACCCAAATGCAGAAGCCGAAGAGTTACCTATTCGACATCTATCTGACCGAGATCAATTTGTCCTCTGACCGAGATGTAGAAAAAATGGCTTTTTAAAAGTGCTAGATTTCTATGGAAATTTTTTATTTGGTGTGGTCGCCGCTAAGATTTTCGTGTTCAGCGTAAAAAAATGAGTATATGTGCAAATTTTCACGGAAATCTGAGACCCAAAGTTGAAAAGACAGAAATGTTGTGGAATAAATTGGATTTACCCATGGGCCGTTGCATTGTCTTGCTGGAACCATGCAATATGTCTTTCGTTTTCAGTTAAGGTCACGGCGAACTGATCGATGAATGAACAATACTTGTCACTGTCCACTCGACCTTCGAAGAAAGAGAAATGAATCCGTTCTCCAGACATTGCAGCCCAGACACCGATTTTCTGAGGGTGAAGTGAGGTTTCGACATGCTGATGTGGATTCTCCGACAACCAACATCGCGTATTTTGTGAGTTCATGTATCCAGAGAGATGAAACCAAGCTTCATCACTCCAAAAGCATGTTTTCAAAAACTGAGGATCATCATTGGTCACGGCAATAAGCCAATCACAAAATATCGATCGCTGCTCGTAGTCATTCTGCATCAGTGTGTGCATCACACAGGTCTTATAGGGAAACAGATGCAAAACTTTTCGACAAATCTTCTGAACACTGGAGTAGGACATGTCGATTTGTTGGGAAACTTTTCTGAGCGATTTTTGAGGACTGTTTATAAGTGCACCTTGAACAGCTGCGACATCTTCATCATCGAAGGACGGTCTTACACTGCGTCTTTGGTCATGCACGGATCCCGTTTCTCGAAATGTATCGACCAATTGTTGAATCGTGCAGGAACAGGAGCGGATGGATTGAATTGAAAGAGAGCACTCTTTGCTATAGAATAGCTTCCAGAACGAAAATAATTTTCAATCAAGCACACTCGTTCAGCAACGTTGTACGCCACAATGAGTGACGAGGTGAAATGAAGTGAAGCGAAGAATGACGTGTCTGACGCATTCGTATGTAGATATGCTAAGCCTGAAAATTCAAATGTTCATATCTATGTAAAAAGTTGATCACATGACACAATCAAGTAGTCACGAGACAATCCGTCCTTCAAATGCTCATATCTATGTTCACATCTATTGTATATAATCACGACAAATGATATTCGATTCAATTTAAACTCAATTAAACTCAAAACAAAGCATTTTCTTCACTTGCGTGACTTTATGATCACCCGGTAATAG
The DNA here is from genome assembly GCA_907163375.1 of Prostheceraeus crozeri. Lineage (NCBI taxonomy): Eukaryota > Metazoa > Platyhelminthes > Polycladida > Euryleptidae > Prostheceraeus > Prostheceraeus crozeri. The sequence continues at coordinate 151,979 of CAJQUW010001601.1, forward strand.
AAATATTGTGCGCAATTGAGCTATGGATGATGTGCATTATTGTCCTCTAAACTATGACAATATTCCTATATTATCGACCGCGCTATGGTCGCCTGCTATCATGTCCATGCATATATCAAAACAGTGCTTGCAATCACACTCTGTCATTCTCATAGAGATTGATTTATATCCGGTGCATCCATCATAGAGCGCTTTCGCTTTTGCATTTAATGATCGATAGATAACTCAAGATATCTTATCACAAGAATAATAAAAAGCAATTTTACGCGACTGTGTAAATGTACATTCCCAAAATTTCGGTATATGCCTGATTCACACTGGCCGACGAAGATTTTTCGTATTAACTGAGAGAATTCTCTGCGAATGCTAAGTTATCATCACAGTGGTCGCAGTCAATTGAATGCGTTCACTTCGAGTAGTCACTGCAACCACTACGACGATACAAGGGACCAAGGAAACCAAAGGATACAGAAAAGAGAAATTTCACTGAATGTCGTTGAGAAAAGTGAAACTAACCATAGATCTATATTATTGCCGTTCTCATTCCATATTACTTCAAAAGATATTTTGAAATACATTAAGGCGTTCTATATCTCAAAATATGACTCTTTCTTTGCATGTGTTTTATCTGTGCTCAAGAACATGCATCGACCGGTGTATCTAAACATTTTGTCCAAATTTTTGTTAATGAGCTTTGATCGGTTCAGCAAGAAGCCTTCAGTGCTGAATATTTTGCTACCGATGGGAAGTTTATGATCACCCAGGTGCATTGCAAAAATCCCCTCACGCTGCAGTGACTGCAAAATATCACACAATTAATCGAAGACGTAGAGAATTGATTGTTCAATATCCTCTTCTCCCCGGTTTGTTTTCATCACGTAACATGTACTTGTATGAATCATCAATACTGTTACATCATCCAGCGCTGCAAGAACGAGCGACATTTCGGAGGAAAATTGATTATTCTTGTACATAATTTTCATGTGCAGATGAAAATGTAAATCTCATCAGCCGATTCTTCATCAGAATATCAGAATATCAAATGTTAATTTGTCGGAAACATTCGCATGAATAATGACTTTGGAAAAGAAATGTCTACATCCAAGGTATGTTTGTCGAACAAAATCTCATGGAGGACTGTAGTACTATGAATAAGAAAGATGCACTAGTCAGGTCTGCTTTCAAATGAATTAATAATAAGGAACCTCTGAATCAAATATATATTGCAATAAGGTTTGAGATACATTTAGGGATCACAAATCCCGGACTATTGCCGATCCCGAGATCCCCACCGGGATTAGGGGTCAATTCCGGGATCCCAAAATCTGTAGGTGTTCAGTGCATTATTGCATTGTAAACCACATGTTATGCACACCAGTGTTCTGGATGCAGTGCATAAATGCGTGTAGTAGGCGCTTATTACTTGCTCACTATGTCGATATTGCTAATATACACTGTTGTATACTTTATAGTGCAATGATGGACATGTGCATGCATGTCTTCGACAAAACAAGTTACATGAATAAACTAAAAATGCCAATGACATGCAGTGTTGTGTAGCATAATGGCCCACTCTATAAAATTTGTAAAAAATGCACGAATATCTTCATTACACATTTACTGATGCAAAATGACATTGAACAAACATTTCAATCTCGTAAGATTTCGTAAGAAGAGCAAATTAAAAGCGTGTGTCTCCACCTCTAAGAGGAAATGCAGGAGTGGGCAATTTTGCTACACAACATGTACAGTATAAAACTTGTGAAGGAAATAAGATTTGAATATTTTGTTCTCGTATCATGAAGTATTATCAAGAGAAATTATTATACTATCGACTGTGTGAAATTTCCTTCGATAATAGTGTATGAGTTCAATGCATCCACACTTTTATGCATGTTTTTAAGACTTCAAAAACTAACGAGACATTCGATGACAAATGCTTCAGATAATCATTAGGCCTCATAAGAACATGATTATGTGTTGAAGTCATAGAAATTGACAACAGTAAAACCTCTAGAATGGAAATTAAGCTTCATGCAATGCACAATAACGGCACATAAATCGCACGCATTTTCACTTAGATGCACCTGCCAACGTCTGTATCATTGGGTTAGAATCAGTCACATGAGTAAATCGAAGCTTTTAATTGGTTCTTCATGCCCCAACTTAGTTCCCCCGGATGTGCCGCGACCTTGAGTCAATTTCCATTCTAGCGAACTTCAGATAAACTGTTTATTTCTATGGTTGAAGTACTTGATGTAGATTAAGAAGAAAAGAAGATGACTTATTGATTCAAAGCTTATTGGCGGGTTTCACTCTTCTAATTATTTTATTTAACTTTTTGTATCTATTTTTGTATTTGCATTTATTCAAGAAGATGGCAGCAGCAGAAAAGCCAACAACAGCCATCATCACATAAATGATTAGAATCTCATGCGATAAAATACAGTAAAAGATAGAACAGTACATCACTATAAGCAGTCATGTAAAAGACGCTTTAAACTTAAAGAATTCACAAAACAGAAGTCAATGTTACTCAGCTCATTAGCTCACAAAGTTCGGTGTACCTGGTTCGCGCTGCGGTACATTGTAATAGATCGAGGAAGTTAAGTGAGTACATTGCATCTTATTATTCACAATTTTGTAGAAGAGTAAAACATTAGCAATAGCACGTCTCTTTTGCAAAGTCGTAAAACAAAAATGTTTACAAATATCTGCATAAGAATTACTGTGGTATATTATACCGGTCTGAAAACACAGACACTTTACAAAGAGTATTTTTACACGCTCAATTTTCTTTATTATACAATTTGTGCTGGGAGACCAAACTGGTGAACAATCTAAAGAAGAGCGTATGTAGAAATTTGCAATACTTTCAAAACAGTCATGCATGTCATTGAAATTCTTTTGTAACTCTTTTAACGAAGCCAAGCATACGACAAGCTTTGTTGACAACGAAGGCAATGTGATGATTAAAAGACAAATTATGCGTAAATAGACACCCAAATCTTTTATTTTTAACACATTTTCAAGAACATGACCAATAACATTTCTATTGAATACGGAAGCAAAATATTAGATTTCCGTTTTAAGGAAAAATTCATAGAGAAACATTTGTTTAGATTGACTGACAGTTTGATTAACTTTGTTGGGATTGTATTCACGTTTTTTAGTATTACTCTAGAATTACGAGCTAGGACGGTAAGACGATTCACATTGTTCCATAATTATCACAAAATGTTTCACCGCATCAATCCCGGGATACCGGAGCCCGATTCCGAGATCACGACTGCCCTTAAATTTCCTTAATCCCGGGATACCGGGATCTCGAGATCCCTAGATACATTCATGTTTGCTCATTTTCCTAGTCTTTCTCACTCACTTGTTTAATATACACTTGACTATCTGTCACAGAATATGCATGTAGCAATAATCATGAATTTTCAAGAAGACACGACTACTGATTCCATAGGCCTTCCATCCATAGGCCTAGCAAAGTTGAAATATGCACCATTTGATCTCGTAATGAGTTTTTTTAATCTAGAAATCATACTGTATCGCAAAATCTTTTGCCTTGATAATATTCGCCTTTTATTGCCGCTCCGTGCATAGAAGCATAGTTGAACGCGTTTAAAGGAGGGCATTGATATTTGTTCAGATATCTCTGCCTATCATCCATCAGCGTCTGAAATTACTATTCACCATAGATCGACATGTTCATCAGCTCTCTACTCGCGCGGACTTTAATGCCAACAACACAGTGGAAATGCTATAATTTATTTATTCAAAACCATGCAACTGGCATTGGAGACCGGTGGACACAGACATTCACTCGGGCTATAGATTTTAATATGAATAATTTCGAATAATTACCCATCTGAGTCGGGTTTTAATGAGACCATCTGAGGGCAGTGCGTTTTCTCTTCGAATTCATAAAGTGAAGCCATTGCACACTCTGGTTCTTACAAGACAAAAAGCGATTAAGTTTTTCGACACTTTCCAGTGCTTCTTTTACTGCAGCAGTTGAACTTGAAATAAACGCATTTATCGGTAATGTACAAATAGTTCCAGGGATTGTTTATGTGGCGAAACTGCAACTCGAGTCCTTTTAACAAAACTTCAACTTAGCATTCTACATATACATTAATGTGTAATCATCGGAGAATAATCAACTAGTTAACAATAAATTTTGGAAGATAGGTAGGTTGAGTATATTGTAATCCCGAGATCGTAGGCTCTATTCCTGTCACAGCCATAAAATACGAATTTTTAGATAGAATTAATAATAATAAGCATTTAGTTATAACATTCATTGAAGTTGATAAGTTCCGTGCCGTGTGTACAAGCCAAGATGTCACAGCTGTTTGCGTGGGTGGTGGCAACCAAAGTTTCCTAATCACATGTTGGATTTTACATAATGGAGAGGATATTACATGGAGGCAATTATGTAAGAAACGGCAATCAAATCTCCTAATATGAATATTGGAATACAACATATTGGAAGGTCATTCATCAAAATAGTCACGAAAAGGAATGGAATAATTGAGTGAACCTTTACTTGTCATGCAAATGTCAGACCAGCAATGAAAATCCTCGAAGTTACGAATTCGGAGTGCTATAAAAGACGCCGAGAATTCAAGAAGACAACTGCACCTTGAGGCAATTGAGTGAACGGCTATCTTCAGTTCTGACCGCCACTTCCTTATCTCTGGTGAGTGTCGCCGTGCCTTTGGTCCGTGCATTACCCATCAGACTACAGAAAATGGTGTGCTAGTTTTCTCTTGCTCATTAACTGATGTCCTTCCTTTTCGCATATCTCGTCTGCTTTGTAACAGGAGAATATAAACTTTGTGTGTCTCGTTCACTGTTCGTTTTATCAGTAAAGAAGTTTTGGTGTCTAGTTCTGATTTTGGTTTTACATCGGATCCTGGATCTTGGACTAATGGTTAAAGTTAGATTCGAATATCCTATCGGTCAAGTTCGAACCTAACATTGAAAATGTATATCATATGCGAGCCATAGATCGATAATTCTGAGCAACTTCGGTCAATGTGTGGAACCAACTTCGGCAAATGTAACAAAAACTATTAGAGTTCGTCGATGTGATCCGTCATGTTCTCACAGCGGTCGAAAGCATGATAGCAGCACATGAACATGATTGGAAATGTGACTAAAATGCGGTTAAAATGGGCATTGGCAAGATTCCTAAATCTGAATGTGTCTACATGCACATGTAGAATCGTTACGAGTGGTAAGAAATGACCCGAAGACATTTCATACCAAAATTTGTGGTTTAAGACTTAATAATTTTCCATTGAGAAGAGAAAGTGCAGTTTTGTAGTATTCAAGAGGTGCACAATGCTATGTGAAAGTTTCAGATACGACCTTATTTTCTTCACAACTTCGTGCTAGGTCCCGGATTATGACTTTAAAAACCTTTGATTCATGAAAATGTGTACAACTGGAAGAAATCCTTATTTTCGAAATTCTTCTTCCATCCTGATGACTAAGGAAGAAGCACTTTGCACCAACAATGACTCATGCAATATTGCTGTAATAGTTGAACGATAAGTGTGGGCGGTGATGTAATGGAAACAATAAATGTGGAGCATCATGTGACATTTTATTTATTGGCGAAAATTTTATTGTGCAAAGAAGTGAGAAAAATGTTGCAGGAAATAAGTAACGTTTAGGCTCTTCCCTAGGTTGGATGTAGAAATAACAAATTTATAATGATAATATGAAAATATCATAAATCAGAATGAATAAAAATAGTTTCTGCGAGATAAATAGCTTTCCTAATTAATCATGGAAACTACAGATTAAGACCAGTTAGAAAATTGATAAAAGTTGATCAGATAATCATTAAAACTTATAATTATAATTCAAGTTGACATTATTTTTGGTCGAACGACGTTGCCGATTCAGGGAGTCACAGAGAAGAAATAAATCATCAATAGCTGTCAGATCATTCAAATGGTATTATGACACAATCTATATACCATGAGCAATAAATTGATTCGGATCGCAAATGAACCAAGAACTATAGCTGTCAGATCATTTGAATTGAAGCAATGGATTACGTGAAATGAGATCATGGATCGATGGAAATTGACGAGAGGCTGTGACGGCCGGTTCCACGTTGGGAAAAGGAGATGTGTTGCGAAATCTTGAGGAAGTAGATTACAGTGAAATAATCAATCAGTGAAACTAAAGCTAATTAAAGACAGTTCAATTTCCAACCTATTACTCTTGCTTGATGTTGTTTAGCGACTGTGAATCTCGAAGTGTCTCCACCACAGAATTAGATTGTTTAACTGTATCACTTTGCTAAAAGTGCAAACTGAATCAAAATAATGTCACATACAGGAACTTATTATGTGGGCAAAAAGAAATTTTTGATACCTTGCAAAGATAGGAAAAATAGTCGTGCGTCACTTCCGGATTGTTGTGGATTCCTTCAGAATGCTCCGATCGCGGCGATTCCTTCAGATTCGAAGAATTCAGATCTTTGCGCAAAAGTTTTCTCGATAATGTTGGGCCCTTCGATCATTTTAAAAAAGTTAGCAGGCGCATGAAAAAACGTTCACAAACTTCTCTGTAGAACTTGACATCAACTGTGTCTCCTTGCTATGTGATCCGGTTGGTAACAGTCGGTTTGGCGTATTTATCGCTGGATTGGCTTCTCGTTGTTCGATTGCTATGGTATTATGTCAGCAGATTGTGCCATTTCATTAACGTTACATGTTCCAATGTTTCCTTTCTAGTCAAACAGAAGAAGAGACGATCTGTCTAATTTTGTGGTCTGCACCCTCTCGGTCTGTTGCATGAACCACAATCACAAAGTGCCGCATAAGGATCTCTGTCATTGAGCTGCTTCTTCTATGTCCGCTTCACATGTCAAGCAATGAGAAATTTCTGTGTATCAGCTCAATAAAACTGCTCATGAATTCTTTCAAATTGCTTTTAAGTAATCTCCACTTTTGGCTTGTAAGTTTTTGCTTAAGGATTCTGAACGGTTCAGGTCAAGATGGAAAGTAATATTTAGAGGTTCTCTAAATCTAGGTTGAAGTTTTTATCAAATTCATTTCGTCGTGGCACGGTTGCCGCTACAGTTAACTTTTTCCAACTCGTGTAATAACTAACTAAATCTGATAGTGAATTTACTCAATTCAGTTGTCTTCAACACTGAACTTGCATCATTAACAAAGAATCTCAGATCTGGCTTAAGGAATCTCACTTCAGTTGTTTAGCTGTGCAAATAACTTATCAATATCCTCAGTTCAAGTATGAAATATTTCATTTCGAATTTAGGTTAAACGATCATTTCTCACAAAGCAGTAAACTTTGTCAAATCAAGAGCTGTAAACTAAGTTCAACAATCAACAGTTATAAATACGAGGGCTAGCCAACAAGTCTTGCACATTTGAAATTTAAAGCAAAGCAATTTACCATGATTTTTTTTATTCAAAGAAAATCTGACAAGTGAACGTCTACAAACCCTCTATGTAATCGCCTTTACTGCGGATCACACTTTCCCACCTTTGAGGCAGTTTTTTTATGCCGTCCAACCCTTTACTGTTCAAAGACCGAATCTGGGCATTCACTGCCACCGACAAGCCCAACGTCGCGTGTCGTTTGCCTCTCATGAGTTCCTTCAGTTTAGGAAACAGGTTGAAGTCTGGCGGACTTAGATCCGGACTGTAAGCGGGATGCGGCAAAACTTCCCAACCCATAGAGTCCAGGGTTTCAGTCACATGCTGTGCTGTATGGCATCGGTCATTGTCGTGGAGAATGAGAGGCTGCAGAGAAGGTCGTTCCCTCCGTAGGGCAATCTTCAGTTTTTTGGAGATGAAATCGGCGTAGTATTCCTTGTTGACGGTCTGTCCAATGGGGACGGCATCGGCAAGAATGATTCGAATGTGGTCATAAGCAAAGATCATCATTTGCTTCACCTTGCTCTGTTTACGTCAAAACTTTTGAAGGCGTGGGGAATCCGGACTTTGCCATTCACTCGACTGTCGCTTCATTTCTGGTTCGTACGATCAAATCCATGTTTCATCAATCGCAACAATCCTTTCCAGGAAATCTTCGCCTTCTCTCCGATATCTTCGACGCAACTGCATAGCGATTATGTAGCGGGAAAGCTTTTCTTCGTCCTTTAGGCGGTGTGGTACCCATCGAGCCGCAACTTTACGCTTACCAAGATTGAGGGTGAGAATCTTGTAAGCAGACCCGTGACTTTTCCCAAGTTCTGTGGCTACTTCATCGCAAGTTATCCGTCTGTCTTCGTCCAACAACTTTTGAACGCACTCCTCGTGTGCCTCATCAGTTGCGGATAATGGGCGGCCGCTGCGGTCTTAGTCTTCGATCGACAGATCACCGTCTCTCAGCCCCTGCATCCATCGAGTGACAGTCGAGCGGTCAACAGCCTCTTCCTTGCATGCTTCTTCCAATGCTGCATGGATTCACACGGGCGCTTGTTTCTTGCGAACTCGATTATCACGCAAGCGTGCTGCTCTTGAAGCGGAAACATTTTTAGTGAATGACCACTTGCAGACAGACTTTGATTGTTCGTGAGTAAGATTCATGACAGCTGCAGTCGAGAGCATAGAAATTGACAACAATAAAACCTCTAGAATGGAAATTAAGCTTCATGCAATGCACAATAACGGCACATAAATCGCACGCATTTTCACTTAGATGCACCTGCCAACGTCTGTATCCTTGGGTTAGAATCAGTCACATGAGTAAATCGAAGCTTTTAATTGGTTCTTCATGCCCCAACTTAGTTCCCTCGGATGTGCCGCGACCTTGAGTCAATTTCCATTCTAGCGAACTTCAGATAAACAGTTCATTTCTATGGTCCAGAGTGATAGAGAGCTAAATGAGATTTCTCTTGTGCTTTATGAAGCAGGTGTTAGCCTGTTCAAAATTTGGTATTGTGATCGCTGAAAGTGCTTTTAAATGAATTTTGTAAACAAATGTGCAAGACATTGACTAGCCCTCGTATGATAAAGGATGATACTACAAATCTCTGAATGATAGCATTTCAATTAAATATGCCACGCACGTGGCAGCTTAATTGACAGACAATGGATCGCTGCTGCTTACGTGCGACGTGGGTATTTCTCTACGACGGTACACGCCAATTGAATGAATATCTCAAACAATACAGCGTCCAAATTGCCTCGACAAAGGACTAAGTTGAAAAAGTCGGCACCACCAAACAAACTGCTATTCTCTCGTGGCCTAGTTTGTGCATCCCACGAACGCTTGATAAAGATTGTGAAAACACAGCGCAGGCTATTATACGACGACATCTAACGTTCGGTGTCGTCGCAAGAGCTAGGGACGATTCAAACAATTAGAGCTTAAACGGCTAATTGCAGAAATTTGACATGAGCCGCAGAGCAATCGCATTAACAGTGTTTTGCATCTTTCATGCCAATGTGCGGAACAATCCACTTCTTCTGTTAAACCAAAGTGAGAACTATTCAACTGCATATATTGGCTCTTATAACTGTTTCGCAGATACCTCCATAAAAGCACGGAATATTACAAATATGTTGGGAAGTTGCTTTTGATGATTGATTGGGCGTTGAAACTCAAATAAGAATGCTCTATCAGCCAAAGCACCTTCAAATGACATATCCATGATAACTGATGGCTTGAAGATAATCAAGTTTTCTATTTGAGTAGTGAAAAGCACAATATTCTAATTAAATGTGCGATTTATAACATTTTCAGTAGTATTTACACAATATTCAAATTTCAAAGACTGACTTCGATATCTGTGATATAGCCTGCTGGATGATCATTTAAGATAGATTTGTATATATTTGTAGAAGCATATTTCTAAAATAAAGCACTACTTTGTACACACATTCGAAAATTTTTCCGTTTCAATTAGAGCAATCACACAAAACCCTTTATAATGTTCCTCTTATGATAATAAACTTTCATCTTCCAGAGGACTAAATCATTAAGTTTGAAGAAAGTGCGCTAATATTTCAAATCACCTGAGCAAATGTCATTCAGCTGCGCAACAGAAAAAAAACCATTCCTAAATAGGTGGAAATATTTGGTCGGTCTTGCATCAGCAGCCAGCACGAGATTCTGCAGGATATGAGAAGGAAAATGTTTCACAGGTTGACATGCACCCTATGACCGCTACGAATCTGCGCGTCAAATAAATCATCTTTTGTAATTGTTGCACCTCATACTTTTGGAGTAGTTATCTTTGGGCACTGTTACAATGTACAAGGAAATACAGACGGTAAATTTAACAAAACACCGCTACAGAAGCCGGTGCGGCCATTTCACCAAACATGGCTATGGATTGCATCGCTTCCTCTGGTCTCGCCCGTATGCTATCTCCAAGTGATGGTTGGTCAACATTTAACTAAATCTCGACACTGTCTTGAGCAGAATGCTAACGGAGCGGTATGCCTCAAATACAGCGGAAAATTTGGGCGAAATTCATTTGCGCCACTATTTCTGATTATGTAACTTATATTTATTACTAATATATTTATTTGTATATTATTATTATTATATTACAGTGTATATTTATTGCTATTATTATTATTATTACATTTGGCCCAAAAGCAAAAGTCCTGGAAATATACCTCCTCTTCCCATGTCAAGGCAACTGAGATGATTGGGTTATTGCTAATTTGATCAGTTGAAAGCTGATTATGCAAAATGATCAATGTCAGCAAATTGCTTGGCATTATTCTCATAGGCACCGGAAGCAATTTCTTATTGGTATGACAAAAAACCACACATGTTTTAGGTGATTGCAGGTATATAGGCCTACCTGCTTGCCATCTACCAAACTTTATTTATGCATTCTAGAATTTGGTGCAGTGTTGCTATCGACACAAACTTTGAATGTAATGCCTGTAGATTTTGGATGTGTAATGATATAAATAGTTTTGAATGCTTGTAAATTGTAATGCTCGGGACTAATGGAATTCCTCTCTTTATCTGAACTCATCTAACTGAAGTATGTTGGCATGCACCTATGTGGTAACCCTTCTTATTCTTTAGTTAAGATTAGGGCTGCAATGTACGTAGGGCTAGGTCATCATTTTTACTCAGGTTGTGTAACATTGGTGATGGTTTTCTTATACATCAAAGAGAGGGAACTGTTTAGAGGCGCCTGCTTGTAAAAAATGATTTTTTTTGAACGCAGGTATTAGAATAATACTGCAAATACAGACACTGGTACAGAAATTTGGAAATAAAATAGACTATAATTCATCAGACCATTGCAAATTCATTTTTTCTTTTGTCGGTGCCACTTTTGACAATAAATAATTCACGATCTCTCAGACATTCACACGCTGCATTAGAATGCTGGATGGTCAGTTTGCTGGCGCCAGCAGACTTGCTGGCTGCTGGCATTTTTTAACGCATGAAGCTGGCGCCAGCGCTGGCACCAGCAAATTTTTCATTTAAAATAATTTGCACATTTTCATGCGAAACAATTCATGTATTTTGTTATGTCAAATTTTGCTGACACAGTACGCTTAAACAAGAAGAACTAATGTTCAATCATTCAATGGTATTTTCAACATCCTAGAAAATCATTGTCATGATATCTACACGAATTGTTAATTTAAATAAGTAGTAAGCACATTCCAGACGCAAGTGCAAAATGTGAAATGCTGACTCAGCCCCCACTCCCACCCCCACCCTCTGGAAGGAAGGTGAGGGAGTTCGTCAAGGATGTGCTGGGAGGAATGGGTCCGTGAGGAGGAAACGGGTCCCCACCCCCACCCCCTCCTGTCACACTTCCACCTTTGGTTGTAGAGATGGTAGAAAGTCGTGCCATAGCTCATTTGAAAGCTGAGAATGAGAAAAAGGCAGTGGAAAGCTCAGTTTGGACTCATTTTCTTGGGTTTAGGGAGGAAGATGGCAGGAAACTGTCAGAGTTGGAAAAAGTCAGGTTTTGGTGGTTTTGGGATGAGAAAAGTCGTTTTTCGGGCAGAAGGAGTGCCTGGATGAGAAAATGGAGTGCAAATTCGGACGTTTTGATCAAAGTTGGGTCTAGGAACATCTTCCCAACTCAATCGGAGAGAAAAAGTTCTGACCCGCACCCCCACCCCCACCCCCTCCTGTCACACTTCCACCTTTGGTTGTAGAGATGGTAGAAAGTCGTGCCATAGCTCATTTGAAAGCTGAGAATGAGAAAAAGGCAGTGGAAAGCTCAGTTTGGACTCATTTTCTTGGGTTTAGGGAGGAAGATGGCAGGAAACTGTCAGAGTTGGAAAAAGTCAGGTTTTGGTGGTTTTGGGATGAGAAAAGTCGTTTTTCGGGCAGAAGGAGTGCTTGGATGGGAAAATGGAGTGGAAATTCGGACGTTTTGATCAAAGTTGGGTCTAGGAACATCTTCCCAACTCAATCGGAGAGAAAAAGTTCTGACCCCCACCCCCACCCCCTCCTGTCACACTTCCACCTTTGGTTGTAGAGATGGTAGAAAGTCGTGCAATAGCTCATTTGAAAGCTAAGAGTGAGACAAATTCAGTGGAAAACATGTCTTGTTCGTATCTGCCTTCGTTTAGATGTGATGCGTCATTTAAGATTTTGGGAGATTGGCGAAAAACGACAGAGTTAGAATGTTTATGAAAATCGCTCTAGCGGGTGAAGCAAGCGTCGGACGGGCAAACAGAGACCAGATTTGGAATCAGCGTCAAAATTGAGATAAATGATGTTTTGACCCCCACCCCCACCCCCTCTTATCGATTGCATATTCACAGGGTATATAAGAATGGGATCGGGAGAGGAATTTCACTAAGTTGAGAAACTGACTACAGGTACGTCGTTTCTCTTGAGTTCCGATATCGGACTTCTGAATTTCCATTGCTGATATCAGCTAAGGTGTCAGACTTATAGGTTAGTCAGTATAGCATGACTGACCATTTGATGATAGTAGGCCGAAATCTTCAAACGGCTATAACTTTGCTTCTACAAGTCCTTTAGACTTGATTCAAAAAACATTCGACAGCTCTTGCTGTGCTGTAGGTGACAGACTACTTATAAACGTTTTATGAGTAGTACTAAAATACTGAAAAATTTAAATTCATATTTAATGATAATAATTAAAGTTAAAGCAGTCGTTTATGAGTCTCTGTGACTTGGGTCGTTTCCTCTTGTAAATAACTCCACCGGTTTTCATGTATGAGCCACATGAGAAGCTAAGCAGCTTTTCACTGAAAGCGAGCAAGACACGGAGAGTTTTGCTGTAATATTCCACTGACAGGGTGTTCCTTCGGGACGGCGGACGATGCCGTAGTGATAAGTGTGGCAAGGGAGTGTGTCATAGTTTAGACCGAAACCGCTGGGGCAACTCATGTCTCATGTTGGGCATTTGACACAGTTCTCAACGTAGCACTTTGAACGCCAATCGGTTGAGTCTTAGCTATCTTGTCATGGGTGGCCTCTAAACATCTCCATTGCAAAACGCTGGTGAATCACGGCTTGCTATCAAGCTGATCAAAGTCTGTCCACCTCTTACCAACTCCACCGGTTTTCATGTCTGGCGATCAAGTCATGGACGGTGCACGATTTTCGGTGTGATACTTCCTGTAGGTGATTTCGAGACAGCGGTGAAGTCCGTAGCTGCACGGGACGTGGGCAATGGTAATCCTTGTGAAACCTCTCTGCGTCATGTTTGCAATTTTTCGTCTCCGTGATAGAGACAAGCAGAACTGATGAATGGAATGAAGGGAGGACATTCATGCGCCACACGCAACACATCACAGACTTCTCTCTTTGCTAGTGAACAAGCTCTTGTCAGTGTCGTCAGAAACTTTATCATGTCGTACAAAAGTTTTATTGCAACACAGGTTGATGTATAGTTAGAAAGTTTGATCATCAACGTATTATTCATAAGTCTAGTCAGAAACTGTATCATGGTTTGCAAAAGTTTTATTGCAACACAGGTTGATGTATAGTTAGAAAGTTTGATCATGACGTTTATTCGTAAGTCTAGTCAGAAAGTGTATCATGGTTTGTAAAAGCAAAGTCTAGTATAGTCGAATATTTTTACTGTAACACAGGTTGATGATGTATAGTTAGTCAAGTTTGATCATCAACGTTGTATTCGTAAGTCTAGTCAGAAACTTTATCATGTTGTACAAAGGTTTTATTGCAACACATGTTTGTGAAAATAAAATTTGATCATTGAAGTTTTGCGAAACACAAGTGTCATGAAATGCAAGCGTTAGTGTAGTCAACTAGTATTGCTGCGACACATGTTTGTGAAAATAAAGTTTGATCATTGACGTTTTTTATTCGTAAGTCTAGTCAGAAACTGTAACATGGTTTGTAAAAGCAAAGTTAGTGTAGTCAAGTAGTTTTACTGTGACACACGTTTGTAAAAGTAAATTTTGATCATTGAAGTTGTATTCGTGTCATGTTTTGTAAAAAGTCTTACTGCTACACAGGTTGATGTATAGTTAGAAAGTTTGATCATGACGTTTATTCGTAAGTCTAGTCAGAAACTTCATCATGTTGTACAAAGGTTTTACTGCAGCACAGGTTGATGTATAGTTAGAAAATTTGATCATTGAAGTTGTATTCGTAAGTCTAATCAGAAAGTGTATCATGGTTTGCAAAGTTAGTGTAGTCAAGTAGTTTTACTGTGACACACGTTTGTAAAAGTAAAGTTTGATCATTGACGTTGTATTCGTAAGTCTAGTCAGAAACTTAATCATGGTTTGTAAAAGTTTATATTGCAACACAGGTTGATGTATAATTAGAAAAGTTTGATCATGATGTTTTATGAAACACACATGTCATGAAATGCAAGTGTTAGTGTAGTCAAATAATTTTACTACGACACACGTTTGTGAAAATAATGTTTGATCATTGACGTTGTATGACTGACCGAACTCATCACAGCATTAGAAAGTTTTAGAAGGTTTTACTGCACAGTGTAGATTGTCTTGTAACTTACTTTCACAGTGTTAGAAAGTTTTATGGGAGACAGTTGCCAACTGTTTCCCTATTAGAAAATTCAAACTTCATGACTGTTAGATTCGCTTCATCAGGTTTACTAAAAGCAGTTTTCTACTGCAATGAGAGTTTAGAATGTTATATGAAAACAGTGTTCGCCACAGCACTAGAAAGTTTTTATCCTTAGTTGAGATCCGGACTGCAGTGTGTAAAATTTTTTATGTGACAGTCTTTTCACAAACGGTGAAGTGTAAATTCAGAGTGAATACATCTGTTAGGTAGTCATTAACTTTGGATGTGAAGAAAAGCGAATCTGTGTACAGAATGAATTGAATATTAGACAACGCATGCAAGTTTTTGACGACTTGAGTGGTTGAAACCAAGTCTAAGTTTAACATGTTGGATATAAAAGTGAGATGGATAGGAATAAGTGTTGAATGTTTTATAAAACCAGATGTTGTCACACACGTTGAGTGTGATTCCATGACATTGAATCGCCTGGGTTGTAAAGTCCATCATCCAAGGCTAGGCTCCTCTATGGTTGGATTTAGGGTTTTATATCACATGTGTTAACCGTTCGTGTAGAATACGTGAAGCACATGTTCGCTTAAATGCAAATGTTGAAATAAGTTTGGAAGAAGTCTTTGACAGGTTGTTGTGAAACTTAGTGAACGTTGAAAAAAGTTTTATGAAATGTTTCTTCAGTCACACTCGTTAGCGTACCAATTTTACTAAATGTGTTGTTTGCCTTTATCAAATTGAATGTGTGTGTTTTGTAAATAAAGACAGCGTGTTTGCACTCTGCATCGACAGCATACAAGTGTAGACATAACAACTTGTTGTTAGTCGAATGCATATGAGATAGGAAACATTATGTGTGAGATAAAAATCAACCTGCTAGATGAAATGAAACACAAAAGTGTCACAACTAGTTTACGGGAAATAAAGGAGAACTGTGACAACGTTTACACTCATCATAGACAGATGAACATATAAATCTGACATTCAAATGAAAGTCGTAAACATGAACTGCGGTGTAAGAAACTTTATGTCAACAACTTTATGTTGGTAAAACTTTCATAGATTGCAGGCGTGTTGAAAGCTGATATAAAGACCTGTAGAAACGCATAAGTCTTAGTTCAACGACTCGACCCTTGAACTCACACAATGAATACGTCTGTGTAGAAAACTCATTTGTAAGAAACAGCATTTTCTGTATGAATGCAGACGTGTAAACATGACAATTAACGTGGCTTGCAATAGTCAACATGCTGCCATTCAGAATGTTTATCATGAAACCTATCAGTGAAAAACCCCTCCTGTGCCCACAAAGAATCATAAGTGCTCTCTGACGCCTGTTTGTCTCGCTAGCCCCTCAGCAGATAGAGTAGAACACAAAGATGAATGACAGCGCAGCCGGTGGGCAATCGTCTGTCGCGCTAACCCCTCAGCAGATAGAGTAGAACACAAAGATGTACGCGCTCTCTCTCTGGCGCCCGTCTGCCACATGAAACAGAGATCTATCGCATCTGTCCCACGAGCAAGGATGGAGGAACGTATCGCCATCTCCGACCTCCCACCTAGCTGATTCCCACACAGCTCATTGCTATCGCGTCGAAGAGATTATCGTGGGTGGCTGAAAGGATTCTCACGTTGACAATTCGTTACTGTACACTCCGCGCGCGCGCAAGTCACCATTTGCTGTTAAAGCATGGACACTGTCGATTTGTTCAATTCTTCAATGTCTTGCTAGCCAGTTACAAAAATGTGTGAGAAATATAAGGGAGACGTTCACACTCATTCATCAATTACAAGTCGTTTGAAGCAATGTCTTTCGATATCGCTTTCTTTGACATGAGTCGAACCCTTGAGCTCCGCTGTGGATGCAGGGTGAAGATGGGGAAAGTCTTTCTCCTGGCTGCTTTGCAGGCAGAGAAAGGCGAAGCAATTCGCTGCCCCGTCCATCTTATTCCACATGAGCTTGTGGAGAACCCTTTATTTAGGGATATGGCGCTAGAATATCTGGCGTTGCTGAGAATTCAGCGTCCGGAATACTTCGAGTAATCGAAGTATTCCATCGGTCCTTCCGAGGGCCCGGTCACCAATTCGTTGGAGGCCACCCTATTAACAAAGAAAAGTTACAGACTGTGCCACACACGAACACTAGATTCAAGGATCTCTATCTTTCTTAGAAAATGAAGAAGCTCTTATTAAATTCATCTGATGAGAACTCAACTTCATGACAAGGTGTCCAACACACATCTTCAAAGGTCTAACTGCCATGAAATCATCATGTTTAAAGTTTTAAGGCCCCTATGATAAGTAGCAAGGATCTTTTACATGATGTAAAATATAAACGTGTGTAGAGAGAGGTTTTGACCTGAAGTCATGAATTTATTTCTTCACTACCCCTCAAATGGAAAGAGTAAGGGTGGTGGAAGAATCATCAGAGCACCATGTTGTATAGTAATGCAGGCAATGACAGCCACGGTTGGACTTACAGATTTAGCGTTTTATATAACATACATCAATGATAACTGTTGTTGTAGAGTGTATACATGCATTTACTAACTTAGCCATTGGTGAATGACACAGCTAAATTGCTAAAGTCCATCATCTAAGGGGTAGGGTTACCTACCGTTGGATTTAGGGACTTAGGGATTTGGATAACACAAATGAACGATCTCTTTTAGTGTAGAATACGTGATGCATATGTTCGCTTTATAAAATGACTTTGAAGGCAAGACTTAATTCTCATGGTGAAAAGACAGATTTCATATCGTTGATGAGAGATAGTTACATGCTCATTACGTTATACACTTTACATTTGATGTGGTGAGCTGAAAGGTGATTGATACATGTTCAATAGAAGAGTTGTATGTATCTTAGTGATTGGAATAATAAGTGTGTAAAGAGTTAAAGTATATAATAGTCAACGCAGGAAAGTTTCTTATTATCCAAGCTAGGAATATATGAGCATCATTCATCAGTCAGTGTTGTATTTTAAAAGTCGTATGCTGACAGAGACATAAGTTTACTAAATTATACAGCAAAACTCCTAAATCACTAAATCCATAGGATAGGTATCCCTGTGTTAAGATTTAGGGATTTAGAGTTTTAGAAGTACAAGTTACTTTGATAAATCACTAAGTCCATAGTATAGTCAACCCTATGACAAGACTTAGCGTCTTATATGATCCATGTTAGCAATATCTGCTCGTGTAGGATGTGACTCAATGAGTTTAGTCAGATAATGTATCATCAACTTTATTCACTTAGTTATATGATGGAGAAAGTGTGAGATAGAAGTGAAAGCGATCTCATAAAGTTTAGAACACATAGTAGTAGCATTGTAGGAATAAGTAAAGTGAAAAGTTATGTCACATGAAATCAGTGATGCAAGATTAGCTCGCATTGAAATGAATTGGTAGTGTAACAAACAAGCTATGCGAGATTCAGCATATGTTTGAAGACAAGCGCTGTTAAAAGGTTTTGAGATGATGTGAATTTTATCACGTCATGTTCATGGATGTAACAGAATGAATGTTTCTACTGGTTGAGTGTATAAGATAGAACACATATCATAGTTGTTGCATGTAAACTGGAGGTTCATATTCAACGAAAGCAAAGATTGAGATTGCAAAGTTTAATGAATAGGTAGCGTAGCAAACTGGTTAGACATAGTTAGAAGAAACCGCAGTAACATATTGTGATAGTATCATATTGCATTAGGACTGTTAATTTATGAAAGTAATTCACGTAAAGTCAAACTGAAGTAGTTTGTATACTTGATGAAGACAAGATACTATGAGTGTGAACGTAGGAATAGCATGCAATGGAGTATGCGTTGAAATGATTGTATGCCAACTGTATATGAAAAGTTATTTCCAACAGCAAATGAGTAACACGAACGTATTAAGGTGCTACAAGTCTTTCATATTGATGAGTTTGACTGAAAGAAATGACTGTTGTCGTAAATGGGGAATTCAGCCTATGTTGAAAGTCAGGTACTGTGAAAGTTTTTATGATGATATTTGTCAAGATTGAATGCAAAGTATCACATCATGTTTATAGATGAAAAGCGGAAGAGAATAAATGTCTTTACAGGTTTTGAGTGTATAGGATAGAACACATGAAACAGTTACACTATGTAAATAAAGTTAAAGGGTCACAGTTGATGAAAGGTAGCTTTGATAGATTTCACATGGGTTGTTATGTAGAATGAATTGATATTCATAAATGGAAGTATGATGTAGTGATAAAGTGTTTCTAAGCCTTTCTTATGACTGTCTATGTAAGGCTGACTTTCATAAGTTGAGAAATGACTGTCTTCATAAGTGCAGAATAAAAGTATTTAGCTAGCGTGCATTATCTTTCAGAGATGATTGAACTCAAGTATTGTTATGCAGTATGTCTTGTGATGATATTTCGTATTGAACACTGTATCAAGTCATAAGTATGGGTATGAAGTATAATAGAATAAATGTTTCATTCACAGGTTGAGAATATAGGAGGCACAAAGTATTGGTTGTATGTCATAGAGGGAAAAGCAAGTAATTTATAGAGTGACAGAGTCGATGTGTATGTGAAAGTATGTCAACGTATACATCCTATCCGAGAAATAGTATTAGGTCTCTGTGTAGATGTCTCAATAACGTTTCATGGTTGTATTAGAATAAATCTGGTCAGTTGGGTAGTTCTCCCTTTAATTTTTTCTTTATATTCTCTCTCTCTCTATGTCTGCCTGTGTGTATTTCCTTCTTTGTATCTGGTTGGGTGAGTGTTGTGACTTTTTAAGTTGGTTTCCTTTAGAGTATAGAATATTCATTTCGTATAGAATATGATAATAGGAATATATTAGGGGTAGTATCTTTGTATATTGCAAGAGGTATAGCATCATGGTTAGCAAGGTAGCAGCCAAATGATGCCATTTGCTTCTTCTGTTTTTGTATAATGTTCATTAGTTTGATGAATGGTTACAAGTCATCGCTTTATTATCACGCACTCATACGCACACAGACACGCTCACACAAACATGCATGGAATTCACACACATAGAGCTGCTACCCTGCTAACCATGATGCTATACCTCTTGCAATATACAAAGATACTACCCTTAATATATTCCTATTATCATATTCTATACGAAATGAATATTCTATACTCTAAAGGAAACCAACTTAAAAAGTCACAACACTCACCCAACCAGATACAAAGAAGGAAATACACACAGGCAGACATAGAGAGAGAGAATATAAAGAAAAAATTAAAGGGAGAACTACCCAACTGACCAGATTTATTCTAATACAACCATGAAACGTTATTGAGACATCTACACAGAGACCTAATACTATTTCTCGGATAGGATGTATACGTTGACATACTTTCACATACACATCGACTCTGTCACTCTATAAATTACTTGCTTTTCCCTCTATGACATACAACCAATACTTTGTGCCTCCTATATTCTCAACCTGTGAATGAAACATTTATTCTATTATACTTCATACCCATACTTATGACTTGATACAGTGTTCAATACGAAATATCATCACAAGACATACTGCATAACAATACTTGAGTTCAATCATCTCTGAAAGATAATGCACGCTAGCTAAATACTTTTATTCTGCACTTATGAAGACAGTCATTTCTCAACTTATGAAAGTCAGCCTTACATAGACAGTCATAAGAAAGGCTTAGAAACACTTTATCACTACATAATACTTCCATTTATGAATATCAATTCATTCTACATAACAACCCATGTGAAATCTATCAAAGCTACCTTTCATCAACTGTGACCCTTTAACTTTATTTACATAGTGTAACTGTTTCATGTGTTCTATCCTATACACTCAAAACCTGTAAAGACATTTATTCTCTTCCGCTTTTCATCTATAAACATGATGTGATACTTTGCATTCAATCTTGACAAATATCATCATAAAAACTTTCACAGTACCTGACTTTCAACATAGGCTGAATTCCCCATTTACGACAACAGTCATTTCTTTCAGTCAACCTCATCAATATGAAAGACTTGTAGCACCTTAATACGTTCGTGTTACTCATTTGCTGTTGGAAATAACTTTTCATATACAGTTGGCATACAATCATTTCAACGCATACTCCATTGCATGCTATTCCTACGTTCACACTCATAGTATCTTGTCTTCATCAAGTATACAAACTACTTCAGTTTGACTTTACGTGAATTACTTTCATAAATTAACAGTCCTAATGCAATATGATACTATCACAATATGTTACTGCGGTTTCTTCTAACTATGTCTAACCAGTTTGCTACGCTACCTATTCATTAAACTTTGCAATCTCAATCTTTGCTTTCGTTGAATATGAACCTCCAGTTTACATGCAACAACTATGATATGTGTTCTATCTTATACACTCAACCAGTAGAAACATTCATTCTGTTACATCCATGAACATGACGTGATAAAATTCACATCATCTCAAAACCTTTTAACAGCGCTTGTCTTCAAACATATGCTGAATCTCGCATAGCTTGTTTGTTACACTACCAATTCATTTCAATGCGAGCTAATCTTGCATCACTGATTTCATGTGACATAACTTTTCACTTTACTTATTCCTACAATGCTACTACTATGTGTTCTAAACTTTATGAGATCGCTTTCACTTCTATCTCACACTTTCTCCATCATATAACTAAGTGAATAAAGTTGATGATACATTATCTGACTAAACTCATTGAGTCACATCCTACACGAGCAGATATTGCTAACATGGATCATATAAGACGCTAAGTCTTGTCATAGGGTTGACTATACTATGGACTTAGTGATTTATCAAAGTAACTTGTACTTCTAAAACTCTAAATCCCTAAATCTTAACACAGGGATACCTATCCTATGGATTTAGTGATTTAGGAGTTTTGCTGTATAATTTAGTAAACTTATGTCTCTGTCAGCATACGACTTTTAAAATACAACACTGACTGATGAATGATGCTCATATATTCCTAGCTTGGATAACAAGAAACTTTCCTGCGTTGACTATTATATACTTTAACTCTTTACACACTTATTATTCCAATCACTAAGATACATACAACTCTTCTATTGAACATGTATCAATCACCTTTCAGCTCACCACATCAAATGTAAAGTGTATAACGTAATGAGCATGTAACTATCTCTCATCAACGATATGAAATCTGTCTTTTCACCATGAGAATTAAGTCTTGCCTTCAAAGTCATTTTATAAAGCGAACATATGCATCACGTATTCTACACTAAAAGAGATCGTTCATTTGTGTTATCCAAATCCCTAAGTCCCTAAATCCAACGGTAGGTAACCCTACCCCTTAGATGATGGACTTTAGCAATTTAGCTGTGTCATTCACCAATGGCTAAGTTAGTAAATGCATGTATACACTCTACAACAACAGTTATCATTGATGTATGTTATATAAAACGCTAAATCTGTAAGTCCAACCGTGGCTGTCATTGCCTGCATTACTATACAACATGGTGCTCTGATGATTCTTCCACCACCCTTACTCTTTCCATTTGAGGGGTAGTGAAGAAATAAATTCATGACTTCAGGTCAAAACCTCTCTCTACACACGTTTATATTTTACATCATGTAAAAGATCCTTGCTACTTATCATAGGGGCCTTAAAACTTTAAACATGATGATTTCATGGCAGTTAGACCTTTGAAGATGTGTGTTGGACACCTTGTCATGAAGTTGAGTTCTCATCAGATGAATTTAATAAGAGCTTCTTCATTTTCTAAGAAAGATAGAGATCCTTGAATCTAGTGTTCGTGTGTGGCACAGTCTGTAACTTTTCTTTGTTAATAGGGTGGCCTCCAACGAATTGGTGACCGGGCCCTTGGAAGGACCGATGGAATACTTCGATTACTCGAAGTATTCCGGACGCTGAATTCTCAGCAACGCCAGATATTCTAGCGCCATATCCCTAAATAAAGGGTTCTCCACAAGCTCATGTGGAATAAGATGGACGGGGCAGCGAATTGCTTCGCCTTTCTCTGCCTGCAAAGCAGCCAGGAGAAAGACTTTCCCCATCTTCACCCTGCATCCACAGCGGAGCTCAAGGGTTCGACTCATGTCAAAGAAAGCGATATCGAAAGACATTGCTTCAAACGACTTGTAATTGATGAATGAGTGTGAACGTCTCCCTTATATTTCTCACACATTTTTGTAACTGGCTAGCAAGACATTGAAGAATTGAACAAATCGACAGTGTCCATGCTTTAACAGCAAATGGTGACTTGCGCGCGCGCGGAGTGTACAGTAACGAATTGTCAACGTGAGAATCCTTTCAGCCACCCACGATAATCTCTTCGACGCGATAGCAATGAGCTGTGTGGGAATCAGCTAGGTGGGAGGTCGGAGATGGCGATACGTTCCTCCATCCTTGCTCGTGGGACAGATGCGATAGATCTCTGTTTCATGTGGCAGACGGGCGCCAGAGAGAGAGCGCGTACATCTTTGTGTTCTACTCTATCTGCTGAGGGGTTAGCGCGACAGACGATTGCCCACCGGCTGCGCTGTCATTCATCTTTGTGTTCTACTCTATCTGCTGAGGGCTAGCGAGACAAACAGGCGTCAGAGAGCACTTATGATTCTTTGTGGGCACAGGAGGGGTTTTTCACTGATAGGTTTCATGATAAACATTTTGAATGGCAGCATGTTGACTATTGCAAGCCATGTTAAATGTCATGTTTACATCGTCTGCATTCATACAGAAAATGCTGTTTCTTACAAATGAGTTTTCTACACAGACGTATTCATTGTGTGAGTTCAAGGGTCGAGTCGTTGAACTAAGACTTATGCGTTTCTACAGGTCTTTATATCAGCTTTCAACACGCCTGCAATCTATGAAAGTTTTACCAACATAAAGTTGTTGACATAAAGTTTCTTACACCGCAGTTCATGTTTACGACTTTCATTTGAATGTCAGATTTATATGTTCATCTGTCTATGATGAGTGTAGACGTTGTCACAGTTCTCCTTTATTTCCCGTAAACTAGTTGTGACACTTTTGTGTTTCACTTCATCTAGCAGGTTGATTTTTATCTCACACATAATGTTTCCTATCTCATATGCATTCGACTAACAACAAGTTGTTATGTCTACACTTGTATGCTGTCGATGCAGAGTGCAAACACGCTGTCTTTATTTACAAAACACACACATTCAATTTGATAAAGGCAAACAACACATTTAGTAAAGTTGGCACGCTAACGAGTGTGACTGAAGAAACATTTCATAAAACTTTTTTCAACGTTCGCTAAGTTTCACAACAACCTGTCAAAGACTTCTTACAAACTTATTTCAACATTTGCATTTAAGCGAACATGTGCTTCACGTATTCTACACGAACGGTTAACACATGTGATATAAAACCCTAAATCCAACCATAGAGGAGCCTAGCCTTGGATGATGGACTTTACAACCCAGGAGATTCAATGTCATGGAATCACACTCAACGTGTGTGACAACATCTGGTTTTATAAAACATTCAACACTTATTCCTATCCATCTCACTTTTATATCCAACATGTTAAACTTAGACTTGGTTTCAACCACTCAAGTCGTCAAAAACTTGCATGCGTTGTCTAATATTCAATTCATTCTGTACACAGATTCGCTTTTCTTCACATCCAAAGTTAATGACTACCTAACAGATGTATTCACTCTGAATTTACACTTCACCGTTTGTGAAAAGACTGTCACATAAAAAATTTTACACACTGCAGTCCGGATCTCAACTAAGGATAAAAACTTTCTAGTGCTGTGGCGAACACTGTTTTCATATAACATTCTAAACTCTCATTGCAGTAGAAAACTGCTTTTAGTAAACCTGATGAAGCGAATCTAACAGTCATGAAGTTTGAATTTTCTAATAGGGAAACAGTTGGCAACTGTCTCCCATAAAACTTTCTAACACTGTGAAAGTAAGTTACAAGACAATCTACACTGTGCAGTAAAACCTTCTAAAACTTTCTAATGCTGTGATGAGTTCGGTCAGTCATACAACGTCAATGATCAAACATTATTTTCACAAACGTGTGTCGTAGTAAAATTATTTGACTACACTAACACTTGCATTTCATGACATGTGTGTTTCATAAAACATCATGATCAAACTTTTCTAATTATACATCAACCTGTGTTGCAATATAAACTTTTACAAACCATGATTAAGTTTCTGACTAGACTTACGAATACAACGTCAATGATCAAACTTTACTTTTACAAACGTGTGTCACAGTAAAACTACTTGACTACACTAACTTTGCAAACCATGATACACTTTCTGATTAAACTTACGAATACAACTTCAATGATCAAATTTTCTAACTATACATCAACCTGTGCTGCAGTAAAACCTTTGTACAACATGATGAAGTTTCTGACTAGACTTACGAATAAACGTCATGATCAAACTTTCTAACTATACATCAACCTGTGTAGCAGTAAGACTTTTTACAAAACATGACACGAATACAACTTCAATGATCAAAATTTACTTTTACAAACGTGTGTCACAGTAAAACTACTTGACTACACTAACTTTGCTTTTACAAACCATGTTACAGTTTCTGACTAGACTTACGAATAAAAAACGTCAATGATCAAACTTTATTTTCACAAACATGTGTCGCAGTAATACTAGTTGACTACACTAACGCTTGCATTTCATGACACTTGTGTATCGCAAAACTTCAATGATCAAATTTTATTTTCACAAACATGTGTTGCAATAAAACCTTTGTACAACATGATAAAGTTATTGACTAGACTTACGAATACAACGTTGATGATCAAACTTGACTAACTATACATCATCAACCTGTGTTACAGTAAAAATATTTGACTATACTAGACTTTGCTTTTACAAACCATGATACACTTTCTGACTAGACTTACGAATAAACGTCATGATCAAACTTTCTAACTATACATCAACCTGTGTTGCAATAAAACTTTTGTACGACATGATAAAGTTTCTGACGACACTGACAAGAGCTTGTTCACTAGCAAAGAGAGAAGTCTGTGATGTGTTGCGTGTGGCGCATGAATGTCCTCCCTTCATTCCATTCATCAGTTCTGCTTGTCTCTATCACGGAGACGAAAAATTGCAAACATGACGCAGAGAGGTTTCACAAGGATTACCATTGCCCACGTCCCGTGCAGCTACGGACTTCACCGCTGTCTCGAAATCACCTACAGGAAGTATCACACCGAAAATCGTGCACCGTCCATGACTTGATCGCCAGACATGAAAACCGGTGGAGTTGGTAAGAGGTGGACAGACTTTGATCAGCTTGATAGCAAGCCGTGATTCACCAGCGTTTTGCAATGGAGATGTTTAGAGGCCACCCATGACAAGATAGCTAAGACTCAACCGATTGGCGTTCAAAGTGCTACGTTGAGAACTGTGTCAAATGCCCAACATGAGACATGAGTTGCCCCAGCGGTTTCGGTCTAAACTATGACACACTCCCTTGCCACACTTATCACTACGGCATCGTCCGCCGTCCCGAAGGAACACCCTGTCAGTGGAATATTACAGCAAAACTCTCCGTGTCTTGCTCGCTTTCAGTGAAAAGCTGCTTAGTCCATGTGGCTCAGACATGAAAACCGGTGGAGTTATTTACAAGAGGAAACGACCCAAGTCACAGAGACTCATAAACGACTGCTTTAACTTTAATTATTATCATTAAATATGAATTTAAATTTTTCAGTATTTTAGTACTACTCATAAAACGTTTATAAGTAGTCTGTCACCTACAGCACAGCAAGAGCTGTCGAATGTTTTTTGAATCAAGTCTAAAGGACTTGTAGAAGCAAAGTTATAGCCGTTTGAAGATTTCGGCCTACTATCATCAAATGGTCAGTCATGCTATACTGACTAACCTATAAGTCTGACACCTTAGCTGATATCAGCAATGGAAATTCAGAAGTCCGATATCGGAACTCAAGAGAAACGACTTACCTGTAGTCAGTTTCTCAACTTAGTGAAATTCCTCTCCCGATCCCATTCTTATATACCCTGTGAATATGCAATCGATAAGAGGGGGTGGGGGTGGGGGTCAAAACATCATTTATCTCAATTTTGACGCTGATTCCAAATCTGGTCTCTGTTTGCCCGTCCGACGCTTGCTTCACCCGCTAGAGCGATTTTCATAAACATTCTAACTCTGTCGTTTTTCGCCAATCTCCCAAAATCTTAAATGACGCATCACATCTAAACGAAGGCAGATACGAACAAGCCATGTTTTCCACTGCCTTTTTCTCATTCTCAGCTTTCAAATGAGCTATGGCACGACTTTCTACCATCTCTACAACCAAAGGTGGAAGTGTGACAGGAGGGGGTGGGGGTGGGGGTGCGGGTCAGAACTTTTTCTCTCCGATTGAGTTGGGAAGATGTTCCTAGACCCAACTTTGATCAAAACGTCCGAATTTCCACTCCATTTTCCCATCCAAGCACTCCTTCTGCCCGAAAAACGACTTTTCTCATCCCAAAACCACCAAAACCTGACTTTTTCCAACTCTGACAGTTTCCTGCCATTTTCCTCCCTAAACCCAAGAAAATGAGTCCAAACTGAGCTTTCCACTGCCTTTTTCTCATTCTCAGCTTTCAAATGAGCTATGGCACGACTTTCTACCATCTCTACAACCAAAGGTGGAAGTGTGACAGGAGGGGGTGGGGGTGGGGGTGGGGACCCGTTTCCTCCTCACGGACCCATTCCTCCCAGCACATCCTTGACGAACTCCCTCACCTTCCTTCCAGAGGGTGGGGGTGGGGTTGGGGGTGCGGGTGAGGGTGCGGGAGGGGGCTGAGTCAGCATTTCACATTTTGCACTTGCGTCTGGAATGTGCTTACTACTTAAATATGCTATTTTCATATTTTTTCTGTTGAAGTTATATTTTACAAAAGCTGAAAACATGAACTTACATGATCATGCACTACTTTGAAATGGAAACAAGGTATAAAGTTCTTATCTAACTACTGAATTTTAAACTGGAAGTTTAATCGCTCGATGGGCGAGAAAATGAAAACACAGCACAAAGTCGTGTTTGTATGTAACATGCAAGCTCTATAATTCTGCATATTTGATGACATTTTATTACAAATGACACCTACGTTTAGACATCCTCCAACTAGCAATCAAGCACTACGCAGTGGCGGTAGCAGTTAATCGATTCCGCACGATAAATCGTGCGACAGAATCAATCGCGCGATTCTTGAATGACCAGGAATCGTGCTATTCTTCTGCAATGTGACTCCTCAATAAAATTTACTTGATGAGGTACAGATGATGCTTCTATTCACTCATTCATCGTTTGAAATAATTGCAATGCGCGGGTGCTCGTTCCTGAGATCATGTATAGCTAGACAGAGTTGCCTTATGAAATCTCTTTGGAAGCTCCCCACGTAGTATTTAACACGTTTGTATAGACCAGGGACACCATTTATACGAATCATGCATGCTGTCAAGTCAGTCAAGCATAGTAGGTCCCTATCATGCTATACCAAATTGATCATAAAAAACGGACCACTTAAAATATGTCAAACTTCAATCGATTCTCCTGCCTTTCAATTTCCTGTTACACTGATAAGCCACGCATCACTTTTGAGAGCTCATGTTCTCAGTTTTTCTATAGGCCACTATACATCTGTATCCGTCATTCTATAAGGTGGACAGAGGTCAAAATATGAAAACCGCCACTTACAGATATTTCAAATTTACAATGTGAAAAATATAATTCCATATAACTCCATTGAACTCCATATCCAAAGGGACAACATGATTTCGATGGATTTGTAAAGGTTTTGCAAAAAGGCAAATTTATTGAAGTGCGGGGTGAGTCTATTAATTCTTTCTGGAGATGGTCTTTCTCGACTTGAAGTTTTGCTAAGGCAAGAGAGGGAGAGCTTAGATCAAGTAGTGATCAATCGCCTGATCGAAAGCATGCCTTTCCGGATTCGATTAAATGATTGAACTTTCTGGTGCAGTTGTGAAATATATGTAAACACCAGTGATACCACCATTGGCCCTATTAAGGGACAAATGGCTCTACAGAGCCACTGTGCATCAATAAATAATTTATTTCAACCTTTATTTTATTTATCTGCCAAATGTATACCTATTATTAACAGAACTTCATTAAAGTGAGACAAAATTTAGGTGTTCCACTTTTTATAATCATCACTGTACATCCGCATCGAAATCATATAAATACATTGATAACAATGCGAATAAATGCCTGATTTACATTTAACATGCACACAATGAACACAACCCAGCAACAATTGCACTCGGAGATTTGCTAGTTATGAAGATTATGGAGTGGTAATTCGCCTGAGCATAGAATAGGAAATTGTCATCAGGCTTGAACAAATGTAGCACGAGAATTCCTTGGTAACCGTAGACGCTGGGGTTTCGCCCTACAAGGGCTCGTCAGGATAACCAGGAGTGGCCGAAAGTACTGTAGCTCAAAATACCTGGCTGAGCATTTTGAAGGAATGCACAACGGGCTGCTCTATGTTTATCTTTCATGGCTATGCCGTGCGGCTGATAATCATGAAGAATATGGTATAGAGTGCCAATTCTAGATATTTTAAGCTAGTCTGGGCCATTCCGAGTCTTACTGACCAACCTTGTTAGGCAACGTGCAGTGTCTCAGCTGTTACAGAATTTTTGTGTTCAAGTCTATGGATTATTAAGTCTCTCTATTAGATAAGCTAATGTTTTGCAAGCGTAATGAGTCTAATAGTTTAATCTACTTGATGCATTATTATGCCTATTTCATGACTGATAGAAGAAATTGCATAAGCCTACACTCCTACAGTTGTGTTCGATAAAATATGACTGATAGAGACCAAAAGAAACTGGGAAACTGGGAAGTAAAAATATTAGTAATATATACGTACTTCATAGTGCATGTACAATTGTACATGATGTACTTGCAGTACTTCTATGATGACAGATTTGCAGTAGAATCTTATAAATAGATTATAAAAACTTTTCATGTCTTGTTTGCGACTTTTCAGGTGTTCTGATTTATCATGCCGTTTTCCCAAGCATTCATAGAGTATCGCATTAATTAATAGGATAGTTATAATTTCAGTCTAAATAGACTGAGTGTTACATGCTCTAAATTTTAATGGAAAAATACTTTTGAAGTGAAAAATACCTAGGCTAGGTTAACTGCAAAAGTTTAGTCACTTCCCAGAATCGCGCAATTTTCGATTAATCGTGCGCTGAGTCGACTTCACTTTCAATGCTGCTTCCAAACACTAATTCACTGTTCATTATTCGCTCGAAGTTAAAGCGAGTAAAGAACTGTCAAATTTCCAGCAGAAAGATTCACACGCACCCTGCTGTGGAGCAGACGGTCCATTGAAAATTCTATTTCAGCAATCGCTTTCAAGACAGTCACTTATTTTTTTATGACGTCACTAAGTGTACGATGCACGAGAAAATCATTCCGTTTGATTTGTTACTCCACGAGCCTCAATGTAGCTAAAAAGTTAAAAAGTGAACAGTATATTTGGGACACATTATTGGTTCTTTAATAGTCAGATACTACACAATGTGGGTAACACAATCAGTACTGCCTTGCTGCAACCATCCGCAAGTGCCAAGCACTACAATGCCGCTATCTAAAAGCACTGAAAGTATCTTTCTATACGGAACAATAAGATGCTGGAGATTTACATCAGAATTCAAGGAATTTCAGTGTCTAAAAAGAGGACTGGAAGTGAAGTGAGGGACTGCACTGTGGTAGGGTCTGTTTATTTTCCAATAGCTTCTTGACTTGCATTGATATAAATGCTATCTGCAAAATGAAATGCAGCACATATTGATTGCCAGCTTTAGCAAGATCAGTAAGAAGCTCCTTGAGTATCTATCATTGAACGATGAGGTGATCCGTGGCTCTCTAATAAACGGAATTCATTACGAAGCTCAGCAGATATTGCTGAAATACACAGGACGTTGATAATAAACAGTATTATCAACAAAGAATAATAAAACACTTTATGGCGGTACACTGACACAATCCTTCAAGCGTGAAATGGAATTCTACAGGGGGATGTTCTATCACCAACTATATTTAGTATCTACATCAATGATTTTATTGACACTTTGAATGATAGCGACAACAACATTGATTCAGTAAGATTATTTGATTTGGAAATTTCAACTCTTATATATGCGGATGACATTCTACAGGGTGATCATAAAATGACGCAAGTGGATAAAATTACAATTTTCTAGATAAACAAGGTCCCATTTATATTCAATTTTCAGTTAGAGGGGTTTAGAAGAACACATTACAAGTTAAAGAAGATGTTGAAAATGCCCTCCTTTCTGAGATTTACAGTAATGGGCGCGCTTTACGATATTGGATGAGACATTCATTAGCATGTGTCTGAGTTAACACTCTTAATACAGGACGTAATGGCACTTTGCAAATCATTCAAACTTTTGGGGTTGTTAGCAAACACCTCATCCTTCACGTAGCCCCACAAGAAAAAATCCATTGGTGTGAGATCCGGTGATCGCGCTGGAAAGAGTTGCTTGTCGATCAGTCGCTCTCCGAATATCTGAGTAAGATGTTGCGCAGTTCTTCGAGAAGTATGGGCCGTTGCATTGTCTTGCTGGAACCATGCAATATGTCTTTCATTTTCAGTTAAGATCACGACGAACTGATCGATGAATGAACAATACTTGTCACTGTCCACTCGACCTTCAAAGAAAGAGAAATGAATCCATTCTCCAGACATTGCAGCCCAGACACCGATTTTCTGAGGGTGAAGTGAGGTTTCGACATGCTGATGTGGATTCTCCGACAACCAACATCGCGTATTTTGTGAGTTCATGTATCCAGAGAGATGAAACCAAGCTTCATCACTCCAAAAGCATGTTTTCAAAAACTGAGGATCATCATTGGTCACGGCAATAAGCCAATCACAAAATATCGATCGCTGCTCGTAGTCATTCTGCATCAGTGTGTGCATCACACAGATCTTATAGGGAAACAGATGCAAAACTATTCAACAAATCTGCTGAACACTGGAGTAGGACATGTCGATTTGTTGGGAAACTTTTCTGAGCGATTTTTGAGGACTGTTTATAAGTGCACCTTGAACAGCTGCGACATCTTCATCATCGAAGGACGGTCTTCCACTGTGTCTTCGGTCATGCACGGATCCCGTTTCTCGAAATTTATCGACCAATCTCTTAATTGTTGAATCGTGCGGAACAGGAGCGGATGGATTGAGTTGAAAGAGAGCACTCTTTGCTATAGAATAGCTTCCAGAACGAAAATAATTTTCAATCAAGCACACTCGTTCAGCAACGTTGTAAGCCATAGTGAGTGACGAGGTGAAATGAAGTAAAGCAAAGAATGATGTGTCTGACGCATTCGTATGTAGATATGCTGAGCCTGAAATTTCAAATGTTCATATCTATGTAAAAAGTTGATCACATGACACAATCAAGTAGTCACGAGACAACCCGTTCTTCAAATGCTCATATCTATGTTCACATCTATTGTATATAATCACGACAAATGATATTCGATTCAATTTAAACTCAATTAAACTCAAAACAAAGCATTTTCTTCACTTGCGTGACTTTATGATCACCCGTTATTAATGAGCGATAGCAAACATGACTTGAATAATCAAATTGAAATACTTTACAAATACTGTAAAGAAAATGGCCTCAGCATTAATTATGACAAAACTAAAATTATGACTCAAAATCTTAATTCAAAATTGATAAATTCGATGTCCATCTTGACGGCATAAAGACATCCATTGAAGTTGTTGATGAATATAAATATTCAGGAACGTGGATAACAAAAAATGATAAACATCATTTTGAGCATTTGAAGACTAAAGGTAAGCAAGCTGCTTATTTCACAGCTAAACAGCTGAGAGAGCTTGGACAAGTCACTGGAGAAATTTTGAAAAATACATTTGATATGCTTGCACTGTTTAAAATGAGATATTGTGCTGAATTCTGCTTCTCTAGCAATCTAAAAAGCTTAGAATAGATACAGCTTGAATTTGATAAAATATATTATCATCTGAAGCAGACTACACCAAATTACTGTCTTATTGGTGAATTTGGAATACATCCTATGGATTGTCAGTTTTATCAAGTAGCAATATCTTATTGGATAAAAATAGTCACTACTGATGAAAGAAGTTTGATAAAGGAGGTATATATAAGTTATATTTGCCTATAATTTCAAACAAATATCATAGTAGGTA
This sequence comes from Prostheceraeus crozeri, assembly GCA_907163375.1. Classification (NCBI taxonomy): domain Eukaryota; kingdom Metazoa; phylum Platyhelminthes; order Polycladida; family Euryleptidae; genus Prostheceraeus; species Prostheceraeus crozeri. The sequence goes on from CAJQUW010001601.1 coordinate 185,262, forward strand.
TACATGGTGCTGGCGAGTGAAACAATTACTGACAAGACTTAATCTATCAAAATTATGGGATGAGCAGTTGGCAGCTGATAAAAAATCATATTCAAAAGTTGAAAAAATACGGTTAACTCATTATGTTAGAGAAAAAATGCATTTCCACAGCAAGAGATAGTCATTCTGGCTTGAGTTATTTAGAGTTGAGTTTAAACAATATGAAAACATATCTAAACTTTGATAATGACTGCAACTATATCAACATCATTCTGAAATCTAGAACAAAGAATCATAAATTAGTTGTCGTTACAGGGAGTTATAATAGTATGAAGAGCGTCTCTGTGAGCTATGTAATTATTCAAAAGCAGAAACTTTGTATCACGTTATGATTGAATGTTCTGCGTTTAAGAAAATTCGGAAAGAAATAGCATTAGTGTTGTGTTATTGCGCTAACATAACTGAGTTTCATGAATTGATGAATAATCTGATTCCAAAATATATAAAAGCTATCGCTAAGTTTCCTCAGAAAGCAAACAACATGCGCTTGATCGCTAAAGAAAAAACTGATTAACATCCAAAAAGGATCAAAGGTTAATTTACCTCTCCTTCCTTAATAAAAATTGATTCTTTGTTATTGACCGCACGCACTCTTTTTCTACCTTTTCCTATGAATGTGTGTCAGTGTTTTCAATGTGTTGCAATTGAATGTTCTCCTATTGTTTTCCAAAAGTTTTGGAAATAAACATTTATTGACTTATTGACTCACTAAGCCCGGAGGTACATACGATGAGCTATAAGCCATATATCGCAAATGGACTTCCAACACTTAGGTTTCAATGAGAGTTTCCATACAGACTAAGTCATGAGCCGTAAGCAATGGTCTATAGGCCACACAGGATGACCCATCATAAGCCAATAACCACACCTCATGTGCCACAAGCCGTAACCTAGGTGGGAACCCTTGGGCGATGATCTTTAATAGAACTGACGTTACAAAGATTTGACACTTTCATCAATGTTCACATGCATGTCTAGATGAACATTTTTTATACTCGGAAGCATATTAGGTACGGAGCCCTTCTTCCATTTGGCCGAGTTGTCATTTATTCCACTCTCATTCCTTTTGTGCTGAGTGTTAAGCAAGAATACAGAGTGCACATGTTTTAAAAGTCTTAGGTTTGACCCGACCAAGGTTTGAACCAAGGTCTCCCGGACGCAGAGCGAACACTGTACCACAAGGCCACAGCGCCGGCAATGTGCTTTGTTTCTTATTGCGCGTTAATTCTTGTAACGCGTAATTCTTTATGATCATGCTCTTCCAAAGTTAGAAGAATTTCATGTGTATTCTTCTACCTGCTTGTAGTATCACTTATCAGTCATGACAGGAAATATTGTTAAATGATTTCTGGCTTATGAATGAACGTGACGCGACTTCCGAACGATGGCTTGTTCTGTTTGCCTCCGATCTAACGCAGTGATTCACAACGTGCCTCGATTAGATGCGACTGAATTCGACACGGTTCACTGATACGAGTAAATTTACTCATTAGGTTACTGACTTGACACGCGGCTCGACTACGTGAAAAGGCAATCGCTGCCGAGCACTAAATTCGCATCTGAAAATAACATCGTGGATGAACCAAGCAGCAATACATTTTTGCCAATTGTTTGGGAGACATTAAATGAAGCAAAATCTTCCCAATAACTCTACAAGGAGCAAAACTTTATCAATCAATATAGCTCAAGTAGATGAGACAACGGAGAATTTTGTAAAAAGAAGATATGAGTCATCATCGCTGAATTCCTGATGTGAATTTTACTATTCATAATGTCTGTTGATGGTGAATAGTGTCTGATCTATTCAATCCGTGATGTGATAATGCCGACGTCGAAACAATAACGGTTTCGAAGAATAAATTTTTGAATCATTGAATGCATTCGCGAAGCGGCTATGAGTCGAATCATCGACTGACGAAATTCAATAGAAATTCACCGTCACTGACGAATTTCGAATATGTCAGTGTGTGAGAGAGTTTAATTATGACACCGTAGCACAAACAGAGAAAGAAATTCTAACACTGATGTGTTAAAAAGATAATCGTGAATCTAAATACAAAGAAGACTGCCTTTCTTGAAAAATGAGAATTCATGTTACTTAATAAAAAGTGATAAATTTCATATAGATTGAATATCTAATCGGTCGAATCGGACAATTTAGATGACATCGAGAACTTATTTCCTGAATTGAAAACTTCAAGTGATATTGAAGTCAGTGCATCTGGAAAAGAAGTACTAGATTTCTGTGAAGGTGTATCGTCACTACTACTTGCAAATGATCGACCGGAACCTGGTAAACTTACAAATGCTACTTTCCATGATGCCACAGTACCAAAATAAGTTATTGGTTGCATCTTCATATCAAGATATCAATTTCATTGCGCAAAGAACTCTGAAATATTAGAACCTACACTATATACAGACCACATTCCTTTTAAATTTGAACTTAAATTGGAATTCAAAGTTGTATTAACAATAGACGAAAACTTAATAAAAATGACTGGGAATAGTTGCTAAAACAAAGAAAATAGTTGAAGAAACCAGGCAAATGGCCGAACTTAAATAATTATTCAAATTGTTTGTTAAATAAACTAATAAAAATGCATGCATTAGAAAATTTCAGTGCAGTACTTCGAAACTAAACGGCTCAGATGAAACAAAAGAATGTAGACAAGCATACAAGATAACAACAAATGACTTGAAATATAATGGCAATCAAACGCACCTAGATCACCTCATCACTGGCAAACGTGATCTAAACTGAAAAAGACAAAAGAAGAAGGGACATTTAATTGGCTAAATTTCAAGAATTAGAAGATGTCAAGCGAAAAAATGGCCAAAAGAAATGCTGGCAGCTTATTAATGAGACAAAGAAATCAGAGGAGAATGATGTCTGAATATTGACCTTGGAAAACCTCATAGCGAAAATAATAAATGAACAACAGTCAATTTTTAAAACAGATCAAAAATTTGGTGTACAGCAAAAGGTACAGAAATTCACATAACGGTCAAGAAAGTGGAATATTTGCACTAAACAGCAAAATCCCACCAGGTGATAACTTCTCCCTCATTATTTTGCTCATGCATGAATAGACCGTTTCAAATGCTGGATGAAAGCACCGATTCTTCTCTGATCTTATTAGGCATATTATCATTATTTAAGAAATTAAAACATAACATCTTCATGGAGAAAATTATGAATTTTAAGAGAGATAGAGAATTTGATTCAAATTCAATAATTTGTAGCTGAGTGTGATGTACAAACAATATTGTTTATTGAACGGAATTAGTAACATGACATTGTCATCATCAATTTTTGACACCAAGGTCAAAAACGCTTTCGATGCCTTTTCAGTATCTTCAGCATCAAAGCTGATATTCTCTTTGCTTCTCTCTTTTCGCTCCTCCATCTTCTTGAACCGTTGAACCTAGGTATCTAAACTGCCCCGCTCTCCTCACTTCCTGTCCTTGTCACTTCACCTTGTACACCTTCTCCGCCTTCACACAAGTATTCAGTCTTCATCGCACTCACTCACATGCCTCTGTCCAACAGCGATTTCCTTCATAGTTCCAACCTCTTCTACACTTCCCGCCTGGTTTCCGCAGAGATGACAACATCAGCAGCAAACATCATGAACCAATGTGCCTCCTGCCTCACCTTTTCCGTTATGCAGTCCATCAATAGTGCAAACAGGAAAGGGCTCAGTGCAAAACCATGGTGAACCCCACTTTCGCTTCGAAGCCATCGCTTGTCCCGGCAGATGTCTATCTGGGTACTGTTTCCTTCATACACATCTTTCACGATACGCACATGCTTCTGTGGGACACCCTTCATTCTCAAACAGTTCCACACTTCTTTCCTTGGTACTCTGTCATAGGTATCTTCCAAGTCTATGAACACACAATGGAACTTTTGCTGTCCCTCTAGATATCTTTCAACCAGCTGTCTCAACGCAAAAATAGTGTCCGTCATGCTGAGTACCTGGCCGAATTCAAACGGCTCCTCATAGATGCTGAGCAACGCTCTCAGTCGCCTGTCCACCACACTGTCCCAGATCTTCATTGAGTGCGACATCTGAATTCACATATAGTGCTGTGATGTGAAATCTGGATTCATTCCGTAACTTCATTATGCAACTGTTTATGCCATAACTTCATTTGTAAATGCCTCAGGAGTTTCCCGGCACTCATAGATATCTTATAGAAGGCAACTACCTTTCATCTCATTCTCTTCAAGCAGAGTAACTCTGACTCGATGATGAAAATCATTCTAGCATTCATCAATGATAATTCTTGGTAATTTGAATAATTAATTAAAGTAGTCCTGATGAGGAATGATGAAGTTCTCCAATCCCAAGGCTCACAGTTGCAATGTTGTTTATGCCACTGTACTAACCAGTTCTTAAAAGAGCTCAGCGCAGCTTTCGTGTGGTCAATCATTAACTTGCAAAGTTGGAACACTTAATCGAGACGGCGCCGCATGCAAAGACGCCTCACATGTTGTACAGATACTACATATAGTAGTGGAAATGAAAAGGACAATGGTCACCATTATGGCTAATGAAATAATAGGAATGGAACCGATGGATAAAATGGAAAAATGGAAAATCGAAGTTAAAACAGAATGATGCTGACACTCTGCTACGTAGAATATAATTGAAATAATGTTCGAAAATAGCAATCATCTGAAACTAAATAGCAAGACAACATATTTGATTTTGATTTTGAAAATTCAGAAAAGCTGGTGTCTTCCATATTTTACTCGATGGTACTTGCATAATCATTGTGCTTATGTTTGCCCTCACAAATTGGGCAATCAAAATTTGAATTTTGAATTTCAAGTTTTGCAAGAGAGAGGAAGTAGGGTTAATGCAAAGAATCGAAAGTCATTATTTTATTTGGGCCCAAGACTTCAAAATTTTAATGTAATTGGTGTGACATTATCAAACAATGCCAACTGAGTGAAATTTTGCATCTGTTTGTCTCATGGGAAGCAGTATGTGTCAGAAACTTAATTTATCAGCTCAAATATTGAACATCAACGACCACGTCGTTTTCGTCAAACAATTTCTATAAAATGTCAAATTCATATCGTTGGAGATGATTTTCAAACAACAAACTCGTGCAGTGTATCCGCGACACCTTAATCAAATGTCACATGCAGTAATCAAATTGACATAGTAAACAAAAAGTTAATTTGAAATCGATGCAAACCATCTTTCTGACTTTACACTTGCAAGATATTATGTTTACCTGTTGAACCCTCATGAATTCGTTGTGATCATGAATTCCTTAATAATCACTTTTTCATCAAAACTGGGTTCCACGATGCGGGAATGTGAAAATCAGCTGTTAATAAACCAGGTTGATTGATGGGATATCCGATTATACGGCGACTTCTTGTCGGTGAAGTATTTGGGGGTGGGGGTTTCGCTACTCCACGGAAATATACCTACAGAGTAAGTATATTAGGTAGAGTAGCAACTTAGTATTAATTAAATCCCCAATGTGTAAACAGTTTCAATTTTATCAAATGAACTCGAGTTGAGACCCAGTACAACATGTGAGATATGGAAATTGCTACACTTTTGGAGAAATTTACTCGGAGCTGACTAATCATGATAGGAGTGCAGAAGAAACGATAGTATTTTACGAATCCTCCGTGTCATGACAACCTTGGAGAGGCAATGTGTGTTAAATCAGCAATTTGATGGGTTACTGTTACTTTATCGCTCAGTCTTATTAATGCGAGTGTTTTCTTAAGCGTGGTCGTACCGCAAACTGCCTGCCACTGAAAGAACAAAATGTCCTAATCAAAGACAATGAAAATAATTTACTTCAAAAATGCAAGTGGGCCCACATTGCTATTCAGATTCAAGAAAAGGAAACATAAATGTAGTGAATTATAAAATTATGCCGATAAAAATTGCATTAAAACCTTGAAATTTCAGTTAAGAAGCACTATAAGATCTAAGCTTTTCCATGAGGACTTGCAATATAATGTGATTCATGAAATTTCCTTGAAAATCAGCTTAATTTCCGCTTAACTATGACACCCTGAAGTAAAGTTAATTGCTTCTGATATCTAATACGTTTCATACTACTTTTATAGTATATAAAATAGTATACTATTTATAGCATAGTATAGCATATTTCACGTCACTAGTACATAATCACAGGAACAATTTGCAAAAATTCTACTTCTTACGAAGTGATTGAATATTTTTTAGACCGCAGGAATGCAATTTCAGAAAAAACTGAATCTTTTGAATAAAAAATTTTCACTTTATGCCAACATGAGTCGACATTTTATTGACACTCTGGGGGAAGAGTCGTATATCGCAAGCTAAAATTAATTGGCACGCACTGTCTACTCTGAAGCCATAAACTGTCCGTCAGCTTTGGACACCAGCAAGTGGCGTGTGTGTTATATATATAATATCATTTTGGACACACATCGATGTCTAGTGTAGGCTACATTCATGGAGGAATTCTAAACGAAGACTGCACTCATTTGTTCCTTACTCCTGCATCCTTATGAATGGTATGGTACCTTGATTTATAGATTTTAGCGTTGGAAATATCGTTTATGTACAAATGAGAATATTTTCATTGAGAAAGAACTGCTAATTTGTAATTACATCATCATCTACTTATGATTATTTGTAATGGCATGATTTTCATTACTTACTTACGTAAATAGAGAATAAGCCAAATTTGTCTGCAGTTCCCGCAAATCTTATCATTGTCTCTTGATGTATTTTGTTGTGATGTGAGACGTTTGCAGCTTCGCATCTGTGTGTTGATTGCAAATGATAGTCAAATTGCCCGTCCACTTGACGGGAAAGACAATGATGTAGAATCCTTTTAGTAGAGAGAGCATTGATGGTTGATAGGTGTGGTTATTTCCAACTACATATGTAATACGTTTACTTCAAGGTATTCTCTGAGAGTTGCGGATATCATTTAAATCTTTAATTATGTTAGGAAGGTTGTTGGAAGAAACTCAAATTGCGTTCTTCATTTTGTAGCTATAATAAGTCTCGTTATTACTACATGCAATCATTCATCGTTGACTCCTTATTCTCCATGCATTGTATGCAATGCTTTTAAAACACTTAGGCACCCCTCATTGGGACTGTCGCTTCTGCAGCTCACAGCGCACATATTCAACAGAGTGACAGAGATTGTCTGTGTTTGCTGATCTGCACATTAATTGGCTATAATAATAATATGAGACTTGTTAGGATGATAGGCCTTATTGGACACACCTGAAATTATACATAATTCATGGTAAAAATCAAGAGATCAGATATGCAATAATAATTAAACTTTTAAAAAATGCAAGATAGCATTTATCCTAGCTGCAAAAGAAAATAACAAAGTAAACCATGAAACATATTTCATCCTTCTCATGTTGATTGGACATTGTGCGAGAAGGTGCTGGAAATTGTGAATAGTTGATGTTTAACTTTCCTATTAATTTCGATGCCGTTGTCCACGGGTTTTCATGATCTAAAAATGAATTCTTTGAACGAATAATAATGAATAATGATAAGTGTCAACTTCGTCTTCAATGTAAATATGGGGATCTTGTACTGTCTCGTGATTTTAAGTAAACGAAGCACTACAATATGCAACAATAAGTCTTATAAAATATCTACAAGCAGAAAACTCGATTGGTGAAATCATTCGTAATAGTACATTGACAATTATACTTTACTTAGCACACTTTAAACCACACGCTCCTAATGCTACCTCCTCAATTGCTCTAAACGCTGTGAGTTTCAGAGTTGCAGCAGAACAATAGGAGTGGAGGTGCTAAATTATACGGATTAATACCTAACGCTAAGTGAACCCCTGATGCTATGACGGTGTCGTAAGTAATACAAAGATGATTGGAAATGTTCTAGAGAACCTTATTCAAAAGCCCCTAATGTTGCTCCAGATGTTTACCAACATTTGGGGTTTACAGAGCGCAACAAATTGCGGAAGAATGAGTGAACTGCTGGCATAACATTGTTCCCAAATAAAATAATGTTAAATTATTCCTAAATGAAGTTTGTGACAAGTGATGATGTATATAACGGATCGCAGAATGATTGCTTATTGCATGCACGTGTAAGACAAAGTTAGCCTGCAAACTATTACTAAGTTATTGCTCTAGACGTCAGTCACTGGTGCAGGATCATTTGAGCCGGGGACAAGACCTACTGTGGGGAAGCAATGCAACAAAAGTCAAGAGCTGCATATTTCCAAAAAAAGCATTGGAAAACAAAATTACAATGTTATGATGAATGGAATGCATTGCAGTACAGCGTTCGGTCAGTGCTGTTGAAAAAGTTAGACAGATCAGGAAGGAGGGGAGTTGATAGTTGAGCATTCATTTAGATTTCGGATTTTTGGTGGTTGATCCATTCTTTTATGATCATGCGTAACTCATTGGCTTTTCTAAGAAATCTTCCGATGGATTTTAAAGGCCTTTGAGTCAAGTTACTCATTAATTTATGAAATTCGACCATCTTGACGCAAAAACATAATAATGGTGCAATTTGTTGCCGCATATTTTGACAATGGACATGCCGCATACAATGGACATTCTATCATGAAGTGATATACTCTCCACTTTTGAATCATTGCAAGGCTCACATAGCTAGACGTTCTTCATGTCGCAATCTGTTTCCATAACTGCCTGTTGCAAAATCTAATTTATGATTTTTCATCCTAAATTTTAGTAATATATTACTAATATATACATAGGTTTCAAAATTCTGGTGTGATTTCAAGGTTTCCTCAAACAGTCATAGTACTAAAAAAGTCAGACCAGAATGTCTCTCTTTTGCTGATTAAAGTTCCCTAAATAGTTCAACACCGCAATTTTGCAAATAATCAGGTCTGTAGTCGTCGAAAATTGAGGTTAACACGATGCTAAGTCAAAATGCGAGCACGAAAACGACTGCACTCATTTAGCAAAGCTCAATGCTAGTGCGAAGGCCAAATCGCATACTTCTACACGAAAAAAGTACGATTTTTTTCATCGTATATTATATTATTATCGCTATCAGGATAATCAATCTAAAACTTGCAATTCAGTACAAATCAATAGTTCAATGGAGGAGCTGATTGAAGAAATAACAATGAAATAATTAGAATTGGAATAAAAGCTCAGTGATTCTTGTCAAACGTTTGTTGATTTGTAACCGACAAACACCACGTTAAGCGCACACAGTCAGTAATAGTCCGAGATCTACTGACACTTTCTTCCTAAATTCGCGCACAAAGGGCTTAATAGCATGGATTTGTAGATCTTGAAACGCTGAATACAAAAATCAAATTCTTAAGTGTCATAGCCACTGGCTTTCGGTTTGAGAGCCTTTACAAAATGAGTAAATTTCATGTCTCGACTTAATTTTGGTGATTTCACTCATTTTGTAGAGGCTCTCAGACATTAAATACTGAATCATGTGACCCACTTAAACTTTTATATCGAAGTTGATGTTCTGAACTCAATCATGTTTCAAATTTCATGGCATTCTGATAAATTGCTTTTCTACATCGCTTTTCTGCCAAAGGAAAATTACGAAAATTGCCAAGTGTTTCACAATCCATAGATATTAGGCCTACTTGAATTTTACCATTGGATGCCAATGATAATCCTTTAACTTTACCTGTAACCGAAAACGACTGGTTGTGACACTCAAGAGTTTGATTTTTGTATTCAGCGTTTCAAGATCTACAAATCCATGCTATTAAGCCCCTTGTGTGCGAATTTAGGAAGAAAGTGTCAGTAGCTCCCGGACTATAAAGTTAGATCGTGAAAAGTCAACCAGCATGAATAACATTTCCATTTGATGGATTTATCGCGGAGAAAAGTTGAGTCAAAGATAGGTACTTCACTTGACAGGCCTGCAATCCATCCGCCGAAGTTCGTATGTTCTCTGATAAGAGCTAGCTACTGCTGCAATGGGCATGCTTCACCAATCGGACAAGACAAAGGAAGAAGAATATCTACATGCATGTCAATCTCTATTGCTTGCTACCATTGCACACAATTGGTAGGATAGGACTATGTCAGCTCTAGACTAACACACACGTAAATGAATCCATCTCTATGTCCGCGCAGTATCACAAATTAGCGTTTGGCATTGCTCGAGGACTTAAATGAAGAGTGCACATCAATGCATTTGCGGGCACAAAAGTCAATGAAGTCTTCGCACTTTTCGCGGCCTCGCGTGTCTACATCTTTTGCATTATCACTGAGACGATAAATTGCAACTTTATTATTAGCATTATACGTGAATAAACTCAGCACCTTCAAAATCAAGGAGGTGCGCTCGAAGCTCAAGTTGATAATTTTTGTCTAGGGATATTAGAATTGTCTAAAAACGAGGTTGCATGCTGCAAATTTTCTGCCTGCTTGCTTTTTCTGTTGAGAATGGCCGATTATGCTATTTTCGGCAGATAATCGTCTTCTCTGGCTATAATACAGTATGCGAGAGCTTCAGACTGTTTGAAGTCGCTCAACAAGATTTTCACATTGTTGTCATGTTGATCGTTGGAAGCTCAAAACTGCAGCAATCTAGAAGTAGACCTGCTGACCAATTAATTTACAAAAAACATGTCTATGGTCATAGTTTCTTAAGAAAATTAAGATCAACAAAACGAAACTGCCAAAATATTCAAAAGTAGTGGCACCTCCTTTACGCATTGCTTTTAAACAAATTTTTAAATTAATATAGAAAGCACTGTTTTATTATTGCTATTATTGCACTCTATAGCAGCTGTAATGAATTCATTAAAAAACGTAGGATGTGGATATAAACTTCTCAGCTTTTTTCATGCCCTGCACCACTCTAAAAGATTGTCATCATATTTCTCCTCGGGCATATTACCTGTGCCCATGGGTAAAACAGCAATTTAAACATATATAATTGATTGCATCTACTCTTCAGTAGTGCTGTGTCTTCTGGGTTTCCTATCGTAGCATTTATATTACTTTAATGAAACTCACAATTTGTAATTCTTGAAGCACATCAACGTACGCGTTCATGATTGATATCTTGACGATGTGTGACTTCAAGCTATTTCTTGGAGTCATTTCGACATACATTTTCCATATACACACGCATAATGCATGTTTATCCAAAGCGTACAACTGGGGACTTGCAACTTATCCAAAGCAATCAACTGAATTGCGGACAATGCAGCTAAAATAAATGCAGTTCGTTTCATAAATAGTTAGAAATTAGTAGAAACAGCAACATTTTATAGTAAATAGTAAGTTTTTACCTATAATTAAATGAATTTGTTTCCTAAATTACAATAAATATTTTTCTTTGTTATATGTTGGCCCAGTTTGGTCGGCCAGAAGACCTTCAATCAGGCCGCTGACAGCCTCTTTGCAACCAAAAATATATAGTATGTTGGGGACCTTTAACTTTTGCAATAGAGGGGCAACTGGCCGGCCACTTTGCATCAAAGCGTCAGCTTGACCCCTAAGATAGCCTTTCTGATAAGCTTTCAGTACAGTAGTTCGCATGTTACTGAGAGACACAAAAAAATGAAATGAATGAATCCGATGTCTTTCGATTACACAGCACTGTTCTCGTCTGCCTATGCCTTATGCGTGCGCGAGTGTGATGAGTCATGCTTTCTGGTTAACGATGAAAATGAAAATTGAATTCCAAACTAATTGCAAAAGATTAAAACATTATTTAGTCTACTGACTGCTATATTAGGAGTATAGTCATGAAATTTTCACAGGAGCAATTTCAGAACATGAGCTTTCTAAACATATAAAGTTTGTTGAATTTGGAAACGACTTTCTATAAGTAGTTTGTGTTTGCCCATTTCATATCTTTATGAAACAATCTGTATACATGGTTTCATACATGCATGAAAATGACATGTCAAAAGGGAAGGGCATTAGGAAATCAAACTTGCTAAACATCATTCAAATGTGCTGATGAATAATGTGTCTGTACAATGATGGCAAGTTGCTAGAATATTAACGAAATGCATTGTTACTAATCATGGCCTTATTATAGAGCGCAAAGAAAGATTTTTGGAAAGATTTAATATATTGCCAGGAGCTAAAATTATCAACGAATAAGTCAGTTTTCCTTCGATGTGTGTGCTTCATTCGACAGTGTTCATTTTACGATCCCTGAAACTCACTCTCTACATCACGGAAAATTGAAAATTCCTCATTTAATTAGAAATCTCCCATTCATAGCATATGAGCAAGTATGGAAATGACTTGAAAGGAACGGAATTCTACTGAATAAAAACTATTCCATGTGGATATTGTAATTGGCGTTTGCCATGGTAAGGCACATAAATTCTGTATTTGATGGCAACACCGAAAGAAAGACATTCTTTCATGCATCACAAAAGGTGAGTCCATCACTAACTGAAATTGACAGATCCAAAATATTTATTCTTTCATTTTTCAGAACTTCAAATAAAAATATGATATTCATCAATAGTTGAATTTTATGGGAAATTTGTCGCAAAATTAACATGGAAATTTTTAATTTTTAGCGATGATTGATTTAGCATCAGCTTTTTTGAAACAGAAAAAAAGGAAAACATATTGTATAGTGTAAGTATATTCGGCATCTGCAGTCTACTAGCAACAGTAGTGAAGTCTCACTAGCGAAATTGTACGTGGCTATGCAATTTGCTATGACTCTAGGTTATAGGATTGCAGGAATTGCGTGACCTCACGCCACCACTTGCCACAGATTGGACCGCAATGGCCAACAATCGAGAATAGCATGATAATGTTTAACAGCAGCATAAGCTCGTGGCTTCTGTTGGCCACTCGTACTTTGTGGTGTTCACTTTATTGCCAATGTTTCGTGGAGAGTTCGTGGCGACTTTGGTGGCGAGGCACTTGCAGTGTACAGTGGGTTGAGTTTCAGCACAAGAAAACGCTAGAATACAATGAATATTTTGTTTTACTACTAATTTGGTTTTCGGAAGTATAAAAGCATTTGATCAATTTTTATACAAGTAGAGTTTTGCAAGTCATTTGTTTATATACTATTTTAACGATTTACTGGTTAAGTTGATGTTAGATAAGCTTAAATGATTTGATGATGTTGAGAGTTTATTGAGATGATTAGAAATCGAACATTGCATGCTCAGACCACTTTGGCTCAGACAGTTATGCATAGAATTCCAAGTAATTTATTACAGGCAGATTCAAAGTCAGACAATAACATATCGTAGAACGAAATGTTTCGGCTGAAATGCATTGAGAGAGCTATTCACATTTATTAAATGTACATTCATCTTCATTTATTGAAAAATTTGAAATGTTTTCAAGTAATTGAGTAATTCAAGTAATCCTACTATTCATTGAGCTATATATATATATATATCGAATCAGTTTCATGGTACTATCGATGTTATTAAATTTGACAGCTCCCACACACATTCACTCTCATGTCCCTACGTTTTTTACGATTCAACGTAGCAAAGTGCGTCGATGTAGCTGAATTTAAAAAAGCGATCTAGCGACTATTTAATTCTTATGGAAAGTGCAAAATATTAGTTAAAAGAAAATTATTATATCCTAAAAGTCTAGAAATTAATAGACTAACTAGAAGGACAAACAACGGTTCTCCTCATGAAATTGAATTGGTGAGGAAGTCGTACTGTCCAACATTATGATTAACACTATATATTGAAAATATTCTATTTAACAGTCCACCCATTCAGATGATAAGAGGACAGATCTGTTTTCAAAATTAAGATCAGATCCAGCTAGCACAACGAGATTGCGTTATCAGAAATCTACCAGGTGGGTGAGAGAATTAATATTAGTTCCTTTATGAAATACTACAAAACATGCATGCAAATTACTTGAATAATTAAATGAGGTCATCAACAATTAACTTGGTTGCGCTAAATCCTGGACGCTTAAACCCGACCAAGTGCGGTTCTGTACATGCAAGATGCACAGCCTCAACAATTAAATTTATAGTATAGAAAAAATAGCATCCATTGAAAAATATTAGATAAGCTATTTTTAAACACACATTCAGTCTCATGTCCCTACGTTTTTTACCGGTCATATTTGAAGGCCCGGAAATTTTTTTAGAACATATAATGACATAGAAGTATCAAATGATAGATTTAATCAATAAGTTATGCAATCAAATGATTTCTCTCTCCCTCCCTCTCTCCTGTCTTTCCTTTTCGCACTGTTGCACTCATGCTCTCTCGCCTCTCTACAGCGATTTCTAAGCAGCAAACACTATTCTTGGACAGACACTTGAAATGATCATCAAGAAATGGCAGTCTGACAGCTATATCACTTGAATTAAAGTTCTAGCACGCACCTCCGCATTACTTTTCCTAGGATGACTTCTTCTCGTGTGACAGCATATCCATATGGTGAAAGTCGCCATGCGTAGCCAGTGCGTTGTTGCATTATCCAGAATTCATTCTTCAGCATTTTTCTGAGATGACACGTTCTGTCAGTAAAAGTGTATTATAACATGATCAATTATCAATTTTCCAATATTGTTTAGAGCAATTCAAGTCTTCTTGTTTTCATAGCTTCAGCTTGCTCATCAGGTTTCCAAAATTCCGATTTGTGATGTCTCCCGCATAGCATCAAATGTCTTCATTATCTTGAAATCAGTTTATTTGCCTATCCTGTTCGATGTTGTCTTTTATGTAGAGTCACAGACTTGGTAGAGAAACTAGTCAAATCTCGAAGTGGGGCGGCACGCCATCATGTCAAAACTTTCCTCATGCATTGACAACCGCAAATTTTATTTCACAGTATTCTGTATCTTTGAGAGCAAGACTCTCAAATCAGTCTGTTTAAAGAGCATTTTGAAATCACTGATTAAAATAATATCTTTATCACAAACGTCACAGATTGATGCTTTTTGATGTTGATTTTTACTAATTATTTTTAGTGCAATAGGTTTACATGAAATGCCTTTATACTACAGGCAGGACCTTTCAAGAAGTTAGGCCTAACACATTTGGTTTCAATTTACAATATCGAAGAAAATATTGCTGTACACCTAGAAAGATCTGGCTCATTCATGCAAATGCTTTGATAGTTGATAGCCTTATACGGGAGGTTGTTCATGATGAGGATGAGAAAAAAATACGGCACTCCCTATAGTAACGGCTTTAATAAAAACTAGTTGCTAAAAATATTTACACGGCAAACGTTTCGCGACGCAGTCGCTGCCTCAGTGCACTGAAAAGAAGGTAAAAGCAGTCAGAGCGCGTGGCTTATATATCAGGATGATAATACCGTAGACAGAGTATCTCTCAGCCAACCAGCTCGTCTTTGCGATTCAACTGTGGTCTCCTATTTCTGATGTAGCGAGCTTCAGCCAGACGATTTTCAAGAGGCGAACTATGCTTGGCAACATAGAAATTGACAACAATAAAACCTTTAGAATGGAAATTAAGCTTCATGCAATGCACAATAACGGCACATAAATCGCACGCATTTTCACTTAGATGCACCTGCCAACGTCTGCATCATTGGGTTAGAATCAGTCACATGAGTAAATCGAAGCTTTTAATTGGTTCTTCATGCCCCAACTTAGTTCCCTTGGATGTGCCGCGGATGTGTCAATTTCCATTCTAGCGAACTTCAGATAAACAGTTTATTTCTATGCTTGGCAATGATATTGATTGTGAAATCGAAAATGTCAAGGTTACTGTCGTGGTCATTTATCGAATGTTCAGAGAGGGCACTAGTATTGTTCTGCAAGCGCAAACTACGTTCATGCTCCTCGAAACGAATTTTGAAAGGCCTATTAGTTTGCTCAATGTAACTTTTGATGCAATGTTTACAAGCAAATTCGTAAACCACAAAGCGCACATCGCAGGGATAAGGGTTGTCGAGAAGATTAAAGAGATTACAGTTTGCATGTTTTTTAGCAGATTTTTTAGAAAAGTATTGGCTAGTGGTTTTATTAGGTTTGCTTATCAAGGTTAAAGGCAGTTTGTATTTTCTTATTAAGCTATTGATCTTTCTATTACAACTATCAGTAATAAAACTAAGAGAAAGCCTAACATTATTCTCACCATTGCTTTTACAAGTTTACTTGTAAATTTGACTTGTTTACTTTTACTTTTATCAAAATCGCGAGTTTTATAATAATTGTTTTTGCGTAATCTATTATGAAATTTTTCCTTAGCCTTATTTTTGATAGTAGATGATGAGCATCTACTTTCGATGCGATTATTCATACTGCGGATGCAATTATCCTTAACATGCTGAGGAAGCCAGCTGTCTCTTTGCAAAGTTATTTCAGAATGATTAGGCTTAGAATACCATTCGTATGAAATCTGCTCATCAACGATTTTTATTGAGATATCAAAAAAATTCAAAGGACTCTCGTTGTCAGGAATTTCTATGGTAAACTGTATGTCGTCGTTCACGGAATTGAAGGTAGTTAAAATACTATGAAAATTGTCATCATCATGTTCAAAAGGACCCATGAAAATGTCATCGATATAGCGCAGAAAAATCGTGGGTCGGATATTGATCTTTTCCAGTCTACTTAAGGCCTCAGTTTCAATAAAGTGAATGGAAATAATGGCAAATGGTGGGCCATAATGAGAACCCATAGCACAACCACGGGGTCTGTAAGTAGGTTTGATTATCGCATTCTATTTCGTAGTTGTAAGCAATGAAAGAAAGCCCTTTCAACAAATTTTCTATGGTCGAGTCTAAATTGTCTATTTCGTCCAAATTTTGTTCAGCAAACTTTTGAACACACTTAATTCCAAAATCGATAGGGATGCTTGGGTATAGGTTTTTAACATCAAGCGAGATGAATTTTTTATTTAGTAAATAATTGAAATTGCATTTATCTAAAGCACTCATAAGAGATTCAGTATTGGGAAGGTATGATGGAACCAATCTAGCTAGCTGATTTAAGACTTGGGTAACTAGCCAGTCAACCTTTTGGGTAGGGCTATTGATGGTTGAAGCGATAGGCCTCAAAGGGTAGCCATTGTTGCCAGGCTCTTTGTGATCTTTAATAAGAGTTTTGAAAGTAGCGGGTCGAGTGCCGCAAGATTTTAGCCTTTCAACTTGATTACGTGTGAAATTATTTTTGCAAACTATCAATAATTTTATTCGCTTGAGTTTCGATGTGTTTACATTTGCTGTTATCAACAAGACGGTAATTATTTTTATCAAGCAGTAAGTTACGGGTACTTTCTTTATAATTGGCCTTATCAGTGACAAAACGATTTGTTTTATCAGATGCTACAGCAACTAGATTATTTTGATTTAAAAAACGCTTCGTGTCGTGAAGAGACTTAATGATATTTTTATAATTTTGGTTTCTTTTAGCGAATTTTATCTCCTTAGTGATGACATCGAATGCTTCTTATTTGAAGAGATTAAAATGCATCTCTTCTTCACTAGACATAGAAGGGGGCAGATGAACACGATTACGATGAAAAGGTACATGTATGCTAGAGGTCAAATTGCTGTCAATCTGACGCGCATTCCAACGCAGCTTATTTGTAAGGACGTCTAGATCTAATTTGACTTGATCAATGAATTCTTCATTCAAACGCGGAGGAATTCTAAACTTGGGTCCTTTGTCTAAAACATTTTGGGCGCTTGCAGGCAAGGGTATATCACAATCTACTGTGACACGGTGCACAGAAGGACTTGAGACGAGCTGGTCACCCGAGAGAAACCCATATCTACGGTACCAAAACTCATCCAGGTGAGGAAAAGGAAAATGCGGCTGGTGCTCAAAGTGGTAGGACACAGGTAATACAGGATACGGAAAACCAGTCAAGGCACTCCACTTCCGTGAATGACGGTCGAATGTCAGCGTCTCTTCATTGTTCAACATCTTCTCCACCATGTCCAGGAGGGTAACCACCGTTGCAGGAGAACATCGTCGAGACACATTCAGATATTCGTATCCGCACTTCCGCTCCAAATCGGAGATCTTCTCTTGCATGTTGTAGATGCAGCTTCTGATGAGCTCCTTCATTGACTTCAACTTCATATTCACGGCTGCTTCATTGGTGTGGACTTCAGGAACCGCAGAAAACCAGTTTGAGATAAACTTCGGAACAACTCCCTGTTCAAGACGGGTTTTGAGAAACAGACCATCGCACTGCGCCTTGACCTTCTTCAAAGACGTGCCGTCAAAGATGTGCCGTCTGGCTGAAGCTCGCTACATCAGAAATAGGAGACCACAGTTGAATCGCAAAGACGAGCTGGTTGGCTGAGAGATACTCTGTCTTTGGTATTATCATCCTGATATATAAGCCACGCGCTCTGACTGCTTTTACCTTCTTTTCAGTGCACTGAGGCAGCGACTGCGTCGCGAAACGTTTGCCGTGTAAATATTTTTAGCAACTAGTTTTTATTAAAGCAGTTACTAAAGGGAGTGCCGTATTTTTTTCTCATCAATGCTTTGATATGGCAGGCACCGGACAGTATTTACGTAACTACTGTTCCAAATTAATTGCTGTATGCCTACTCATGCAATAGCATGCTGCCTTCTGAATTGCTGTGTTCGTACAACATTTTTATAAGCTCGTCTGTTCTTGAAATCCAGGAACCTTTTTAGCGATAGTAAAGCTATTGCCGGTAAACGACAGCGCAAACCTTAGTTTTGTGATCGATGCACCAGTGTTCGCTACACAACTGCGTTTATAACTGCAACATCGATAATTGAACCGAGAAATATACTGTAGCTGTCACCCACTTATTATGGATGTGATGATAGGTTACTCCACGACCGATTACACGAACGCGAAGCGCGAGTTTAATCGATCATGGTGCAAGCAAAGAATTGGAAAGGTCTCTTCTTCTTCTGTTTAACAAGAAAGGAAGCATTGGAACATGCAACGCTGATGAAATGACGCAATCTGCTGACATAATACCATAGCAATGAGCAATCGAACAATGAGCAGCCAGTTCAACATTAAGCACGCCAAATTGTGCGAAGTTTCAGTGATTGTTATCAACCGGATCACACAGCAAAGAGACACGGACAATGTCAAGTTCTACAGAGAAGTTTGTGAACGTTTTTCCATACACCTGCTAGCTTTTTTAATAATGATCGGAAGGACCAGCATTATCGAGAAAACTTTTGCGCAATGATCTGAATTCTTCGAATCTGAAGGAATCGTGGTGATCAGAGCATTTTGAAGGAATTCGCATCAATCCGCAAGCAATGTATGACTATTTTTCCTTGTCTCAGTGAGGCATTGAAAATTTCTTTTTGCCCACTTAGTAAGTTCCTGCATGTGCCATCGTTTTGAATCCGTTTGCACTTCTAGCAAAGTGTCACACTCAAACAATCTAGTTCTGTGCTTGTGACCGAATTGTCGCCACAGTTTTATGCCAAACTGACATCATTTCCTCAATGTATGAGATGTATATAGATACCAGACCGCGTGACCAAAGATTTCTGAAAGCGTTTATAAACTATCGGCATGCAGATTTTTATTAACTAGCTGGTTTGTTGGCTTTTCATAGACTCATAGCGCACAATTGCCATCCAAGAGTGCTGCACTTAGGCAGAAATTCATAACTGGCTGTCTGTCTCTCTAATGTGTTGTCTGTCCCTTTTTGTAGATAGCTTGACGATAACTTACTCGTACAATATAGTAGTAACAGAGTTTTGAGGGCAACAATGTAGGACATTTGACGGAGCATGGATGTTGTTGTGATGGAGGGAAGTAGATTTCTATGACACAAAAGATCAATTAGAATGCGTCTTTAATTGCTCACTCTTTAGACAATCACAGACCAAAGACAGTCATAGTAGACATCAATAGCTCAGACGGGTCTTCTGATCGTTGAAATGTTGATCTTGCTGCTATGTATTAGGGCACAAAATCAAACGATTTCTCTGCTTGAAGATCATTCATCTTGGACTTGATTATTGAAATTCAAAGCACTGTAAATGGTATTTAGTATTGTTAAAAGCCATATTTTATTTTTCAGGAAAGTACTATAGTTTGTCGATATATGTATTTAAAATCTCAGTACTTACATCAGTGTAAGTACTGGTCATAAAAGTACTTACATTCAGTTAAGGCAAACAACTAGAACACTTTGCAAAAACACAGAAGTCATTTTTCATTTGAGTCATTTAGTTCCTTGCATTCATTCACTGTAATTTTAACAGTGCAATTTTGGAATGAGAACCTTGCTCAACTTTGACACTCAATGGATCTCACTTCGTTATTTGACTGATTACAGTATATAGCACTGCTCATTTGCTTCTCAAATAAGCTCCCATCGATGTATGCAGAATCTGCAGCATCAGATATGCGGCCAGTCTTCTTCCTGGCGACCTCGCTTGGAATCCCGGCTTGCACCAGCCTATTCTTCGCGGTCCTTCTCAGGCTTGTATTTGTAAGGAACATGTCACTTGATGTAGAATGTAGAAACAAGTTCCTCACAGTTTGCTGAATGCTATGTATACCCAAGCGGGTGTTTTTATACCAGACGGGGCCTCGAGGATAAGGTATGCATGCAAGATAAAATGCCTTGTTGCCTTCTTGGTTATGAGCTTCAGGGCGATGCGACACGTACTCTTTGAATAACTTCAAAGGACAGCGTTCGGCATTATCACTGGCATACACTCGCGTGACCTTCGGATCCATTCTTGTGTTAGTAATACCAAAGCGTTTGTTTTTAGACATTCGCTCTGTGTATTCAAGAAAGTCACCATTTTCATCCTTTCCAAGGCGTATTTGTGAATCCTCACCGTAGTCCAAATCATATTGCTCTTGAGCTGCTCTTAAGCTAAAATGCGATCCAAGATGATAAATCAACGTTTGCTGAAGTTGTTTTGGATTTGAATATCCAAAAATTCCTTTTCGCCACAATTCATCTTCGGCTTCAATCGGTATATTGTTTGCTCGCTTTTTGGGTTTAGCAAGACCAGCCTTAGCTGACAGTTTCATTTCAGCATTTAGGACCATGCGCGACTCTTGAAACTGAGGATCTTTGAATAAGGAGAAATTAAAATTGTAGTTGTGTATGAAATTGTATTGAATCATCGATCCAAGCTCTTTTAAAGTTGACGGTGGATACCTGCTACCATCAGTTTTTCTGACATCAGAAAAGAAGTACTTGAGGCAGTAATTCAAATCGGATTCGGTAAATTCATCAATTCCCTTGATTACCTTTAATGGACCGTGAATTCTAATTTTCCATTCATCGTGCCAACTCTTAAATAGCTTAAATGCCCACTTCGCTTTTTGAATAGTATTTTTTGGGGTCACTTCATTTAGATGGCTTTGAATTTCAGTGTCAGTAGTTGATGCAAATCTACTGGAAGTGGGAATTTGATTTTCAGTAATACGTGAAGCCATTATCGTGTAAACCTTTCAGGAGATGAGCTTGGATAAAATGACCAGATTATTCCAGTTTGATTATGCATGATTCAAATTTCAAACATCATTGAGAATATCATGGAATTTACCAGGTAATCCATGGACTTCTAAATCATAGTGCTATTGTAGTCTGTGGATGAACCATAGAATTCGATCTTTCATGCCTTTGCTATCCATGGACTCCTACAACGAATGCATAGATAGATAAGACTGAATCCATAGAATTCCAAGGTTTCAAATCTAAAAATGAAAATAAATCTATGGAAACCTAGATATTCTAGATCTCCAAGAATACAGAATCCCAAATCTATGGTTGAATATATCAATTATGTTTGTCAATGTTGATATCATTACATACAGTGCTATAAATATGTTATAAATGCCTCGATATCGGATCCAAATGGCCAAATATCCTCGTGGCTTCGCCACTCGGACATTCTGACCATTTAAATCCTCTATCGAGGCATTTATCATATACGTAAAGCATAGATTCTAGGTAAAGTTTTAGGGAAATGCATAGAAATCGGTTGAATGTGGTGCTTCACACTTGCAAATAATACGCATTTTTCATACCTGTCATACTTGTCAGTCTCATAACTTTGGGTGCAAGTGAATTGGCACACGCGGGACTGTGGCTTCTTACACCGTTACTGCGCAGCAAGTGGACACTATTGTGCGACAAAGTACTAGTTCATCGATCGTCCAGTGAAAGTGGTGCAGATCTACAACCACGTGTCATCCACCATCAGGAATGATCACATTCTTTCGATAACACTGATGACTAGAGCTGGATTAATCAATCATTTAATCAATAAAAATGGTACTTCTATCCTCCCCCTCCCCACATTTTCAAGTTTTCCAAAATTATCAAATTTCGCCAAAGTTAGTCACATTGTGTTTAGAATAGACTTGATCTGTTACTGAGTGATAGCACAACACCACTGAGAAGTCTTACTTGAACCCTGGGATGAAGGATTGGTCCCTTGGATACTCAGTTAGAATATAAGGTACAGCTGTGATCAAGAACTTCGTGTGATTGTTGTCTACAGACAAGTGACGAGCAGTTGTCTAATTCTGAGGCTGTAAATGTTCTACAAGTCAGATATGAGGAGTTTTACACACTCAACGCTTAGTGAGAACAAGTAGGATCAAGAGAAGATCGTTGACGATGCAACACTTCTGGGTGTCAACAACAGAAATGTGGGGTGGAAAGAATAGAAGTACCATAAAAATCTTAATCAATTAACTTTTTGAGTCTATTTATAATCATAATCACGTCATTAAAATTTAGTTCAATCATTAATCTCAATCACAATAAAGGTTTTTGAAATTTAATCTATCATTAATCATAATCAAAATCATGTTTATTAATCAGCAAATGTGATAAAATTTGATTTTAGTCATCCAGACATCAGTAGGGATCAAAACACGGCCACCGATGGCAGAGTGACAGCTAGACTACGTGAGGACGGTGCGTACACAGTGAGTACCATTCCTTGATGCATGGCCTCGTCGTAGAATGTCTTCACTACAATTTCATCCATCTGATGTTTTCTCCTTAAGCGTACTTAATATTATCGAAACGTAATCAATAGACTACTGGGTTCAATATTTTTATCAACTTGTACGCTATGATGGCACTGAACAAAATTGAATAATTACAGTGTTGGTAATAACACTAACTAAGTAAGATTATTTTTTGAACAAGGAGATGCGTTTAAATACAAATTGCTATCATTGCGCAATATTAAACATTGTTATCACGATTCAAATTATTGCTTAAACGCATAGCTGACACGACAAAGCATCTGAAAGCCACAATCAGCATCATATTCAATGTACCCAGTCATTGTGATAAAGCATCTGACCACATTAATCACAGTCACAATTTCGAACACCTTATTTAATCAATCATAATCAAGTCTATTACCGCACTAACCTTAATCACATTCTTCAACACTTCAATCAATCCTAATCATAATCAAATATTTGGACACTTCAATCATAATCTCAATCATAATCAAAATTTTTGAATATTGGCTAATCGGTCCAGCTCTACTGATGACACGGAGAAAGCTTTCGAACATCAGTGAAGTAGCTGAAAAGACAGTCAGACGAAGGTGTATATGAAAGTAAGGAAAATTCTGATGTTGGAGTTGATGCATTAAACGGTAATTCTCTTTCAACAGTCGAATAATCAACAAATCCAATCGAGTGGATACGTTGCTGGTGACCGTCAGCTCTACAACTACGTTGAAGTCACAGCTGCCGAAGCAAGACTGGAAGCTACTGTAATTTTGTAGAAAATCAGCTTGTAAGCATAATGTACAACGTGTTGCTGAAAAAAAACTGTAAATAAGTTGCTGCAATTGCATCCCTAGGTGATCATAACTTCCTTTCATGACGTGAAAGATAAAAAGTCTTGGTCCTTCTAGACAAGTCACTTTGTTGGTCGTTTTGGTGTTAATACAGCAAATATGGTAACATTTGCAAGGAACAACGTATGAAAATCCTACCGGACAATTAAATGCGCGTAGTAATTCCTGTGTATTCCTTTTCTTACGCGGTTCTATGAGATGTCAAACGACTTTACTCATTATACAGTGCTCTTGACAAGGTTGGGAAAAAACTTGGGTCAAAACCTAAAACCCAAGTCCAAATTTCAATATATGAGTAGAATCAAGTAAACGAAGTGCATTCTTTGTATTTTGTGCAGACATAAAGATTCTTCTATAAGCCAAAATTCTTGATATTAGTGTGGCATTAGTGGGAAAGGATTTTTTAGTGCAATAACTGGTATCTGGTAATTAGTAAATGCAGCCTAAGCACATGTATTTCATTATAAAGTTTTCCTTTGACTTAGCCTAGTTATACACTGACTAATTGAAGATTTTTTATTTAATGATGATTGGATTGCACATCGCTCATAACAAAGGAATTGATTTCATTTCATCATTCAGAAATATAAACAGACTTAATGAGTAGTATACCTGCGTAGTGTTTGCATGGTTGAACATGTTAGAGTACGAAATTGGAATGAATGCATTTTTAGATAAATGTCGGCTGTCGCAGAATATATGGCAGTGCAAAGATAACTGAGAAGATATAAAATATATAAAATATTCAATATGCGCAAATGCAACAAAATACATATACTCGTAAGCTTGCAACAAATACAATATGTGCGAACTTTCAATGCACGGTATTGTCAAGCCCAAAATAAAACAGCTATGAACCACAAGTATTTCTTATCTGAAATATTCTGTGAATTGAGTGGAATTTAGATAAAAAATCAGAACCTCATGCTCTCATCATGCAGTTCTCCTAAGATTCAAATCATAATATCAATTTTCATAACTTGATTTGCATATATGCAGCATTAATAGACAACCCAAGTTTTTTCATCACTTACCCAAAGTCGACCCAAACCCAAGGTCGAACCTTTCTTTTCATTAACAACGTGATTTAAGGAGTGCGAAGTGGTTGGGATTCAGTTGACAATATCACTGGCTATAAGAGTTGGTCAAAAGGCGAACTGGAAATATTTTTTGAAGCACAAAAATATTTATTGAAGAATATATACATGGTAAATCTGCGAATAGCTTCATTGATCCGAAGAGTAGGCCTATTATAAAAAAAGAGCAGCAAATGCAAAATTAGAATGCAAAGTAATCTGAAGATGTGCAGGATATTATGGATCACAACAGGGTGAATTTATGTCAGCAATGCCTGAGATGTGCCTTATACTACACTATAATGAGCCTGAGAAACCAAGTTGAATAGACAAACAAATTTCCCTTGATCTTATTAAACTTAGGCTTTTTGCCGCGTGACCTGCGCATTTTTCACATCTCAGATTCACTATGTCACTATACATGTACTTATAGCAAGTTGATATTAGCTGTGCACCTTCATATTTACGCAATGTCGTATCTTTGCTTACAGAGCCAGCTGTTGAAGTGTAAGAGGCCTAAATGAAAGGCTCCAATCTGTCTGTTTCAGAGAGAGGGAAATGAAGAATCATGATGATGACAGGGATTAATGAGATACGTCAATTACATTTGCAATACGCATGCAAATGATTTTATGACATATTGTTATCAAGTCCTCGATCACTTCTATCCGAAAATCATGATAATGGCTTGTAATTTCGGCACGAATGCGTGTAATAACCAAGACAAACAAGACAATGATTGAAAACTCAATACTTCGACAATGAACAGAAAGATAAATTGATTCCCGCTCTCACTTCCTCGTAATTCAAATTCGCTGTTCTGAAAGATTCCCTCTTCCACTTACGCAATTGCATCGAAATGTTGTGTCGCAGAAAAGATGTAGTGTGCAGATAGAAACTTGCATAAACCAACTTGATGAGACTTGATGAGATTTCCAGCTGCTCACTCTACTCTCTCTCTTTTACGCCATCTGTTTCATGCAGTTCAGGTCAGCCGGTCTTCCTCAGACAGTAGAGTTTCGCGAAGTCGGTCTCCTCAGAAACTTAATATCAGGCAGCTAGTCTCCTTCAGGCACTTCAGGTCAGGCAGCCAGTCCCCTCCGGCACTTAAGATCAGGCAGCCGGTCTCGCTCAGGCACTTAAGATCAGGTAACCAGTCTCCTCAGGCACCTAATATCAGGCAGTTGGTCTCCCTGATGCACTTAAGATCAGGTAGCCGGTCTCTTCAG
Source organism: Prostheceraeus crozeri (assembly GCA_907163375.1). NCBI lineage: Eukaryota > Metazoa > Platyhelminthes > Polycladida > Euryleptidae > Prostheceraeus > Prostheceraeus crozeri. Next base: position 211,368 of record CAJQUW010001601.1, read on the forward strand.
GCACTTAAGATCAGACAGCCGATCTCCTCAGGCACTTAAGATCAGGAAGCCGGTCTCGCTCAGGCACTTAAGATCAGGTAACCAGTCTCCTCAAGCACTGAAGATCAGTCGCTAGTGTTTCAGGTGCACGTGTTTGCATTTATTCTTGTGCAACCCCATTTTAGTCTTCATCACTGCTGTCTCAGGGTTACACCATCGACACTTTAGTAGATAGACCTATGTTTAAGAATGTACAAATCCTTACAACAACTTGGTTGTTTGGACTATCTATGCAATGCTCCGATGGTCGATGACATGAATGCTTATCTGTCAAGAATGTACAGCCGTAACAACTGCCTACAATTGCCATAATTTTACGTTGTTCCTTTCTTGAGATTGCTTCTCTTATACGATCGATTCGAGTATGTTGTTGCCAGGGAAGATATCCATTGAGTTGATGACAATTGTCAGGGAAGGGATTCTTGCACGGAAATTTACCCTGTGAAATGAATCAAAGATATCAATCAAAGCATATCCGACACCGCACATGCCATCGTCTACGGCGTTCAAATTCCATCCATACAGAGAATATCCAGGAACTTCACTTTCGTTTCTAAGTCACGAAACGATCAAATCTTCATCAATGACTTTCTGCGGCCTATTTTCCTGACATGTTGTTTCTCGATGCAGATTCATTACCCAGATGTTTAACTAAACCTCCATCTACTGTGACGTTACTATCGACGGCAGGCGTTGTCAGAAATTGATTGCATTGCAATGAATTGATCGGTGCAATAGAATAATTCCAACAAATTGATTGATTTGTGCTGCAATGGGAAAAGCGATCAATTTAGTGAAATGAGAAAATACTTTTCTCCCAAACGACTCCAGAAACAAAGGTTGGAGATGAAGAAATGGTGGTTACTCATCATTGTATTGAACATCAACAGCTGGAAGAATATCTAAGTGTGACAATATCGAAAGAAATAAAAGGAAATGATCAACAACGAAAAGTGGAAGAACTGAATTTCATTAACCAACTTGACTGGCCTCATGGCCCTAATATGAAGCATGCGCTACAGAGGTCAGCGATCTATGAACCTAAATCTCCAACATCCGCATGATTTCTATGATATACAATATCTTGGATTAGGTAGTCTATGCATGTAAACAATGATTTTTTAAGAAGCTGTTTGCATGTAGTTTGAAATTGTAGGGACTTGATGTCCTCTCACTTCCTCTTTCTATATTTCTCCTGATGAAGATTGGTCAATCTGTGTCATCTTGTTGCCAATTGAAACCGATAGAGACTAAATAATCAATTCATTTTTTGATTTTTGCGACGTTTTCATATTTTCAAATCCATGGATAACGCATCGTTCATCCGATTCGTCATCTAGAGTCGTTTGGGAGAAAATCATTTTCTCATTTCAATAGCTTGAATTTTATTAAGCTTTAGCTGTTTATTATTTCAAGTTTCCTTCACGTCTACTGATGGAGTCGTACTGTCATCAATGGGTAGTTGCATGGCCAGCACGTCTGAAGTGTTCAGGTCAATGCACGAACCAAATGGCAAAATATGACTAATTCTTCATGGCTCATTAATTGATTGGGTATTGTTTGATTTCAAAGCTTTATTTTCTATTTAACAACGGCTCGCAGCATTTGTGCGGTTTCAGATCACCGGATTGCACTTAAGTGCGTTGACTCTGCGTGCATTTTTGAAGTTCGTAGGTCTGGACCCCCACTCATCAACTTCAGAGCTGCTTCTACCGATATGCTAGTTTGTTAAGACGATTGCTAGGATCATGCTTGACAGGGAAGGATCTTCCTCCAAACATTGTGCGGATGGGTGGAATAAGAGGACATTATGATACAGGACGGGAGACCGGATTGGTGTTCAATGAATTCACTAAAAACTATAGTTAATTTTCGCATTATTCCAAATCTATCGGTGATCCGCATGTCTATTTAATCGGTTTGATCCCGCATTGGAACATCTTAATATTCACAATTTTTGTTTGTTGCAGATTATCGTCAAAAAGGAACAAGCGCTGAGTGATCGCATATCCGATGTTGAAAACAGAAAGTGGAAAGTTTTTCACAATTAGTAGTTATTCCGAAGAGATCGAGTCATTTTGATTATTTTTATCTTGACTTATAATCTTGAAATATATTTATCTTGAAAATAATAATAAATTATTATTTTGACTCACTTGTTTTTTATCTTAATTGTTACTTCCACTGAAACAATCTCAGCAAACTATGACTTTTCAAGTGTTTGTAGTTTGAAATTTTTGGGACTTGATGTCTTCTCACTTCTTCTTTGGATGGAGATTGGTGAATCTCTGCCATCTTGTTGCCAATACCGGAAGAGATTAAATAATTGAGTCATTTTTTGATTTTTGCAACGTTTTCATATTTTAAATCAAAAGTAAGTTAAATCAATTGACTGATTTGCCGTCACCGCTTTCCATCGTAGGAGAAACATGCCACCTTCAGTGATTTACTTGGTTACTAAACTTGTTAAGCACACCGTATTCACGAACTGATCGCCTTCACAATCCTAATCAAGAAGCATTTAGTGCCCAACAGAGTTGAAGCATACCGGGCTTTTGGGTCGGCGACCAGGCCGGCGGCCGGTGTATTTTATGACCGGCAGGTCGGTGGCGGGCCTATTAAAAACCGGCCATTTGGGGATGGAACAATGGCTGGCGTCTCTATACCGGTTGGTTAAGGCTTTGATCGTCAGACATTATTTGGTCAACTTATGCCATTAGACATTATTCAATTTCCACATAGCACACATGAATTGTATGAATGGTAGCCTGCCGGTACTCCATTTAAGCGAGCGTCACCTATAGGTAATTCTTTATACCTATATTTAGGAATATATTCCAATACAATATCGCACAATGCAAATATTCGCACTTTGATCACTTTTTTTATGTGATGAGCAATAATACTCGTAACAACTTATTTACTAGTCTTACGAGTTGTGGGCTTACTTTATAATTTATGATAATGTCAACTGCATTTTCGAAGTCAATGAAGCACAAACACGTTGAAAACAGATAATCCACTAGGTTGCTTTACTCAATGCATCTCTAAGCTCCACGTGTTATATAAACTATCCCATGTAGTGAAATTATTCAAGATCTGGAAAATTTTTTATAAAACAGGTTGATGAAAGGAAAGCTCGATGCTTCCAAAATTCACACAGGCTGGCATATATGATTCAGGAAACTTTATTGGAGATAAAGTAGGGTTTGAACTACCTGCATACGCTGTCGGCAATCATTTTTCAACTGTTTAAAGAGCAATTCTCAATATTTATGTCACAAAATATTTGTCAGGGGACACTCGCTGTGATTATGTAATGATCTTTCACCGATGTTCCTCGAAATGTCAAGTATCGGGTAACCTGGAATTACAACATTGTAAAGTCACCGATAATGCAATAAACTCTGTCTTCGATTTTGCCAATGACACTGATACACAAAGCAGAAGGTATACGGGCGGTGAATAAGGCCCGGCGGGTGACAGTACCCACTCGCAATTTCTCAAAAGCTACTGGCTAAATATTTTAAAGTACTGCTGTCCTTAACACTTTCGGCGGACACAAGGGACCCCTCTCAGACTCATAAAAACGCTGTTTCTCCACAAAATCTCTCTTCAGATTTCAGCTTAACGGATGGAATTCACTCATGTGCTGTAAATGTTTGTTCCTGTTTCTCCATACGTCTCTGGAGTGGAAGCCATAGTATTCACGATAGATGGCCTCGTCCAACTGAGACCATCTTAACCCAATTGGTCTTTGTGAGCCATGCATGTTTCAATGGTTGCTTGATCCTTCTCCACAGAGCCTCCATGTGATTTGCTGCAGAGCTTGTAGATAGTCCGGCAGCCAGAACGAGTTTCTGCAGGAAACGAGAGTGAGACTTTCACAGAATGATGTACACCCTATGCCTACTCCGAATCGGCACGTCTGACGAGTTCTAGTGATTTCCTCTTCTTGTCAGACAAGATCAAAGAAAAACACATATAAATCCAATGGGATGCAGATTGCAGTTTTTGGCTAAAATAAAATTTTGTATTTTTTCTCTGATTAAGCGAAACGTGCTAAGCCAGAGTTATAAATTTTGGCATGTAATGCCTCGTTCCCTGCAGAAATTCGTTCTGGCTGCCGAGCTAAGATGGATCGACGAAGTATAAGGACTGATTGCCCGACATGTCAGTGAATGCATGCTGAAAGACAGACTGGTAAGTTCCCCAGCCATCAGAGATAATGGTCGCTCCGGGAGACAATGGTACATATGATGGATGGAACCAGACGGGCTTTGGGCGGCCGGGCCAGCCGGTGGCCGGCGTTTAGAGAAGTCGTCCGGGATCAGGCTTATCAAAGACCGGCTGGTCGGGGATGGGACGTCTCTGCCTGTTCGCTAAGACTTTCATTGTCAGATATTATTTGGTCAACTTATGCCATTAGACATTATTCAATTTCCACATAGCATGCGTGAAGTGCATGAATGGTAGGCCTACCGGTACTCGGCATAAGCGAGAATTACCTATTACAATGCAATACTGCACAATGAAATTATTTACTAGTCTTATTTACAATGACTTATTTGCTAGTCTAATGAGTTGTAGGCCTACTTTATAATTTATGATGATGTTAACAGCATTTTCAAAGTCAATCAAGCACAAGCAAGTTGAAAACAGATAATCAAAATAATGACCCAAACGGGCATTGATGTAATAATAAGATTGCCAATTAGCGCGCGTATATCTATATCCCGCCACCACATGAAAGGTTTAATCGGCAAGCAAATTATAGGTTCCAATATAATGAACATTTTTCTCGCAACAACAGTTCCGAGAAGAACAATTTGATTACTGACTGTGCTGATGTTACGAAATGTTTTGTCTACGACGTGCAAACTTGATTCAAAATGATTCACTGAAGTGAGATTTACGTCTTCACGTGTGAGGGAATTCTAGGGAAGCAACGTCAATTGAGAACTCTCTTCACTACAGTTTAAATTCAGATCTTTTGAGGCTAGGTTGATGAACGCGAGCTAGCGCATAAGAGTCTGGAACAATGAGCACGCCAAACTTGTCATCAATTTTTCATTTCAGTGAGTGTCCCAAAACCAAGCGGGAGTGTTGCTGTACTTACGTCAATCAAAATTTCTCGCATGCAGATAGCTTGTCAAACAATTATCCACGATCCAATGTCAAATGGTCGGGTAGTAAGCCCCAGGTTGCATTAAATACATTGATCAGTGCATCTCTAAGCTCCACGTGTTATATAAACTATCCCATGCAGTGAGATTATTCAAGATCTGGAATCATTTTATAATAGATAGGTTGAGGAACACGCGATGCTTCCAAAATTCATAGATGCTAGAATACATGATTCTTGAAACTTAATTTGAGATAAAGTAGGGTTTGAGCTGCATGCATAAGTTGCCAGTAATCATTTTTAACTGTTTAAAGAGCAATTCGCAATATTTATGTCACAAAACATGCATATACATACTTTTAAATTATGTTACATTTACATGCTCTTAATGTTGTAATGATTGACAGCAACTTCTCCCAGACTGTATGTCGTCAGCAGTCGACAGGGTTCTAATTAAATGAACCGGCTGGCCAGCGTTACTAAAACCGGCCTGCCAACCGGTCAGTCTTCAAAATTTGCGGCCGGTTCCAACCCTGGTGCGCAACGCATATATTTTATAGTTTGGAACAGGAGGGTATTTCTTAAAGACATGGTTGTAAAACAACGGTAGGTTTCACTTCTTTATGTTTAATGACCAAGGCAAAAATAATAATATTTTATAAATATTTTATGTTGGTCAAACTAACTGTCCGCTTCATCATAAAGTAAGTATATAGTCGGTAGTGTTGAATCAAAAAAGTGTCTGTATGCAGTGAAAATTTTATATGAAAAGATTCAGTCTTTTTTAGGAGATAACGTTCTGTGGTCCACAAAAATTATTATAATTAATTTTTGAAAATTTAATTTTGCAAATTCATATACTACCGACATGAAGACACTATATAAGTAGTATGAAAAAACTTGTATACCAAAAGGAATGAATATTTGTCAACAAACATCTAAATTAAGTGGAAATTAAGCTGATGATAAAGGACATTCAAGGAGATTTCATGAGCTGCATTATAATGCAAGTCCCTGCAGGTCTTCAAGGAAAAATTGAGATCTTATTCAGACTTCTTGGTTGAGATGTCATGTTTTCAGTTCAATTTTCAGTGACGTGATTCACAAGGCGTCATTTCTTGAATCTGAGTAGTAATATGGTCCTATTTAATCTTTTAAAGTTCATTGTGATCAGCTTCTTTGATTACGATGCTTTGTTCTTTCAGTGGCAGTTTGTGACATGATCACGCTTCAGAAAATATAATCTTATTATAATACCGGGTGTCCAACAAAGATATGCCCGCAAACATTGGACGTTTTAAATTTCAAATTTATAAGCGAATTTTTGATTTCAACCACAATGAAAACGTATTGATTAATTGACAAAATATTTGATAGTCTGTATGTCCCGCACGGGATACTTTTACAGCTCGTAGACGGTTCGGAAAAGAGTTTAGCAGATTTTCAAAGAGCTCGCCGTCATTCTCCATGTCTTTCAAGATTTCGGTGAAGTAAAGCATCAACTTTATTCTTCAATATTCCACCAATATTTTCGCAGGGTTTAGATAGGGAGAGCTCCCTGACCAAACGGTGTTATCGAAGAAGTCAAATCCGGAATTCCTTAACATCTCCTTTGTTCGCATTGCCTTAAAGCACGGAGCTTTGTCATGCAGCAAGGTAGCTTGATCAACGTCCTCTATGTTTTCCTTGTTTCTCAGAAAGGGAAATACATTTTGCTCAAGTATAACTTCACGAAAATATTCTGTATTCCATGTTTCACCGTCTTCTTTGATCACCAACATCATTTTCTTGATGCTAAAGGAAATGAAGACTCCAATGCAGGAAGAGCGAACCAACATCTCTTCCTATTCCTTCTTTGTCCATCCAGCAGTCATAAGGATCTCTCTCCCTGTTGATATTGACAGACTCTCACTTCTCCCAATTTGCTGAGCAACCTACTGGCGTGTGATGAAGGCTGCGCCGGCATCTTTGGCTTCCCTGAATGTGATTGCTCTTATCCGATCAACAAAACGCATCTCTTCACTATCAACTCTTCTTTATTCCAAAGTGAAAAATGACTTGAATGAACTGCAGACTGCTTTTGTGATGACAATGTGGTAACATTCGATGTAGCGCTAATCTCTTGTTAATGGCATCGATCTGATGACATCGTTTCCATTGTGCAAAGACAGGGCTTTCCCGCGTGTGACCTTAGCAGATCATAAATTGCGTAGGTAACCCTCCAAGTGACAAAGCAACAAAAGCATTGAAAGAATTCCGAAAGGTTGTGAAACATCGATATTCATGTCATTTCACAATCACAATTGGAAATTATTTCACAAATCACATTGAAATCATGCTGACTTAACGAAGAGTAGAAATAATACCTGGTACATGCTTAAATAAGAAACTGAAAAGACGACATATTTGTCTGCTGTTCGTGTCAAATATTTGTATTTTCAGTTTGTGAAAATCTTGTAAATTAATGCACTACCATAAAATGTGTCGAAAGGTGACGTTATCATATTCCTATCATCAATTTGATCGCATTCTAGGTCCGTGTGATGATATTAAAGTGCAAAAGACACTTTGAAGATGCTTATTCAAACCCCATGTTTTGCGGGTACATCTTTGTGGGACACCCGGGTAAAGCGGAGCTTTTGGCAATGGTAACCCATCGAATTGCTAATTTAACAAAGTATATTACCTCTCCAAGTTGTCAGGATATGGAGGATTTGTGGAAAACTAATCTTTATTCTGTACTGCCATCATGATCAGTAAAATTCGTGTGCATTTCTCCAAAAAATTTGCATATCTCACATGTGCTACTTGGTCCCGACTCATGTTCATTTATTGAAATCGAAAATGTATATGCATTGGGGATTTGATAAATGCTGAGTTGCTACTCTACGTAATGTACTTACTCTATGAGTTTTATGAAAGATATAATGAACACTAGCGTGATTTAGAAAAGAAACGCCCTTTATGAACATATATGAAAGGATCACGATATCTGTGACATTAACATGTCTCATTTTGATGTAGAAAGTATTGACAGAAGTAAAATTGCTATCGATTGCAGGTTGACTGAAGCGCGTCTCATAAAAGCACTTCGACCTGCCATTAACCGAAAATATGAGCTCCCACAGTACTAATGGCATTCAAGAATTCCGCTTCATTGCTATCCAACGCACTGCATCATGCTGCCAGCTCTGTAATTTGCCCTTGAAGTGCTAGTGAAGCGAAGCGCCGCCTGTTTACGAACGTTTTTTAAAATTATTTTTATCTAGGTCAATAAACACAAAGGGGTGAAACCTACAACCATGTCTTTAGCGCAACGCATTTAGCTTCTCTAGATGACAATACTTTTATGACAACTTTTGAAATTCTATTTTATGTTACATGCACGCGTGATTACTCATCCACTTATCTCAATAAATGGGTAAAAGGTTTGCTGAAGTAAATATCAAAACTGATAGCAAGCTATCATACGATTTTCAAACCATGCAGGCTCATGTGCCTAATTCGTTAAAATAAAATAACAGAGTGAAAGCTCAAACCAAGAATAAACCAGGATGATACAGAATTACAATTAATTAAGTTGCTCCTGCACTGGAATTCGACCTGTAGCTTTTTGCAATCGGCTTTATACACTTCACTGTCGTAATGCTTCCGTATAATGATATCAAAATCATGCAACTTTCATTCTTCAGAAATATGAAATTTGAAACCTCAAATATTTCGTGAAGGTTGAAACTGAAGAGCAGATTTCTTTTCAGTGCTCATTCAAAAGAAGATTCTCAAACATTGATTGCTATTTAATTGCTCATTTAAATCAATTGATTGAAATTAAAAACAATATCAATCAATTAGTAAAAATCTAGGTCAAAACAAGCCAATGATTCAGTTAACATTATGAATTCATGATACATGTCTATCATGAGTCATGAACCCCTGCAGTGTGATAATGTGAAGCAACAGTAATAATAGAGCACCTGGAGGTATTCAATGAAGAAAAATCCATCTCAACAGATGTGGAGAATAGGACGCTAAAAGCATAGAGCCTAGGATGAGTTATGACATCATTAAGTGTACATGTACATGTAGGTATACTGTGTAGTGCGCGTATGCATGTAGACAGTAAGGAGCTACTCACGGGTACAGACGAGGTGTTAACAAAACTTGCTTGCAATTTAATTGCTCATTCCGATCAATTAAACTTGATTTAAAGGATATTTATCACTATGAAATCAATTGAATAAAGCTATTATTTCATTCAAGTTTCTGGGGGCATGTAGGAATGAAGGAAAGAGCTTTTGAGGCCTATCCATTGTTTTATCTGATTCAACTTCTTTGTACTGTTTTCATTTATTGCACCTACATCCTTCATTTCAGTGGTCTGGATTTCATAATACTTAGAAATCCTTTTACTATGCCATGTCCATGCTATGTATTGATCATTTTTATAGATATTCCATTAAATAGTGCATCACATTGAAGTCAGACGACATTTTTGGGCCAAAATACGTCTCAATCTTTGCCGGCCTGGACTGGTTCGCATGAAGTTGCTGACCGATGACGCCTTCTAATTCAATCACATCATTTGAGCACTTTGGTACAAAGTCACTTTAGTTGTGCGTTGATGTTGTATGTAATAAACTTAACGCGTTTAAAACAGGAAATCAGTCATCGGTGCAGTTACGGTGTGACTGTTAAGTATATCTGCTACAGCATGTGATGCAGAAAAGTTTAGATTTCAAAGCTAGTAGGCTGCTGGGCGTAGAGCGATTCACAATTCTAGGATTAAAAAATTCTAAGATATATCACGAGTACTTCAAAAATAGATTTATCTAAAACACAAGTTTTATTATTGCTAATACTTGTAGGTGGTGTGCAAAATGGTAAATTTTCAGGAAAATTTCTTTTTTGCAATTGAATATTTTCAAAAAGTAAATTCACCGACGTGTTTAAAACACAATATAACCTAATTAAAGAAGTGTTTCAAAAGTGTAGAATTAATTCTTTATTACCGCAAAATTTAGAAAATTATTGTACATGTGGTTTGCGCATAGAAAGATTCGACTTTTAGTTTCTATCAGTGTTTGTTTTGGTTTATATCATAATTTATATTTTTTATATATTTATTGTGGTTGGTTCTGATCGCACCATGTACCTGATGATGAATATAAGTCTTTACAAATAAAACATAGTCATCTGGCCAGGTCAAACTTTCGATTAGATTTGACAAATCGGTTTCAGCAAGCTCGTTTCGATAAAGCCGTTTTGTTAAATCGCAGCAATATTAATGCGGATTACTGTAAACGCATGTTTGACCTCATGTAGATTTAGATAAATTAAAACGGCGTCAATAAAACGTCCGTTTTGTTAAACAAAACCATTTTTAAAAGGTTTCATGTAAATCCAAAGTTTGACCTCGACTGCTCTAATAGCATAATCGGTTTAGTTAAAGCGATCTTCTGATCACTATGGTCTTATCAAAATCAAGAACTTCATCAAATCGATGCGGACTTGTTAAGCTATCGCAAATGAATGGCATTGACAACTTCACGTCATGCAAAGCAATGTGAGATTTGTTAAACCACTAGGTGGTTAAATAGCGTAAATCGAAGAGAGAGGTCAGAAACACGATTAAACATTTAGGTCTGCGAACCTATTAGCTGCAGCAAGAATTGATTGATCAAATTTCCAGTGTAACTTCTGTTCTTGTTTTTTTCTTTGTTTTCTGTAACTTCTTCTTTCTAAAACTTGTTGAGGTCAAGGATATTTCGATCGTACAACAATCGAAATCTTTGAACACTATCAAATCCTATCTTTGACTTCAACAAGTTTTAGCTTTGACAAAGCCGTTTATATGTGCCAGACAGTTTCATCAAATCGTAATATCATGATCGAGTGTCGAAATTGCGGTTAAAACGCGATTAAATGCTTTCGATGGTTTAATACATAAAACCGTTTATATTCAGATAAAGCGGAGTGTTAAATCTAAGCGAAAGTTTGAACTGGCCTAATTGTATGAATTCGACGAAATTCATACAATCATACTTGAATATAGGATAAACCAGAGTAGGAAATGAAGAATTTCCTAACTCTGTAGATGAACTTTTAAATTCTGGGATTCATCGAATTGCAGCTTGCTTTTAAAAGCAGAGTCATATTTTTAGAATTTACCTAGACTGCATGAAATTCCATGATCGTTACTGTATGACCTGATGAAGATATTTCCGGATTAGGTTATAAACGTAAAAACAATCACATGGATATTTTTGCAACAAGATATCATTCTTTGTTTATAAGTTAAAATCCGGGAAAAGTGATCAACCTTGCTGGTCACAAGGATGTACAATAGAAGCTGCCAATTAAAGTTTCCATTGCCTTGTTGGATTTACGGAGTGTAATAAATAACCTAGAAAGCTTTCCGCAACATTTCAGGATAAATGAGCAAAACCAAAAATGCTGATTGAGTTACTCTGAAAAAGAAATCGCGTATTATGATGTCTGATTGCTCTAAGTATTTAAAATTGATATCAATTAAGTGCAGAGTGATTTACATTCAAGTTCAACATTTTACTCTCAGTCATAAGAAAATTTCGTTGATTTTAATATTTAGATCTTTCCAGAAGTCTGCGGAATCAAAAGTAGTGCATTTTATAGTAGTAAGGTAAGTATGCCTGACTAAATCTGAAAGAGCATTTGCCTGAATGTGATCATCAAAAAGGCACATAGAGTACAGAGTAGGGATATAGGTACATAAAGGTACATAAAGTATAGGGATAATAGGGATATAGGGATAAAGGTACATAGAGTAGGGATATAGGTAGAGTGTCGACTCAAAAAAGTAACTGTATACAGTAAAAATTTTTATATCAAAAGATTCAGTTTTTTGCGGAGATTACGTTCTCGTGGTCCAAAAAATTATTTGAGCACTTTTGAAAAAAGTCAAAATTTGCCAATTTATATACTACCGACATGACTCCTCTATGTAAGCAGTATTCAACAAGCTGGATATCAAAAAGAATGAATATTTGATAATAAGCATCCTAACTAAGCGGAAATCAAGCTGATTATCAAGGAATTTCAGGAATTGTATTATTTATAATGAAAGTCTTCATGAAAAAGTCGCGATATTTTTCGTGCTTTCTTGGCTGAAATTTCAAGTTTTTAAATCAATTTTCACCGGCATGATTTTATGATTCACTTAATTAAAATTTCATTTCTTGAATCTGAATAGTGATATGGACCCATTTACATCTTTCAAAGATAAATGAAATCTGATTGTCTTTGATTATATGATTTTGCTCTGCCAGTGGCAGGTTGCCTGTGATGCGATCACGCTTAAGAAAATGCTCTAGTGGTTCAGCATGAAAGTAATAGGAACCCATCGAATTGCTAATTTAGCAGCAAACATTAAGTCTCCAAGGGTGTCATGAGAATCTGTGAAATACCATCATTCCTTCTGCATTACAATCATGATCACTCAATTCCGTTGTAATTTCTGCAAAACTGCAACAATTTGCATATCTCACATTTGGTGACAATACCACCTGTATCCCCCTTGAGTTCACTTAATAAAATCGAAAGTGCATACACATTGGGGATTTAGTAAATGCGGAGTTACCACTATACCTAATATACCTACTCTATACCTAGGTATTTGTTTATACTGTATATTACAATGATCGCTAAAAGGGTACGTACTAATTAAACGCCTATTTATTCCTGTTGATAATTTAGTAAAAGCCAGGAAACTTTTCTAAATTGATGCGAATACATTTATGACCACGTTTTGAGTTTACTAGACTGCTATCCTGCAGTTTATCAGCTGAGATGAGGAACAGCTATTCTATCATGCTTTCATTAAATCCACTCACGACTGAAGTGAAATTTGTTATTGTCGGAAGTCACCATGACTTTCAGTGCACGTACATGCGTTAATGATGCTTGCTTGACTTGCAGTGACTTGAACAATTCATGTGTACGGGCTGTACATGCATTGGTCGCGAAAAGGTTTAATGGTATATTTTAATTGCAACATTAAGATGGTGAAAGTCGACTTAAACTCTGAGTCATCTGTAAGATGCGAACAACGAAAAACTGAAGAAGAATGGAAGAAAGAGAAGAAGAATCACCCAACACGTACGTCTAGCATGTGGTCTTTCAATGTCCTAACGATTAGATCCTTATTGAAAGCTCATTGGAGTCCTGATGCGGTGTGAGGGATCAAGCAGCCGGTGGATGTGGGGCTGCCAAATATATCAGGACAGTAAAACACCACATGCTAGACGTGTTATGCCTACGTTGGCATACCAATTAAGGGTCAGTTTCGTGATTGCTGAAAAGAGAAGGAAATTGTTTTACATTTTCGAGTCAGTCGGCTGCTAGGCCTATTGGTGCATGCGTGCATTTTATAGAGGCTATCATTTTTATTAGCCATGTAAAGCAGAACTACACGTTTCCCAGCTCGTTGAGCTTAGCCAGAGTCTAAGACTAATGTACTGTTCACTATGCTCATGTTAAGATGATCTTTCTAGTACAGTGAAAGGCATTGCAATGCCCATAACTGCAGCAGCTTTACGATTACTATGACGGCCGAGGATCTGCAAATTCACTTAAAATCAAATGAAAAAGAGCATGGCCTATTGGCTCTACAGGCGCTATTTTCTGGACATCTCACTTCTCTTTTATCGTCACATGCTCACAAATATAAGCCCCACCGCTGCATGTTACTCGCCGATAGTATGCGTCAATGTAATTGTATTTTCAAAATATTCCGTTTTGGGAAAATTTTCTAAAATTTATTAGGTAGTATGCTGACTGGGTCAGGACCGGTTTATGGCCTATATAGTCTACCATAGATATGCGGCAAATGCATGTACGTACATATGCAAGGAATCGCAAGAGCACATGAAAGCTATATTTCTAGACTTCCCGGCTTTCCCACAGCTTTCCCAGAAATTTTCAGATTAAAGCAAAAAGTCAGAGTGAAGAATTTTCTTTATTTTTTCTGTTCACTACAAAAAAACTTTGAGAGGATAAAAGACTATAGCTGAGATAGCAATTAGCTGAGATTGCTAAATTGATCAGGTTATCCTAATCATTGATATGAACTTGTATCATCTCCTATGTTGATACATGAGAACTAAAATGAATGACTTCACAAAGTCGATGACATTCTGTTTTACCTTCTTCCTACCTAAAGCAAGATGTTAATGGTGAGAAATTTTAATCTTGATCTATATGACAATGAAGTAGAGAAAATTTCCTAGTACATAGCTGAGCAAACTATCAATAAATAGATTAAACGTCCGAAGACAAAGGAAATTTCCGAATATCATTGATGAAAATCTTTCTTCTGTGAGAGCTAATTCCAACCAATCCATTCTTCCACAAACAAATCCATTCCGTGATTGTACGATTCACTGGATGACAACTTAAAAATATAACTCATGCACTGTTGTTGATTGATATCGCAATATAATCAATGCATTGATGATCACATAGGACTGATATTGCTAGAAAACCTGAGAAACATAAACTCTATATCTGCTCTGTATGAAACAAAAATATGCATGTGACAATGCAAGTATCTGAATTCGAAAACTGCAGTCAAGTCCAGGAATCTCAGAATCATAAACGGAAAAAATTGCAGCAGATTATATACAGAGGAAATATATTTAGGTTTATGAGAAGCGGTCAGTAACAAGCCTCCCATGTAAGTTGATGTGCAATTTCTTAGTTTAAAGTCATTAAAATTTGCTTTTGCGGTAGGGTGGGTAACTTGCCGCAGTTTGAAAATATAAACGACTCAAATCATGAAGATATGGATGAGAAATGGTAACTCACTAACCGTAGAGATGGCGCCAAATCTCTACCAATCTCTACACAATCTAACCAATTTGTGAATTACACATTTATAAAGTCACAGATTTTTCTACAGAAGGCCCATAATTTGCGAGATTCTCGAGTCACGTAGCCATTCTGATTACCGAGTATGTTTGCCAGCAATTCATGGTAGATACAGAACCTATATGGTTTGGCTGCATCCTCTGAGTTCATTTGCCAACAATCAATGCTGGACAGCCTTTATGCGTGTCTTGGTTGAAACATGTTCAGGAGACTGTTTGTAATCACTACATTATCGACATGACAAGAATGGTGAATCACGATTGAATTTAAACTTCTATGATAGAGATGAAGTTCGAACGACCAAGTCATTCAAATGTTATACTTAGATGGAGAAACTCAACATTCTTGAAACCAAGAGTAAGAAAAAACTAATTTTAATTTAATTGGTCTCATTTTTTCTTGATAATCAATTAGTTTTATTGGATCACATGAGCGATCAATTAATTGCAATTAATTGACAATTTATTTCAATCATCTTTATCATTGCCAAATCTAGGAAGATCTTTGCACAGAATGACTGCATGATTGACACTTGATTGATAAATACTTACAAAGCTATTTCTATAGCACGTAGATGTACGTAGGTGTATAAAAACACATACAGAAGTAGAATTCACCTGTAATGCATGCATTTTCTGCATCTGAAACACTGTCATGCTGGGCATCGCGATAGTATGTGTTTCATTAGGTTTTGTAAATGTATATATAAGACTGTAGAAATTTATGAATATTTAGTTAGAGACTTTTGAATTAAAGTTTAAATGAATGCTGTACGTGTGGATTGCTAAGAACAAGCTTACAATTAGGCTAAAATCAAAATTTTTTTCGTTTTAAAAATGGGTAGACCTGCTGTTAGCGACTGTGTTAGCCTATATGTTATCGTGCATGCGTTATAGAGATCGCTTCTTTGACTAGTGAATAATCGCAATTAATTGGAATAATTGGCATCTGATGCAATCAATCAATTGATTATTTTGATCAATCATCAATCAATGACCTGCAATTAATTTCCGATTAATTAATTTTTCCAGCCCCTGCTTGAAACTAATCTCGCACCCGATTTACTCTATGAACAAATATAAGCTTCTTCTCATAGCACGCTTTTTCGCAAATACTGCATATTTTCTTTCCATTTTACAAGGCTTCATCAAAGTAGAATACAGCCTTGAATTTCACACATAAGACAGCGCACATCTATACGTTCCTAGGATAGTCCCACACAGCTGCCGAACGCCGTTAACATTCGGCAGGTGGCGAGTACACCAATAAACCATCTGTCTGATGGAGTTAGGAAGGGGAATACACTTATCTATATCCATGAGAGATTTACGTGTAGCTTTGAACTCAAGTGGACGGAGAGCAATCACTAGAGGTCCCTAGAACACTTCCGCGAGATCACAATATCTGATTCGAAGCATGATGCGGTTCTCATAAACCAAAAGTAATAAATCTTCCGCAATATATATCTTCTGCTGTATATTTTCATGTTTATCCGCAATTTTCCTGGACCATAAATAAACATCACTCCATGGGAACTTCTTGGAATACTGGAGTAGGTCGACGATGACGGCATGCTTTAAATGTTTTGACGATCCCAAATTCAGACTTGACAAAATCAGCACCATCAGCCATTGTCTCGGGCAATTCTTTATCTTTGGTCTCTGGTAGTACAAGAGATACCAAACCTCCAATAATGGGGAAAATACCCATAACAATCAACGGGGCGGGTTTCCATAAATCATAAAGTAATACTGCTTGAGGAGCCAATGTTGCTCCGATTCTGGCCCACGTAGAGCCAATACCAACACCTGCGGTGCGAATCACAGTCGGAAACACTTCACCGGAATAGGACCAAATGACTTCAAATCCAGCGGTAAAAAAGAACTGACCTGTTGCAGATAAAGCTCTTAGAAGGCCATTAAGAGAAGCCATTTGGATCAGAGTCGAATTGATAAGGCATGTTAATCCGCCTGCAACTCCGCACAACGTTAACGACAAGACCCTACCAAACCATTTACAAAAATATACAGCTGCGATTCTGGACAATATCTCGGCGGAACTGTTCACCACGATATCAACAAAGAAGTTTTTGCCGAATTTTCCTAGCGTGAAGTATGAACCAAAGTAGCCAACACTGATAACAAACCAGTAATACCAAACGATCGAGGTGGTCCATGCCATTGACCGAGTTCTGAATAATTGCACAAAGTTATCTTTCAAGGTTGGCTCATCATGAAATTCAAGCTTGTCATCATCCACATAGTCTTCGACACAGAAATCATGTGGAAGACACGTTCCATTCTGGTCAGCTATTGATCTGATGACTCTGTCAGCCTTTTCTAGTTGACCCGTTGTCATCAACCATCTAGGCGATTCGTGGACAAACAGTGGTAAGAAGATGGTCATTAGAATTAATAGCGCTAATATGATTTGAATCCAGAAGTGATCACCAACCAAATAACCCAACATGGCGTTAATTAATCCACCAACAGTGAAGCCATTTTGAGACATGATGCTGAAAAATGCTCGATGCTCCGCATCAGTAACCTCTGTTGACATAGTGAATAGCGCAGCCATTAGACCTCCATTCCCAATTCCGGAAAATAGTCGAAGAACGCCAAAGATCCAAACATCAGGCGCGAATGCTGCAAAGAAGCTGAAGATGAATAGATGAGCAGCAGTTGTAAGCATGCCGATCATTCGCCCGAATCTGTCGGAAAATACTCCGTACACGGTACATCCAATCATAAATCCGACAAAGTACAGCGTGCTGGTTAAAGAATTGAGATATTCTCGGCCACAGATGAGTTGATATTGATTAACGATTGTATTCTTCATGACGCTATCGTCAAAAGTCCATTCAGTGCAAGGAACTCGAATTTCAGGAGTTTCATTCCTGAAGACGTCACACTTATCGTAAATAAGGGAGCCATTCCCGGGAACCTCAAGCGTTTCGTTTTCAGAACATTGATATTTCTGCTCATAGGCAATGATAACAGGCAGGAGCGTTTCATATCCGGTAAATGTCTTCAATACATTCATTAAAATAAGAACGAGGATTTGATAGCGACCACATCCGCCGATATGTTCCAAGATTTTATCAAACGACATTTTTAGCAGCTGTCAGACAGAAAACACAAGTCTGTCAGAGCGATGTCGTGTTAATGAAGCTCTGCGGCAATGGGAAGGATAGGTTAGGTGAGGGAATTCCTGTCTACCATTGATTGTAGCAAGGAGCGTGTAAGAATCCGCGTACGATTCTATAAATATCATGTGCTTGGGGGTTGATGAGATGAAAGATTCGCCATTGGAGAAGCATGAAACGTCGAAGCAAAAGCATTTACAATGATTGGATGTTTATTGCAACTTACAAGGTATATTGTTGTCTTAGAGCTGGACCGCTAAAAAGAGAATGTCAGCTGACTACACTGGCCCCAGGGGCCTATTTCACCAGACTTGAAGAGTGATGATTGATGAGTGATAGTGCTCCGATTTGAAGAGTGATGATGAAGAGCGTTTCACAGTCTTTCACCTTCCGTCACTCTTCAGTCTGCACTCATCAACTATCAAGAAGTCAGAATGATGATGTCATGTGTGAATGCTATAAATAGATCACAACATGCGCACGTCGCGAAAATCAGTCTGTCACTGACCGCATCGAAACATAGGTAAACACATAATACACGCAATATAATAGAGTTGAATGCTTTTCATTGTTAGACTGAGAATCAATAGAGTCATATCTTGGCAGAGGTATGACTTCAGACGCAAGGAACGAGTTGATACTGGATCTCATCGAGGAAAAAAAGAAAGGCTTTTTGGAAAGTTTTCTCCGGTACTAACTGCAAAGGACAAGCAAAGGGAGTGGGAGGACATCGCAAATCGCTTGGATGCCTGCGAGTATTTAGTTGTGCCGGAAAGTTCAAAGCTCCCACCTTGGAAATACCTGAGACACAATCTGGTCAACTAATTTGAAAGGCCGAACTCTGGTAAGCGCAAGCGGCTTGATGAAAATGCTATAAATGTCTACATTGCACATATTTCATTTTTCAGAAAAAGCGAGACAACATGCAGAAGACGGGATCATCTGGTGGCAGGGAGCGCCAATATTCAAAGCTCAACCACAAGGTGCTGGACATTCTCGGAGGGAATTCGCCAATTGTTCGTGGTCTTCCTGTTGCCGAGTCAACGCGACAATTTGACGGGGATTCAAATGAACGAGGGGACAGGTTCGAAGCCTCATTGGAGAATAATGAAAATGCAGTTGACGTTCAATGCGAAAGTGAAGTGATTGATTGTCACATGATTAAGCCAAAGAAAAGAAAGTCAACAACTATCTCATTACGTGATGTTGCAGAGATCGATGCTTTAAAGCGGAGGATTCTCGAATTGGAGGTAGAGTTGAAAGAAGCCAAATTGATAGAAGTTCAACGACGTATTGAGATGCACAATGTAAGCATTGAGAAGATGAAGGAAGAAACAGAATTGATCAAATTGCGAAGAAAAAAAATTCAGTCCGATCTGTATGATGCGGGAGTTTCTTGCTTGCCACTTAAGTATCTTGACCTTTGACTGGTGACACATTCAAATAAACTTTCTGGAATAATCAATTTGTTTTGTCGTCAATGTTACCCAACAGTTTTTAATGTTTCAAATTCGATATGCACTATATATTTGCTTGTCATTTGTGACCTTCCCCAGTTACTAACTTGTCAAAAATCAAATATAGCAAAATGACTTTCATCCAGAAATCAATTTATAGAATAGAAATTAGGAATCAGCATGAACAGAAATCTGTTGAATAATGCTTGAACGGGGATCATTCCCTGATATGATTGGCCCATCACCATCAACATCTGAGTCAGAAGTTGTGTCAATTTCGATGTCTTCAGCAGCAGCAGCATCTTTCATGCATATATTATTCAAAACACAACATGCCTTGAATATCTCTCCGGCGTACTTTGGACTCACACGTAGAGGTATGTTTAGGCATTGAAATCTCTGTTTCAATACTCCAAAGAAGCACTCAATTAGGCGACGCGTCGATCGGTGAATGCGATTAAAATTAATTTCATCGTCACTGGACACGTCACCACCAATTGGAGGGATCAACCAAGGTTTCAATGCATATCCAGAGTCGCCAAGGATTATTGCATTTGAGAAGGGGCGCCAACCGGATTCAAATGTGCTATTGAGCTGACTGTTGCGCAACACCCGTTTGTCATTCACCCGACCGGGTCAAAGTGATGAAACGTAGAAAGCTTCCATTCGTGAGCCACACACAACCATGCAGTTCAGGGAATGGTCTCCGTTCCTGTCAACAAAATGCTCTTCGTCCAAACTGGGTGCCATGATTTTTATGAGCGTACCGTCAATGCAACCACAGACTCTCGGCATGCCTGCAATGTTGCGAAAGCGAAGAGGAATTTCTAACAAGTCAACGATGTTACTTGGCCAACATACGCATTTTTCAAAGAGCTTGTTGTTCAGTGCATCTACCACTCTGCACACACTGCGGCAAACAGTAGCACTTGACATGCCATGTGCATCTCCAATGACTTTATAGAATGCACCTGTGGCAAGGAATCGAAGGCACGTTAATAACGTCTGTTTGGGAGTCAGTGCGTGATTTCCATCGCTTGGACTTGAGATTGAGCTTCCAATTTCAAGGAGAACCTCATCAGCTTGCGAAGCTGTTAGACGAAATCTTTCTTTGAAATCGTTGACACCAAAATTAATCCGCTCTTTGTATATTCTTCTTCTTTTTCTTGTGCGGCTCCATGCAATAGGGTCCAAGTTCTCATCGCTGTCTGATGAATCCATTGCTATCCAGTGTCCTTTCTTCAATTAAAGTGCAGATGCAGTGTGCGTTCGAGATTTGATTGAAGAGCAACATACCCTCTCATCAACTTAGATACTGAAATTGAACAGAGTTTGGAAGGAATTCCAATCATGATGCAAAATTGACTGCTTTGGTGAAATCGGAACCGTATGAGTAGTGAAGAGAATCTTTACTCATCACTCTTCAATCATCACATTTACAAAATTCGTGAAATCGAAATTTGAAGAAATCGTCACTCACCAATCATCACTCTTCACTCTTCAAGTCTGGTGAAATAGGCCCAATTACTGTTACACATATGACTGTAAATACACTATTGTTGTAAACTGTAATTTCATTTTTAACAGTTGACCATCCTTGTGATGGCTAGAAAAGATATGCGAAAAAGCTACTGTACTTTTGTTTGCGATTGCAAGCTTCATCTTGAACGGAGCAATTTATTCTTCCGGTATGTTATAGTGGGTCAAATTTTTGATCAATTTTGATCAAATTTTACACGAATTACTAATCAGTGTGCAGTGAAAATTAAACGTAAACTATTTGACCGAGTTTTGGATGCCTGTCTTTGAAGCAAATTTTCATAGGGAGATAATGGAATTCACATGATTTTTGTTGTAGCATTGCTAAGAAGAAGATAGGAAAATGTATATTATGTCATAGTTTAACTCATGAAATCAATTCTTAAACCTTTGATGCAACCAACTCTCACTGCCAATGGATCCGAATCACCTTGTTTGTCTTAAAGCACGTAGCTGAGACCATAAATTGTAAAATTGCAACATCAACACTTCAAGAAAATAAACCTGCCGCTCAAATTGATTGACCGGTGATGGATAAATAACACTGTTCTTTGTGAATGGTATCATATGTACAGAATCGCATTAATCAAACGATATTTATGATAAGACATTTTCAATAATAATTCCCAAACCTCCTCGATGCTAATTTCTGTGGGGGTAATGTATGTGGTAGTCAATGCATGAGGAAAGTTCTATTGGTATGACATACCGCCTTTCCTCGAACCCTGCCTACAAAATTTTACTGTTATTTTCTGCTGTTGAATCAATTTCATTTTTCCTTTCACCATGGCGTTAAACCTGAAGTTATTGTATGATGCTGTGCTTTCTCCTCTATGAAATGCATTGGTCGCGGTAAGTCGTTATTTTTCAAATGAATATTTGCTTCAATAAAATTCAGATTGCCTATAGACAAAATAACGTATGTTTTATTACCTTTAATGGTATGGTGTCAGTTCTTTCGCACTAGGAGTTCGATTCTTGTCTTCCTTGTGTCTTAAGGGAGCTTGGCTGATGCGATATTGTGCTGACGCAGTATTTAGACATTGATTAGAAATATGAGTGCATTCGAGGTTGAATTAGTAGTTAATTTTCAAGAGGACCCAATATTTAGCTTAATGAACTAAGCTGTGCGTAAGTAACAAAACCACTGATACCGAGTTCTGCGAATTAATCTTCTAATTCTTTAACAGCTTCACCTTACAACCATGCATAAATATTGATGTCAATTTCATACGTATTTGAGAAAATTTCAATTCAGCTATGATACTCGAATCCCTGCCGGTCTGGTGTCAAAATCTGCCGATTCACGAACTACTGTTTTGCTGACCTGAAAAATAATGAGATGAACAGAAAAAATTTGGTATATGAGACATTCATTTTCATAGTCAATTTCAAGTGAAAATATCAATAGTGTCGCCCCTTTGAATGATGGTTTAACGTTACTACTCCCCCTTACAGAGGGTTTGGAAGGTGCTGACACAGTGAGACTTTAATCTGGAGCGTTGTGATCTTTTTAGTCAGGATGCCCTTCTTGCCGACTTCCAATGAAACACCGAAACCGACGGAATATTCTGCCGAGAGAATGTTGAATCGGTTCAATTCTGCCGACAGAATTTTAGTTAATGAACAACCCCAAATGTCACAAACGACAACAATAGTCACTGACAAATCAATCTTCAATAAGCTAGATCAATCATGTGCTGACATCACAATCCAGATCAATCAACAATTAGTGCTGACATTCTAATCGTGATTTTTAATCAAGCTAACTTCTGTCTAATAAAACCTGAACCAAAAAAGTCAGTCCCACGCATAGTAGGACGGGATCTATTGACACTTTCTTCCTAAATTCGCGCACAAATGACTTGTAGATCTTGAAACGCTGATTATGAAAATCAAATTCTTAGGTGTGTCACAGCCAGTCGCTTTCGGTTATAGGTAAAGTTAAAGGATTCCCATTGGAATCCAAATAATAAAATTCAAGAAATATCTATGAATTGTGAAACACTTGGCAATTCCTTACATTTTCTTTTGTAGAAATGAAACCATTTATCAAAATGCCATGAAATGTGAAACATGATTGAGTTCAGAACATCAACGTCGATATAAAAGTTGAAGTGAGTCACATGATACAGCATTTGATGTCTGAGAGCCTCTACAAAATGAGCAAAATCGCCAAAATTAAGTCAAAACCTGACATTTAATGGAAGAAAGTGTCAGTAGCTCCCTTCCTATAGTTTTTTATCATATATAGTATCATATATTGTATAGTCCCGTAGTATCCCGTCCCTTGTTTTGACCTGAAGCTAATCGCGGGGTTCACTATTTCCAAGCAAAAACAGTCTTTTATCACTTGCGGTTCGCTGCGAAAAGTCAAATTCCTCTGAACGTAGCAATTCCTTCAGAATCGAAGATTGCCTTTCGGTTATTTTATGGATGCTACCTCGATAAAATGATTTCTTTCCGAATGGATCTGTGATGTCAATGATACTGACAGAGGAGAAAAATCTCAAACTTTTCACAATCATCGTCTGTCTCAATTTGCTGTGCGATGTCAATATGAACCGCTTTATTGGCGTGTTCGTTGCTGAACACAGCTGTTGTTATTTTCGATATCTAAAATATTTTCTCAGCAGTTTGTGCCATTTCATTAGCATCGCAAGATACGAAGATTCCCTTCATAGCAAAGAGGAGACAAAGCAGCTCAGTCCAGCTCAGTAATAAATCATTGGAATTTGTTATGTTATCTTTCATACTTAAGCGCAAGACGAATTTAATTTTTTCGAGGTATTTCCAAGTTATAGATGACTACAAGAGCTTGTTAACGAAACAATGCTTGTCTCATTATACTTTGTACATGTCTCGACGTCTGACGCACCTTTCATATCAAACAATTCTTCACGTTCCCATGCACAGGTGCAGCATTTCCCTGAAGTCATTTTGTAACTTGCTTAACTTACATGTATTTCTCAGAGAATCCCGTATAAAATCGATAATTTCATTGTTAACGAGTAAAGTGCATTTCAACAAAATATTCAATTCGTGCTCTTTCCAGCCGTATTTGAATTTAATGATTGATAATTACGCTCGTATAATTAAGAAATTATCGGTAATAATTCATGACCAAAGCATTGGGATTTTAAATTTGAATTGATATTTATGGCACGAGGATTAAATGAACACCAACATTATAAAGTTCAAGCACTGAATAGGCTGTACTGAGAGCTTCATGGGATTCGGAGAATCCTTAAAAGGGGTCGGAATTCCCCCACCGGGATATCGAAGCGTTTCAGACTTCGGCATGGATATGGTTAAACTTAGAGCGAATAATGTTGATATATGGCCACTCTCGTCCAGTAAGCTGTCATCTTAAGCTGTCACCATCGAAATATCTGCAAACCAATGCTGATTGATGCAAACATACCATAAAACCTGTAATAGAACATCACCCTGTAATAGACCGCCACTTCCTATGGGTGTCCGCAAAGTCGCGCAAATTGTCGCGAAATGTCTGTCAGTAAAAGGTAAAGCGTCGCATTCAAAAAAGTAGATTATACCCAAACAATATATTAACGGAGGTTTTAGATGCACATTCGCTGCAGGAGCTCTGTAAAATAAGTAATCGACATCTGCGCTGACATCACAACAGAAGAACTCGAAACTAGCGTGTCCAACATTGTGCATAGATTGCAAATGGTAATTGACTGTGACGGTCAGCTTATTGAACATAAAATATAGTGAAGCCATAATATCCGTCCAGCTTTATTGATCCGGTATCATATGTTCAGCAGTAGTTATGGTCTTGTGCAAATATGAATCTAAAACCTTCGTTAATATATTGTTTGAGTATAGTCTGATTTTTTGAATGCGATGCTTTGACTTTTACTGAAAGACAATTCAAAACTTGCGCGACTTTGTGGACACTCTGTTTCGGCAGTTTAAGAAGTTCGAGCCAAGAATCTAGTTTGTGTAAAGCCAATCCAATGTGCGATATGTTATTAGCACTTAATCATATCTTGATGTCTTATAAATATGTCTTTAAGTAAATGACGAATTTTAGTATAAAAAACCTGTGTTTTCACAAAACTTCAAGGCCTTGCACAATAATGGATATTACAAAATGATCGCTAAAACTGTATAGAACGTGACAATCATTTTCATGAGAAAATAATCTTTAGCAGCGACTTTTGAAGAGACTTAGAGTTCCCTGAGAGGTGACAGAAGACGGGAGGCTGTTCCACGCTTGTGAGGTTTTTACGGAGAAGATCTTATTGGCGACCGCTTTTATAAGTGTTCTTGGCACAAGAAGTGAATTCGTCGAAGTGGCTCTGAGATGAGAGCGAGGCGAGAGCGATCAGACAGGAGAATGCAGCTCACTGAGGCATTCGGGAGCAATACCACATGTGCATTTGAATGCTAAGGTGAAGAGACGTAGGTAGACGTTGAGGATCTTGCTGACAACCATCTCAAGTTTTTCAATACTCGAGTGATATCAGCGTGTCGGGGGAGACCGAAAACCAGGTCAGCTGAGGCATTTTTTAAAGCTTGAAAACGCGCAATTGTGCAGTCCGGCAGACCACAAAGAACGAAAATGCAGTTCTGCAGCCTTGGAAAGACGAAGGAAGTCACAAGATGAATTGTCAGAGAGCGCGTTATAGAGCGACGAATGGATCGAATTTGTCAAAGAATTCCAAAGAACGATGACGTAAATGTAGTTATGGAAACATGGGATGTGAATGAGAAAGAGGAATCAATTGTGAGTGATGAAACCAAGACAGCGAATGGACGAAACTGGGTGGACGAAGTGGTCGACGATGAGGATTGGTTCTTTGTGACGCTCGTCGAGACGCTGTCTTTTGTCACACATATCAACTTCGTCCTTTGCATTTTGAGGCGGAGTTTATTTGACTTGAGCCAAGAGCCGATCTCGTTTACACAGCGCGATGCGTTGTAAGGTTGGATAAATCAATCGGACAACACAATCCATAGACCTGAATATCATCCGCGAAAACGTGAATCTTCAGACCAAAACCTTGTACAAGTTGAAAGATGTCCATAGTGTGTAATATTAAAAGAATAGACCCTAATACTGACCCCTGTGGGACGCCACTGCTTGCAGGCTGAGTAGATGAGATTGCATTGCAATACTTGCACGATGACGTTGTCTCAAAAATGACTCAAACCACATAAGTGCCAATTCAGGACATGGAGAGGCGATCGAGGAGAATATCATGATCAACAGACTCAAACGCCGAGGAAATGTCAAGGGGACAGAAAAGTGCAACTTTTCCAAGTTAATTGATAAAAGGAGGTCAGTCACCATTTTCAGAATGGCATTTTCTGTTAAATGGTTCTTCCGATAGGCAGACCGAACAGGGCTTATCAAATCAATTGCTTGAATACTAGCCTTTCGATGAGTTTGGAAATAGATGGAAGGTTGCTGATTGGGCGATAGGCAGTCAGGTCTTCAGCATCAAAGTAGCCCTTCTTTATGACTTGAGCAACACATGAAGTCGCCAAATGAAAAGCAAAAATAGAGAGGGAGAAAGGGATGCATTCACGAGAAAATCCAGGAATGGTGAGACTAAATCCAAATGGTCTTTCAGAAGGTACGTTGGGAGAGGATCCATGGAAGGCTGTTTGTTTGACATCGAAATGATCATTGAGGCTGCTTGGTTTGTAGTAACTGGAGTGAACATACTGAGAAATTGTACGTGGATGGTACAACGGGAGCAGTTGGTGGATCCGATTTGGTTGTTGAAGACCGAGTGTCCTCAAGTTTGAGCGAGAAATAATTTTGAAAGTCGGGACTGCTATATACATGATGATGCGTTGTAGATGAGCATTTACGACCAAGAAGAGAATTGATTGACTGCCAGACTGAATTAACCGACGAGGATGATGATACTCTGATTTCACCTTGGAACACCAGAATAACTCACGCTTGTACCTCAAGACATTTCGATAAGCTGCCTTACAGACTCGCCATGTATCAGTCTCGACATTGTGCAATGTGCATGTCTGAATTTCGATAATAATGTTCGACACGACGTAGGAAACACTTTGAGAATTTGCATTTGTCGCCAATCCAATGATCTGACGAACGCCGACAAATTTTGACAGTACGCAGAGGAATGAGATCGTCAAGTGCTCTTGTGATAACTTCACCATAAAAGTAGGTAAGTTGATCGCACAAGATCGAGAGAGATAGAATACGTCGGAATTTAGCAGCATTCAGACGCTTTCATGGATGATATTCCACAGTCGTGTAGACAGGCTGGGGGCGATGAAGACTGGATTTGCAGCATGTAAGTTCAGGATCGCTGACGAGTACGCGGGAGAAGGGAAGATCATCTAGTTTGAAAAACCAGATCAATTGTTCCACCATGAATATGGGTCAGTTCATCAACCCGCCAAGAGACGTCATAGGATGAGAAAAGGTCACTTAGTTGACGAGCATGATGATCGTTATGGCGCTCGATGTGTATGTTGAAGCATGCGGTCGCGACAATAGGCTCATCAGACGGTCTTTGACTTCTGCATTGTTAGCAATTGTTTTAAATTGATTAAGTGCCTGCAATGTTAATCACGATTTTTTGCTGACCATCTTGCTTGCTTTGTAGGCAATCATCCTGTGCGCACAAAATATCAGATGGATATTGTGTGCCATCGCATTGATTGTTGAGCCTTTATAGCAAGAAAACGGGTTAATTAGGCATCCATATTTATTTGCAATAATACCTATAGATTTATTGAATATCGCTCAAATATGTGTTGAATATTTATATTAAATATTCATTGGATATCAGTCAAATTTGTGCTTAATATCAAATTTTATTTTCAGTTACACTAATTAGCCTAAAAGTAAGTAATTTGATAATATATCGGATATTTAGCAAAGCATTTAGATGCACTTATTTGAGAGTTGTATAGATAGAACATGCATGCAAATACAGGCTTTATTGAAGAGACTTTTATTAATACTCTTGGACTCGGAAACGTAGAAAAACAGACCACCACTCTCTAGTAGAACGCCAACGATAATAA
Organism: Prostheceraeus crozeri; assembly: GCA_907163375.1. Lineage (NCBI taxonomy): Eukaryota > Metazoa > Platyhelminthes > Polycladida > Euryleptidae > Prostheceraeus > Prostheceraeus crozeri. The sequence continues at coordinate 239,623 of CAJQUW010001601.1, forward strand.
ACCGCCACTCAAGAGACAGAGTTGAAAAATATGCCGCCATGGTACAGGTTTCGTGGTAAATGCGAATTGAAAGCATTATCAAATGATACACATGTAGTGCATATAATATGTGTAATTGATTGGCAAAATTCATACATTTTTGCTGTTGTTTCGACCGAATTTTGTGAAAATCTTCCGGGTTTTTAGTGATTTTCCGTCTACTAATTTCAATCTCAACACCATTTTGGAGCCTTCAGTAGTCTGCGAAACGGGTGGTGATAAGTAAACAAAGATTCTATCACCTCAGAGCGAAATTTCGTGTTCACAATAATTTCATTTAATCAAAACACGACACGGAAAAAATTCGAAGAATCCAGGAAACGGAAGATACCAAAGTTAAGCAACTACCCTAGCGGATAATTGTGTAAATAATCAGGTAACTTAAAGTCAAGAGCGAATGAAAATAGATTAATGCTCATAACATAGAGTAACCTACTCCAGTATAGAATAGGATACGAAATACATTTAAAGGCTAGCCGACCCATTTTTTGAAGGAAGGGAATGTATTAAAACTTTTAATCCCATTTAAAAGTCCCGTAACAAATTTTATGGCAAGAGGCACATTTCCCATATGATCAATAATTCTCTGGCTCAATTCCGTCGACATTTACATTAATTCAACAATTTTCATGTTTTCACAGTAAATACAGCTACAGTTGATCGACTTCTGTGCATAAGTCATTCAAACTAGCTTTATTCAAGTCAATCGTTAGTAACGTGCTTCATGGAATAGCAGTCGTTCAGATTTGAAGTCAACCTCTACCGTCGTCAGCCAATATCAATTTGGCTGAATTTCTGCTGAATTCAGCATCAGTGAGTGTACACAAATAGGTCTACATGCAATCTTGCATGCCGCGTTGATCATGTGTTTCAATTTTCATTTAAAAATCAGATTGACTCCAAAAGTTGCTTTGCATGTTTATTTCATGTTAAAGGAAATTTGTCATCGATGAACGTCGAAGCCGTCAATGTAGGCTAACGGCATGTCTCATTTATTTTGTTTACTTTGCTCATTGATCTATGGATATTTGGTAACTTGGAACGCGATCGATCTTTCCCAATTCCCAAAATCGTCACTGAAGAATATCTCCATGGGATCGTATGGTCCCATCCCAGATACTGTATAATTTATACATTCATTTAAAATATATAAATTGTTTTATAAGCTTACTAATTATGGAGTATAATCATATTTTATTTCAATATCATAACTTCTATGATTTTATATTACTATATAAAATTAAAGTTGGGAAATGAAAGCACTATTTGTGTAAAACAATAATTTTGGGAAAAATAGATTTACAATGTAGAATTAAAAATATTCCTGCGGGCATAGGACAGTGTTTTTGATACATTTAGCTTGTATCCCACAGGTGTCCCATGGAAATCCCACATATCGGAATTCTCATAGAAACGGCAGCTCTAGACAACAGTGCTTCGCGACATTTTCATAATGGACTGATCCTGCATCATTCAAAGAGTGCATACCTGCCTGACGTGTGGGGGATCTGACCGCCCCTCTATACTATGGCTAGATTGACGAATCACTCTGTTTTCGGGGATAGTACAACAACACACACTTCGACGTCTTGCTCAAGAATTTCGAGTCGCAGTCGTCTTTCATCAAATCATAGCCAAGCCGTAGCTGAACTCGCCATGAAAAAAGTTAGAAGGTGACTAAAAGGTCTCCACACTGTAATCTGTCACCTCCTTAAGTCGAAGAGAACTACGCCACACACTAGAATTTTAGGACGTTACGTTGAAATAGAAAGTTGACATACTAAAGAAAACAATACCATAGTGCGCTAGCCTCCTAAAGTGATTTGATTCCTTTATTAGCTACGAATACTGTCTTGCTTTAGTGTGTAACTTAGGAAGTGCTGGTTTACACTTTGGTTTACAGTGCATGCATAGCAATAATCAATTTTCTATAGAATATATATTTGAGACACATTATTAGTTCTTTAATAGTCAGATACTACACGATGTGGGTAACACAATCAGTACTGCCTTTGCTACAACCATCCGCAAGTGCCAAGCACTACAATGCTGCTATCAAAAAAGCACTGAAAGTATCTTTCTATACAGAATAATAAGATGCTGGAAATTTGCATCAGAATTCAAGGAAAGACACTGTGGTTAAACACAGATCACTCATGATGCTCATGTGTTAGCTGCCTTCGCTAAAAGTCCAAAGAAAAGCCTTCAATGTCTGCAGAAATAAAGGTTAGCCAATCCAGTACCGTCCTCATCATGAAGAAATTAATGGCACTCACATAAGATTAAAAGTTACAATTAGGAAGTTGTGAACAATCAATCAAGTAAATGAGCAAGCAAAATTTTTCCAACAATGAATTCATAATGCATGCTTGTCATGATTTATCATGATTGTCGCCCGCATCATGATAGTGTGGAGTGCCTATAATAATCATGGAACACCTAGAGTGAAGAAAAATCGTCCAACCCAACAGCTCGGTGGAGAATCGGACATCAAACAGATATGGGACCTACACTGTAAAGTGTAGACTCTAGGGGACGAAATTTCTCTTGAATTAGGCACGAAATTTAGGCATCAATTCTAATCAACACAAGGCACGAGTAGGCACGAAGTTCATACTACCGAGTTCGTGCTCATTGATTTTTCCTTCGATTTCATTGGATAAACAAATATTTGGTTTGGTGCCTATTAGTGCCTAGTGGCGCCTACTGGTGCCTCGAGGCACTAGAAAGGCACTAACTAGGCGCTAGCTGGCACGAAATTTTGGCTTCGTGCCTAAATTAGTGCCCTACAGTTTACAGTGTACAATGAAAGTAAATTATGAGTTATGACATCTCCATGTATACAGGCATGCATACTATGTAGTACATGTATACATGCAGACAGTTAGTGACTACTACTCACGGGGAAGAACCAGGGATTAACCCTTATCAGACCAAGGTTTTCGGAGACCGTTGTTGCCCAAGTTTTTACATTTTGTCACAGCCTGTATTTATCAGAAATGAAGCATTGCTTTCATTATTGAAGGAATGTTTATGACAATGATAAATTTTACAAAAACTGATATACAATGATTGAATATGTACAATTTACTGCCCATAGTAGGCCTGACGAACAGTTTCATGCGTAGGCCTACTATAGACAATTTGTTATAATTTTGATACTAGTGAGACTAGGTTGGGAGTAATTTTATCTGCAATTTGATTTCATTTCATGTAAAAACTTGCATTTGTATCATTGAGGCTTGGATATTGATGTTGATGTGAATGCCAATTAAGCTAAAATAAAAATATTGAAATAGGCTTACATACGTTTTGTTTGTTCCAAAAACATTAATTGACAAAAGAGACAGAAGAATTTTATCTTGATGTAGGTGCGGGAAAAATTGCCATTTCACATGCATGGTATAATTGCACATGCAACCGAAAAAGGCGTGGATGTACATCATGTTGAACATTTCGGAGTTCAGGTCGGCTACATGAATTTAGGTGATCAGTTAGTCGAGTGTTTAACAACATCGGATTCCATCTTCTTTTGCAATGACAATTCAGTCTTGTCGAAGTCGCGTAAATATGTCAGGACATGTTTTCTGCTTATTTTTACGCTAATAACTCTATACAACCATGATTGGCTTTGTAAACTTTTTTTGTAAACTCAGTATCTTTCTTGAAAATTGTACAAGCATTACAGCAACGACAACTTCGATCATGTTGTGATTGATTGACCACATGCACAAAGAACTGAATTTCGTTGTAATCCAAAATGTTCAATGGTCGGGATGATCAGTCATTGAAAGTGGAATGCGAAAGATGAAACATTTCTCCACATAGATTCGTTCTGTTGCGTTTTGGTGCCTAAGCGTACAAGAGAGAAAAATAAACTTTGTTGTCATCATAAAAGGATAAGCAACCGTTGAATGAGTTACTCGTCCCCTCGTCGACTTCAGTTCAATAGGTTTTACATCGACTAGCTATCACGGTTCCTATCAAAATGATTCTCCACCAAAAATTACAACATTCGATGTAAAAAAGCGATGTCCTGTCCAATGGCCATACATCAAACAGATTCAAACTTCATAAATAGCAAGAATTTTGCATTATGTTGATAGTATTATTATGCCACTCAACGCGCTATCTGTAGAAGCTTTGCGAGTCGCAAAACCAGATGAATTTAGTGCCGAATTGCATGACTTCTCTCGCATATAAGATCAGCTTGCGTATTTGACCCTTGAATTCCACAAGATGTTCATTTGACTGTAATTGGCTCTTCTGGGGAAGATGCGTCGATGACTTGAGTTGAGTGACTCCAGCAAGCTTCCGATATCACTCGACGACGAACGAGGCGATGTACCCTTATAAGTGCTAACAGTCAAATATGAGCCATGAAATTATCTAAAACATGCTTAATTTGTCGCTGTTGACAAAATGTAAACGCTTGGCCTGAATAAGTGAAGTCTCAGAATCATGAAATGTGATGCAGTAATGATTTCAGGAATGTGATATCTGGAAAGAACAGTGAAATGTACCCATCGTCCATAAATTTCAGCTTGGTGACCCTATTATTGTTACTTGTACCGAATTTTGAAGTACGAATATTGATGATTTGTCTACGCTTGGCCTGTTAAGGGTCAACAAAACCTGCTTGCTATTTAAATGCTCATTCCATTCCATCAATTGAAATAAATTCAGTGACCAATCAATTAATTGCAATTGGAATTTCTGAGCAATTAATTAATTGAAATTCAATTAATACTTGATGATCCCCGCCTCTGAGACATTACATCCATCCCAGTATATGTCTAAAATTCACTGTCAGATTTTTGGTGGACTTATCCAGGCCCTACTAGACCAAATGAATTTGCTTTCCTCCAAGTCTAAGAAGGTGAGAATGCTATGATGTGAAAAATGTCACCGTGCTTCTACAATTTTTACCTTGGCTATCTCAATCACTGCAATGACAGCACAGACAGTGAATGTCAGCTATTTTGAAAACTGGGAAACACGAATAAGCTATACAGTGTAGAACATTGGCAGGACTAGTTCTAGATTATATGACACATTTGAAGATTTTTGTCTTAATTCTGCAGCAACTTCTTTCTAATTTAGTCAGTTGCAATCCAATTTCTGGTGAAAGTGTCGGCGGACATGTACACGAGGCACCCCCTCTCAGATTCGTCCCTTCGACTGTCATTCATGATTGCTGTAATTCGTAATGAAAAATTAGAACTTCCGTCAACCATTTTCCACAGTCTCGAAGGTCTGATCTTCAGATATCTACAGTATGTATGATGACTCATGGGAAGTCTGATTTTATTAATTGGTTCCAGGGTTGGAGCCGGCCACTGCGCGGCCCAGGAAGCAAATTTTGAAAGCGGTTTCTCATAACGCTGGCCGATTAAGTTAATTAGACCCGTGTCGACCGTTGACAGCATTCAGTCTAGAATAATTTCCTAAGTCAATCATCACAACATTAAGAGGATGCAAATGTAACATAATTTGAGAGTACCTATCTGCATGTTTGTTTTGTGATGTAAATATTGCGAACTTTTCTTTAAACAGTCAAAAATGATTACTGGCAACTTATGCATGCAGCTTTAACCCTACTTTATCTCAAATTAAGTTTCAAGAATCATATATTCTAGCATACATGAATTTTGGAAGCATTGAGTGTTCCTCAACGTATCTATTATAAAATGATTCCAGACCTTGAATAATTTCACTGCATGTGATAGCTTATATAACACGTGGAGCTTAGAGATGCACTGATCAATGTATTTAATGCAACCTGGGGCTTACTACCCGACCATTTGACATTGGATCGTGGATAATTGTTTGACAAGCTATCTGCATGCGAGAAATTTTGATTGACGTAAGTACAGCAACACTCCCGCTTGGTTTTGGGACACTCACTGAAATGAAAAATTGATGACAAGTTTGGCGTGCTCATTGTTCCAGACTCTTATGCGCTAGCTCGCGTTCATCAACCTAGCCTCAAAAGATCTGAATTTAAACTGTAGTGAAGAGAGTTCTCAATTGACGTTGCTTCCCTAGAATTCCCTCACACGTGAAGACGTAAATCTCACTTCAGTGAATCATTTTGAATCAAGTTTGCACGTCGTAGACAAAACATTTCGTAACATCAGCACAGTCAGTAATCAAATTGTTCTTCTCGGAACTGTTGTTGCGAGAAAAATGTTCATTATATTGGAACCTATAATTTGCTTGCCGATTAAACCTTTCATGTGGTGGCGGGATATAGATATACGCGCGCTAATTGGCAATCTTATTATTACATCAATGCCCGTTTGGGTCATTATTTTGATTATCTGTTTTCAACTTGCTTGTGCTTGATTGACTTTGAAAATGCTGTTAACATCATCATAAATTATAAAGTAGGCCTACAACTCATTAGACTAGCAAATAAGTCATTGTAAATAAGACTAGTAAATAATTTCATTGTGCAGTATTGCATTGTAATAGGTAATTCTCGCTTATGCCGAGTACCGGTAGGCCTACCATTCATGCACTTCACGCATGCTATGTGGAAATTGAATAATGTCTAATGTCAATGTTCTAATGTTCTAATGTCTAATGTCATAAGTTGACCAAATAATGTCTGACAATGAAAGTCTTAGCGAACGGGTACAGAGACGTCCCATCCCCGACCAGCCGGTCTTTGATAAGCTTGGTCCCGGCCGACTTCTCTGAACGCCGGCCGCCCAAAGCCCGTCTGGTTCCATCCATCATGAGTACCATTGTCTCCCGGAGCTACCATTATCCTTGACGGCTGAGGAACATACCGGTCTGTCTTTCAGCATGCATTCACTGACATGTCGGGCAATTGTTGAACTTCGTCGATCCATCTACAAGCGCTGGAGCAAATCACATGGAGGCTCTGTGGAGAAGGATCAAGCAACCATTGAAACATCACGGTGGTCCTAAAGTAGCCGATTAACAAAAAAATTACAACAGACATAAATGATACACCATTCGAAACCTTATCGATAGTGAAAACTCATGAGGGCAAAATAAAAACTATAGATATGGTAAAAATTATTCTTTTTTGATAAAAATAATTATATGTCCTAAACTCACTACTTATAAAATATAGTGCTACATAAGAATGGTTGAAGGGTTTTAATAGCTCTGTTTTTCTATAATAAAAATAAAACGGCCTATATTGCTTCATTGATCCCTATTTCGATCAGAATTTCAGTTGTAGAATCAGCTAAAACGATGATTTATTGCTATAGAAATACAAAAAATACGTTTTGTGATACTACTCATAAAGATATCGACAGATTTTTTTATTTTGCCCTCATGAGTTTTCACTATCGATAAGGTTTCGAATGGTGTATCATTTATGTCTGTTGTAATTTTTTTGTTAATCGGCTACTTTAGGACCACCGTGACATGCATGGCTCACAAAGACCAATTGGGTTAAGATGGTCTCAGTTGCACAAGGCCATCCATCGTGAATACTATGGCTTCCACTCCAGAGACGTATGGAGAAACAGGAACAAACATTTACAGCACATGAGTGAATTCCATCCGTTAAGCTGAAATCTGAAGAGAGATTTTGTGGAGAAACAGCGTTTTTATGAATCTGAGAGGAGTACCTTGTGTCCGCCGAAAGTGTTGAGGACAGCAGTACTTTTAGAATATTTAACCAGTAGCTTTTGAGAAATTGCGAGTGGGTCCTGTCACCCGCCGGGCCTTATTCACCGCCCGTATATTCCGGCAGCCAGAACGAGTTTCTGCAGTGAGCGAGGCCGAAAGTGAGACTTTCACAGAATGATGTACACCCTATGCCTACTTCGAATCGGCACGTCTGCCAAGTTCTAGTGAGTTCCTCTTCTTGTCAGACAAGATCAAAGAAAAACACATGTCAATCGAATGGGATGCAGATTGCAGTTTTTGGCTAAAATAAAATTTCGTATTTTTTCTCTGATTAAGCGAAACGTGCTAAGCCAGAGTTATAAATTTTGGCATGGAATGCCTCGTTCCCTGCAGAAATTCGTTCTGGCTGCCGAGCTAAGATGGATCGACGAAGTTTAAGGACTGATTGCCCGACATGTCAGTGAATGCATGCTGAAAGACAGACCGGTATGTTCCTCAGCCGTCAAGGATAATGGTAGCTCCGGGAGACAATGGTACTCATGATGGATGGAACCAGACGGGCTTTGGGCGGCCGGCGTTCAGAGAAGTCGGCCGGGACCAGGCTTATCAAAGACCGGCTGGTCGGGGATGGGACGTCTCTGTACCCGTTCGCTAAGACTTTCATTGTCAGACATTATTTGGTCAACTTATGCCATCAGACATTATTCCAATGGGACGCAGATTGCAGTTTTTGGTTAAAATGAATTTTTCTATGTTTTCTCTAATTAAACGAAAAGTACTAAGGCCACAGTCATAAATTTTGACATGGAATGTCTTCAGGTCATTTCCTATGATGTGCACGTGATATTATGATGCTTCTGATCGGCGGTGTATGCGAGAATGTGGTTGAATTTGGATAAGTTGCTCAAATTGTTTATGTTTGCCGACATTAAGAGGATCACCAAATCTAAATGTCTGTAGTTTCATAGACAAGGGTTCGTGAACATCATAGGAAATGACCTGAAGACATTCCATGTCAAAAATTATGACTCTGGGCTTAGCACTTATCGCTTAATTAGAGAAAACATAGAAAAATTCATTTTAACCAAAAACTGCAATCTGCATCCCATTCGATTGACATGTGTTTTTCTTTGATCCTGTCTGACAAGAAGAGGAACTCACTAGAACTCGGCAGACGTGCCGATTCGAAGTAGGCATAGGGTGTACATCATTCTCTGAAAGTCTCACTTTCGGCCTCGCTCACTGCAGAAACTCGTTCTGGCTGCCGGACTAGTACTTTCTGTTTTGTGTATCAGTGTCATTGGCGAACTTGAAGACAGAGTAGTCTATTGCATTATCGGTGACTTTACAATGCTGCAATTCCAGGTTACCCGATACTTGACATTTCGAGGAACATCGGTGAAAGATCATTACATAATCACAGCGAGTGTCCCCTGACTTCTTAATGTCAAACCAATCAATTACGTAATCCATTTCCTTTCGTCCGGTCACAACCCTTGACGGTTTCCTGCATCTCCCCAAGATATCGAAAATCATAAAGCTTTGGATGGAAAGATTTCTAGTGAAATCATTCTTTTCTATCTCTATTTCATGTCATGGAATTCGGTTCAATCATGTTTCAATGCACTCTATGTTCGTCGAAGGGAAAATGAACTGAAAATTCCAATTTATAATCGAAGGGTATTGTCGTCATGAGCAATCATTTTCACATCAGGTGTCCGACTAGATAGACTTGTGAATTGTCCGGTCTATCTTGGCCTGCCCATTTCGGTGAATTTCAGCTCACTATTATGTAACGTAAAAGCGATGAATGAGCTGTGGAACATAATTTATGGTTAGGCGATGGGTAGCCAATAAATAACCGAGCGATGGGTATATATAACTTAAAAATGAATTTTAAAAAGCAATTTCTTCAAACTATGCTATCGATAGTGCATTTTCTGTGCTCGGTTTCCAACAATTTTATTGCGATGAATTCTAAATTTATCACAGGCTCTTACAAAAAATGATCGAAATCCATAATGCAATCTGCATGATTAATCGGCTCTCACTACTTTTAAGTGCCGACCACGTCTCTTCCCCTACATATAGTCCATGCCAAATATTATGACTCTGGGCGTAGTACTTCTCGTTTAATCATAGAAAACATACAAAATTTCATTTTATCCAAAAAACTGCAATCTGCGTCCCATTGGATTCACACGTGTTTTTCTTTGATCTTGTCTGACAAGAAGAGGAACTCACTAGAACTCGGCAGACATGCCGATTCGAAGTAGGCATAGGGTGTACATCATTCTGTGAAAGTGTCACTTTCGGCCTCGTTCCTTGCAGAAACTCGCTCTGGCTGCCAGACTAATAGCAGAAAATTCAGTTATGAGTAAAATGATCACAACAGAAGGAGGTCTTAACCCTTTTTCTTATGTTTTTGAAGTATTCTAGATATTCTCTGTTCTTTATTTTCAGATAGACCTACTACATGTACTAACAATTTCTAGCAATTGTTGAAAAGAATTCTTTTCTCATTTGCTAGAACAATTTAGAAGAAGACAAAGGTTTACTTCGTGTTACCGTGTAAATTATGCACTTCACACTGACTTATGAAAGAGTGCTAGTTTTTAGTAATTTCTAAACATTTTGCTGTTATTATTCTTTTTACTATCTCTTAAATAATGTCTTGTCAGATTTTCAGGATCCGGTGAAATAAGGCTTATTATCGTAGCTAAAAACATGTCAGATTTCGTGATACAATAAGTTCAGTTCAACTATAAATGTTGGCTTTTATCAAACATATAGACATAGCTACTCATAGACGCATTTAAGTAGCATTTTAGTGAAGGACTACTAATCTCACTTAATCAATGAAAATATTGAAAATTTTGTTTTACCAAGAATTGCCGTCTGCTCCCCATTGAATTTGTATATGCTTTTCTCTGATTATTTCTGACAGGAAGAGCAACCGGATGGAACTCGGCAGACGCGCAGTATCTTACTACTATTGGGTGTGCATCATTCTGTGAAAGTCTCATTCACCTGCTGGACCAATATTTAGAATTCTACGAAAATCTGGACGTTATCCCTGATCTTTACGATTTTCTCTTCGATTCCTCGGTCAGCCGAGTGCATTCTCAGATTCTTCATTGACTTGATATTTGTTCCGCGATGTATTTTTAGAAATAGACTGGTATCTATAGAAAGCTGCAAACCAAATTGCTGCATGGAGTTGCGTCTTGTTGATTAATCCCATCGTTCCGTTGAGCACAACTTCCCAGTTATTGATTTATCTCTTGCAGAAATAGACAGAGACTATCCAGATTTCCTAATTATCCCATATTTCCTCACAATGGGCGCTTTGTTGGACACCGAACTAATTGTTTATGCACTTCACACATCAAGAATTTATAGATCGATTCATTAGCTCTTAAACTGCGTAATACTGGTTTTTCATTGTCATGAGCGAACACAAGGAACAAAATTGATGTTCACCGATGGGAAATGAACAATATATCATCGTAGAGTCGTGGGAAAGTAAAGCACATCCGCACGCTCGGGATTCCCTAGTGGTTGGAACCAAGCGCCGACAATTTTAATGTATATCCACAACGTTTTAACATTTTGGGTCGATATTTGACAATGTATTCGTGTCAGCTGCAAGGGATTCTTGAATAATTTTCCAGAAATATTAATTCAAAGGAGTAATGATTACGAATCCTGAAGGATAGAGGAATTTCTCATTTCGACAACGTCGCCGTCATGTTCACGCAAAAATGTAGGGAAACAGATGCACCGGTCAATCACGCTGTAAACAAAACTCTGTCATGCATTTAAGTCATCATAGCATAGAAATCGGATGATGATGCAGAGACATCCTTCCGAATACAAGTGAGAGTAGTATAAACATTTGACGAAAGTTTTATCAGTTCTCTGCGGACAGCATAGAAATTGACAACAATAAAACCTCTAGAATGGAAATTGAGCTTCATGCAATGCACAATAACGGCACATAAATCGCACGCATTTTCACTTAGATGCACCTGCCAACGTCTGTATCATTGGGTTAGAATCAGTCACATGAGTAAATCGAAGGTTTTAATTGGTTCTTCATGCCCCAACTTAGTTCCCCCCGATGTGCCGCGACCTTGAGTCAATTTCCATTCTAACCAACTTCAGATAAACAGTTTATTTCTATGGCGGACAGCCGGTGTCAATAAGAAACAGGCGTTATCATTTTCTTGTACGAGCGCTGCTGTGTATTCTATTATATTATACAGTCTATTATGTTCGATTTTCTCAACTTAGTCTATACACAAGGTTGGGCCATTCAAAGTGGGATTAAGAAGTGCTCGTTCGACAGAAGACGATGACGATGGACAAGCAATCTTGAATGATCTCAGTCTACATAACATGATAAACATCTACAGCCGAAGTTGCAGATCAATCTGGTCGGCGAAAACTGTATGCCCCAGGTGTCTACAGCAAAAGTGACTCTTTCAAAGCAAGGTTCCTGTGCCACACGCTCTTTGAAATTCATGACTCATCGAGTCGGTTGCCAATGGCTTACGATGTAGACAGAATAATCAAGGTTGGGCCAAAACTTGGGGTTAAAACCCAAAACCAAAGCACAAGTTTGTATAAATGAATGAAATCAAGTAAACGAAGTGCATACTTAGTATTTTGTGCTGACATAAGCATTCTTCTATGGGGCAAAATTCCTATTGGGCCCATGAGAAGTGTGGTATCAGTGGGAAACGATTTTTTATTGCAATAATTGTAATTAGTAGCCTAAGTACATGTATCATGTCATAAAATTTTCCTTTAATTTAACCTACACTGACTGATATACTGGCTAATTGAAAATCTTTGATTTAATTATGATTGAGTTGCACATTGCTCATAGCAATGCCGTTGTTTTCATTTTATCATTCGGAAATATAAACAAACTTGATAAATACTATAGCTGCGCAGTAAGTGATTAGAATGAGATATCGGAATGAATTTATTTTTGGATAAATGTCGGCTATCGCAGAAAGTTAAGGATGCGAACTCGCAGTTATCCTCGCATCAGTGATGGCGCCAGGGTCCTAGAGCTGGGGGTCCATGGAAGCGTAGTGCCGACGGTTTTAACCGAGGTGCCGACAGGATATACCGGCTAATTGTTGTAATCTATGAACAGCTATGCCTACTTGTGGGCTATACATGCACATGTCAATTGTGTAATTGAGTTGTAAATGTGCAATTTTTGCACACACAAAAAATTGTGCAATCGATGCACTCTTTGTTATGCACCTACACATATGTCCGATTTCTTCTTTCAGACAATTTACATGTTAACTGTCACCAAAAATGTGTTTCTATATCTGAAATTTATTAAATTATTAATAGCGAGTATATCTATGATTTTCTTTCAAAATCTTACTTAATGCATGTACGTTAACTTTGAGAAATTTGAAACAAATGCCTGTTGGCTTACCTCGTGTACATTGCATAAGAGCAGGTAGCAAGTTTTGTACCGGTTTGTTAAATTTCTTCTTGCGGGAACAATTAAAATTCGTAAATAAGTAGCTATGAACTGAAAGCATCTTCGCTTGCTAAACGCTACGTGTTGTATAAATACGAGGATGCTTTCACTCATGTAGCGTGCGTGATGATGACCTTCATCATGCACTCTATTTTCTAGGAGTTCTCGACTACACCATAAAAGCTATCAACTATGTCAATCGATTTAATGTTAATGCATGCATGCAACTCAAATAATCAGAGCCTATGTAGGAACTTTATGCATTTGTTTTCCAAATTTGATTTGAGAAAATGTACATAGAGAAAATATTTGAATTTTTTATGTACAAATGGTGAGGACAAGGAACTGCCGCATGCATATGTCATAAAACTTCGAAAGACATGGGATGTACATGTACTTTTCCTAACGTGTTAGGACACGATTTTCAAGAAACAATATCATTTATGTACAAAAGCAAATGGATAGAGCTTGCAAGTTATAACTTCGTTTAAATCAGTATTGGGCCTACATTTACAAAAGATACGAGCAAAAACTGAAATGAGATAGGTCTACAAAAGTAATTGCTATTCGTGATACTATTTTATACATACATGTAAATAGAGAAAATGACACTAAGGACAATGATCAATGCCGTCCTTTTTTCTTGATAGTAATCGCATCATACTTTTTGCCTCAATATCAAGATCGTCTTGTTGAGCATTGCAAATTTCTCCGAAGGGTCGGATGATATCCTACTTTAAAAAGCTTTGCTTCCAGGAGTCAGTGCCGATATACCTTTCATGATAACCTCATTTTCCTCGTTAAATCATCGGTTCATCTCGTTCATGCAAAGATCAATTATCGGATAAAATACTTGTGTGCGGAAATCAATGATGGAAGAGGATCCTAGCGAAGACATAACTACACTGTCTTTTAAGCATTTCGATTGTTTTCTAATTCTTTTTCCTGTGCTTGTTTTTTATATACCACAAGCATCACAAAGTTCATCTGCTTGATTTGTTTCATAACTCGTTGGCCTGGCTAAGTTGAACCCGGAGAAAGTTTAACCTTATTATCTAGACTCCTACAAATTGAATAAGAAATATTTCGATTATATAAAAAGTGAAATTTAGACATAGGCATACTAAATGTGCATTTATGTCCAATTGCATGCAAATTATGTATACTGCATTATTATGACTATCACTTAGGAACTACAACCTTGCGCTTAACTACAAAGCATTTTGTATGACTGGCCATTTGACTGCATGGGATGCAGAGTATTTGCCTACACAGATGCTATGGTTATATGACTACCCATACTGTAGGTTACACTGTTGTACATGTACACTATATGTCTGAATGTATGTGACTTCTGTATTTCGCAATAGTAAAAGGGATTTTCAGTCAAAAAGATGCAAATTTTTCTTGAGCACTTTCAAAGTATATTTGTAATTATTAAAGCCTATCTTAACTACTTCCAAGATGAGACTTGCCAACATCGCATGTTTGAAGCTGCTGGCGAATCGATTGCAATTTTAAACTTCCGTCTCCACTCTCAGGCCCGTCCCTCTCAGATTGTCAAAATTGTTGTTTTCGACACTACACCCAGAAAGGTCATTCAAACGAAGTAGGGGAGGAAATCTTAATTTCTATTAAAACATGCTGTAAGTGGTGGCCAGCCGTCACTGGGGTGTCCCTACTTCTCATGGCCAAGTCAGTGGAACATCTATGCCTTCATTTTTTCCTTCGACTGCTTCACTCAGCGGAAAAATTCCACATTCTCGCCAAAGTCAACCACCTGGGATGATGTCCCAGTAGCGAGGGCCGACACGTCGAAGTTAGTCGGAACTGCTTCCAGAAACGACGCAGCGACCAGGCAATAGAGCCGCTGAGGAGGTTACTCCATACCTTACTGTACCACTGACTTTGAAAGTAAAGCATCTATTCATAATTTGACATTCTGTGTAGCAGATCGACTTACCGTTTGAACTATTCGACAGCGCGAACAACAGGCGTTCTATTAACTGTTGAATCAGTCGTGCGACTTCAGAAATGGTGCAGATGTGGCGTTCCGTTTTCCTTTTTAAACATTCAAATGAAAGCAAATCAAATGATTGTAACATATTTGGACCATCTCATTGGTGAAATAGCAAGATCATCGCACGATATGGTCTACGCACGCTCGCTACGCTCGCGCAAAATTTGATCGATCACACCACTACCGAAATCTGAATTAGCTTCTTGTCTCTCAAGATAGACGATCTGTTGATTGATTGTATTAGTAGGTGGAAATCTCTGGTAGAAAATCGTTTATCTATTATCCTATCTCATCCTCATCATTCAAAAAATCCACTGAGAAATCAGTTATAATTCTACATGTTAATAGGTAGCAAATCTATTAGATAAAATGCGCTCGTATATTCTGAACACGGCAAAATCATCAAAAATGACAATTGCTCCTTCATATTGTCAGCTGTTCTAATTATTCATTAAAGTAATGTCTCAGAATAAGATCTCAGAAACGTGATACCGAACCTTAACAAGACGATAGCAAACTTTTATCTTGTGTTTAATGATCTATTATAGTTGTGCACGTTTCAACAATTATCAAATAACCAAAAACTCGACACAGAGAAAATCTCTTCCCTATACAATCTTGCTACCGCTCAACAGGATAAAGAGATGACGCTGTAAACAAAAATGCTTGTAGTAAATGTTGCTGACTTGGCTAGCAATCCAAGTCAATATCTAATGCAACGATTCGTAACTGTACTCTCCATTATTGTAATGCAAAATATAAGTACTGGAGGCCGACTGCCGACAAAATATAATCCGGGTGCCGACAGTGGCCCTGCCGACGGGGGGTCCAATAATTTTCTTGGGGGGAATGGCCCCCCAGGACCCCCCGTAGCGCCACCCCTGACTGCGAAGACGGAATATATGAAAATTCAATATTCCCAAATGCAACAAAATACATGTAAGCTTGCAGTAGATACAACATGCATGAACTTTCGATGCGCGGCATTGTCAAGCTCAGAATGAAACAGCTAATAATCACAAGTACTTCATTTTTGAAATATTCTGTGAATCCAGTGGAAATTTGATAAAATATCAGAACTTTATGCTCTTATCCTGCAGTTCTCCTAAGATTCAAATCAAAGCATTGGCTTTCGTAACTTGATCTGCGTATATTCAGCATTAATAGAGAACCCAAGTTTTGCATCACTTACCCAAGGTCGACCCAAAACCCAAGGTACAACCTTGGTCTACAATTATGGATTACATAATGTATACTTATGCAACAAAATTAGGCTTCCTCCAGTCATTATTTTAGATAGTAATAATAAATTACTGCTAGATGATGCAGCAAAGTGCGACGTCAATGCAACGTGCGTTACCAAAAATTTGAATTAAATTTGTTGCTAAATGTCTATTGATATTTGCGAACAGCATTTAGGTGTTGAGTAGTGCAAAAAAGTAAAATGCCCTTAATTCGGATTTTCGAATGTGCCTGAAACACAGACAGCTATGCATCTACATGTAAGACTTATCAAGCAACATGAACAGCGATGAATCAAAATATAAATTGAAAGTAACTGAAAATGACCTCAGATTACGATGTCATGCGTTGTTGACTATGCAAAGCCTTTTCTTCACTACAACATATATTCTTAATTTCATATCAAAAATAGCAGTTCTATTTAAAAATGTGAGAGCAGTATCAAAGATGCATAAAATCATTTATTTAACAATTTTTGGTTGAACATTAGTAGAGATTTTACAGTTTCAAGACACACAAAGAAAGAGAAGAACGGATATACTACATCAGAAATATTATTCTATGTTTTTTGCTCATGGTTGACATTTACAAAGAAATATTCATAATATTAAAGTTCAGTAAAAGGCTTAATTGGGAACACTTCAATTGTTCTAATGTCAATAAACTTCAAAAAATTACTGAGGCATGTAGGTTTTGTGATCATCTGTGGAACTCAGTATGCAAAATGGAAAATTTCCCGGAATATTTTCAGGTTTTCATAATTGAATATTTTCTTCAATTTACATTCTGAATATTTTATTTGGTTGCTGTGCGCATAGGCTCTTTGGACTGTGGCTTCCGCATGTCCATAGAAATATTTCGGCCTCTATTATATATCAGTGTTCAAAATTTATTATGTTTGGTTCTCATCAAACCATGTATATGATGATGATCGGCGAAATTCATGCAATTAAACTTGAATATAGGCTGAACCAGAATATGGAATGAATAATGTCCTTACTCGGTGGATGAACTTTCAAATTCTGGGATTCATCGAATAGTAGCTTACTTCTATAAAAGCAGAGTTATGTTCTCAGAATTTACCAAGGTTGTATGAAATTCCATGATCATTACCCAATGAAGATATTTCCTGAATAGAATATAAACGTAGGCTTAATAAAGAAAGGATATTTTGGTATCAAGATGTCATTCTTTGTTTATAAGCTAAAATCCGGGAAAATGATCCACTTAACCTTGTAGGCCACAAAGATATACAATAAAGGCTTCCGATTGAAGTTCCCATTGCATTATTCGATTTACGGGCTGTATTAGCTAACCTATGGAAAGCTTTCAACAACTTTTCAGGATAAATTAGCAAAACTAAGAAAACTCATTAAGATACTCTGAAAAAATAATCCGCATTTATGATGTCTGATTGCTCAAAGTATTTAAAATTAATATCTTAAGTGTTAGGGTGATTTAAATTCAGTATTTTACCCTAAATCATAAGAATATGTCGCTAATTTTGATAAATAGCATCTTTCCAGAAGTATAGCTCAAACCAGTACGTTTACACAGTCTGCACATTCAAAAGTAGTGCATTTTATTAGTAAGAAGTTTGGCTAAATCTGAAAGCGTGCATTTACCTGAATCTGATCATTTAAAATGTCTAGGTGTTTCTTTATATACTACGATGATCGCTAAAAGGGTACGCACTAATTATTGTAAACGCTTTGCAGAAATACAGTGAAACAATAAAAACATTTATAGCTGTTGACAGTTTAGTAAATGCCAGGACATTTTTATGAACTGATGCGAATACATTCATGACCACGATTTCAGTTCATTGCTGTCGTGCAGTCGATCAGCTGAGATGAAGAGCAGCTATTCAATCATATTTTCATTAAACCCATTCACAACCGAAGTGTAATTTGTCATTTGTCGGAAGTCACCATGACGTGCACTGCTCACACAATTCAAATGTGATCTGATTCCCAATCGCAGTGACTTTGAACAATTCATGTAATGTGCGTTCTGTGCACGCATTGGTCGCGAAAGGGTTTATTAATGGTATCCTTTAAATGCGACGAAGATGGTGAAGGTCGACTAAAACTCAGTCATCTGAAAGATCGAGCATATATACACTCAAGGAAAAATAAAGTACCCGGTTTGACATTTAACTCTATTTCGAAAACAACAAGACAATATGCACTACTTGTGCTTCAGAGTCGATCACAGAAACAATATCAATACGCGTATAAAGTCACGAAAGGCGTACTAGTACATAGAAAACAGTCAAAATCTCGTAAAATCACCTTCAGCATCCAGTACTGCTTCTACGCGATCACGCATTGAACTGATAAGAGAAGCTCGATAATTGACATCATCCATCAGTTCATTCCAAATGACATCAACCGTAGCAAAGAGTTGGTCACTGTCTTCTGGGTCCTCATATTCTCTTTGGAGTTTCAGTTCCATCTGTGCCCACACGTTTTCGATGAGATTCATGTCGGGACTAAATGCAGGCCAGTCTAAGGTAGGGATTCCATTGTGTTGAAGGAACAGTTTCGTCCGGTTCGCCGAATGTATCGGTGCATTGTCTTGCTGGAAGATGCCACCTGCTTGAGTGATTGTATTCCATACTGGAAGAAGATTACCTTCAAGGATGTCGATGTACTTTTGGGCATCCAATCTCTCTTGAATTCTCACCAGGCTCGTATGTCCATTACTGGAGAATGCACCCCACACCATTACATGCGCGACAGATCTGTTCGGAGTACGGCAGACGTAGCGATCCGTGTACCGATCTCCTATCGATCGACGGACATACTGTACTCGTGACTGACCCAAGCAGAATTTTCGATTCGTCAGAAAACACCACTTTCTTCCACCTCATCAAAGTCCACGATGACTTTTCTGTACCCCATTCCAATCTGCGATGTTCATGATCTGCTGTCAAGGCTGTCTTTCTTGCTGGTGTAAATGCCTTTAAACCACCGCTCAGCAATCGATTTGTTACGGTCCTTCTGGTGCATTCTAGATTTAAGTTTTGCTTAATTACTCTGGCAGAGCAAAAAGGATGGTTCGAAGAGAAAGTTAAAATTTCCTCGTCATCTTCTTCAGTTGTATTTTTCCTACGGCCACAAGAAGCTCGATTGGTTGCTTTAGCATCTCCACCAGCTGATAGCCTCTGTGGTACTTTCTGACTGTGTTCTCTGATATCTCGAGGCACTCAGCAATTTTAGGTCTTGAAAAATTCGCATGAAACTTTAAGGCGTAGATTTGACCTCTCTGGAATTCAGTCAAATCACATCCACGTGTCGCCATGACTAATTTGCTAATGCTACGATACTGTCAATGATTGTGGTGTATGTAGCTAGCGGATTGAACAGAGTACAGCTCGGTATGCATGAAAGAACAATGAATGGAATCATAGCATTAGGCCTCAGCTACACTGAAAGCAAAGCAAACACGAGCGTCCCAAGCGTCTCGAGTAACCGCATGTCCACAAGCTATCAATCGCTCTAGTTTGCTTTGCGTGCATTATGGAAGTCTACAAATGCTGCAATGATGACTTTGTATTTGCTGCAAAACGCTTGGAAAAGCTCTCTGTGTGGTTGAGGCCTAATGGTTTGACTATTGATTTAACTTCTAAAGTTCATATTTCACACCAACGAGTAGAAAAAAATGACTGAAATGATAAATTTGTCACTGTTAACATAACTTTTTACACCGGGTACTTTATTTTTTCCTTGAGTGTATATGTATATATAAATGTTGTTGATAATCTTCGCGGATTTTCCCCTAGTCATGTTTATTTATTTTAAAATATGTAATGATGATCAACAAGACCGTTTTTTCTGCTCCGGACCTCATGCTCAATAAATAATTATGATTATACTTTGCAAACCGAATAGGAAAGGAATTTACCAACCTTGATACTTAAATATAACACTATCTTCATTATGCCGTTTATGTTATTCAACTAATATCTCGTGACCATTATTAGACATTGATACATCATAATCTGCATTCATCCATAATTTATAATCATCATAATAATCAACGTGTTTTCATTTTTGAAAAATAAACGTTTCTGACTTCTGACTTCTTCAAGGTTTTCTCAAGATAAGCGAATGCATTCATAATAGACCTATAATGCAGCCTTCAATATTCCAATGAGATCTTTATATAGGGTAAGCATATAATTGTTGACTAAATATATTTTTTAAGCTTATAATAACAAGTTCTGCTGCCGTGTAGGCCCAACGCCGTTATGTCTGTTTGCGAAAGTTGAATTTATAATAGAGCGACCGACCGATTGAATTTTGAACATGAAGCACTGGAGCAACAGCTATGCACTTTCTTCAGAGAAAATATGTAGGCCTAACAGGGATGATGACGCCTTGATAACGGCTATGCAAATCAGAATAACATTGTAATAGCTTGTAATTCCGGTTTGATCAGCTACCGGTATTGGCTTAAAGTTGGCCGAAAAGGTCTACCGAATTTCCAAGTAGTCAACATTATACATTTCATAGTTAACATAAAAAATTTTGCCGAATCGGATATTTTCTTTTTATTCTCTTTCAAAAGCTAAAAGTATGACAACAGCAGTGTGTGGATTCTCTGAAACTCAAAGTATCTGGAAAAGCGAATGAAATGGGAAAGCTGATAGGCCATCAATTTAGTACGTGCTTATTTGTTCAGTTCAGTTTTCAGTCTACATTTCTTTTGACTGAAAACTGATTCCAGTAAAAATCACGTTACTGATGTACTTTAATAGTAACATCTATACTTATGAAATCTATACAAATAGAATACGATCCTCTGAGTTCTACATATGATCAGTCATAAAACTAAATGTCATCACTAGAGAGCGACAATTTAGGTGAATCACCTAAAATAAATTTTTTACCTAAATTCCGGATATTTTGTAAAAACACCTAAATCACCTAAATATTGTCATTACAACAAAAACTTGCCATTCGATTAACTGATCCACTCACATTGTGATATGAATGTTCGTCTGTGTTTCCCAGTGACTTAATACGAAGTCATTGATTCATACTGTTGGTTTTGTGGTAAGTATGATAAGATGTAGGATATAAGTTGTAAGGCCGAAGTAAATTATCGCAGTCTCTAAGAGCACGGAGAGAGAGTTTTAGAACACCGTCTTGTTTCGCAGTCAGAGAAGTTGTGTTATTATTCTATTGACCTTACATTCGCCAAGTGGCAACTGGGAAGGTAATTAAGATAAGGCGAAGAGATTACAAGTGGAAAGTGAAGTTGAAGAGGTGTTAAAATCAAGAACAGCAGCTGCACACCATCTGTTAGCGAACATCGTAACCAAAGTTGATTGATTGATGCATTGATGGACACCGCGACAATTCGTTTGCATGAGATTCATTGCCACTAGCTCCTGGTAGGTCAGAAGTTAGCGGCTATTTATAGCCTCTTGGGATTCCCAGATTCTTGGAATACTTTCGAACCAGTCATTGTGTTGATCAACGCCGCACTTGCAGTATGTCAACGAGTTCAAACAAGACTCAAATGGGTTCGTGAGTTTAACACGAAAGAAGACTTTCAAATTTCTACCGAATCAGAGGACTATTTCTGCCCAACTTCAGCTGCCAGTAGCAATTAGATTCATGATATCAAAAAAATCCAGATCTTTCAGTTATTTCAACTTGTCGAACATTATGTTGGGTGAAAAGGAGACATGCCCGAGGAATTTTCGCCTTCTGATATAGCAGCGATTGTAATTCGCTCCACTGTGTTAAGTGTGGTTGTGGTGAGATCGTTTCTGCTTTATCGGAACATATTGACTGATAGAGCCAAAAACTTAGCGAGGAAAACATTGAGAAAATCGTTGGTAACGAACTACTTTTATTATCGGATAATGAAGACATTGATGAGTGATTCCAGCAGGAGACATGATTCTGGTTATAAGCTTCTAACTTCTGTTATAGGCCTTATACATTTATCGATTTTTTGTTGATTATTTTGCATTATTTGAAATAGGAGCAATTTAATCGTTTGACATACGCATTTTACAATTGAACTGTCAACAACAATTTGAACAACCTACCTACTTACTTAGTTGTATTCTGATCTGTGCAGTTGTCATAGCTTGAAATAAAATCGTTTTCAATCGAGGATAAAACCTCGTTGTTCCTTTTCTTTTCTCTACATGTAATTCATTTTCTGACTTATTACACCATATTCTTGTCGTGGTGTATTGTCTTACAAATTATAGTTGAAATACCAAAGGCACCTAAAAATATGAAAACAAAGCAAAAAAACACCATTGCTCTCAATGAATCTAAACATTTTAATGAATTTTATATTCACCTAAATAATCAACCTAAATCTGTAAAATTGTTCACCTAAAAAAAACCTAAAATGACAAAAATATTCACCTAAGATGTCGGTGTCTAGTCATCACGTTCTCTCTTCAATTGTAATTCATTCATTCATGCAGCATCAAAGATTTTTGACGAATTTATGCATATCATATAAACGCAAAATCCATATTGTACTCTATATTAATTAATAGGAGGCTTTACAGCTGCTTTGATCTGCTGCACAATTGCCATCTACTTAAAGTATTTTAATGCAAATGCTTAGAACCATATTATCGAGGTATTATTGTGCATAATGGAAATAAATGGCAGTATAGACTTAGTTTCCCAGAACTATTTTCCATTTCTGCGTCATGACAGTACGATTGGTATTTATAAAATGTGATCATTTTTATACAAACGATACTGTCTTGCGAATGTTCTCCAATTCAAATGAATTGAATTTTGATTTAGTCAACTCATCTAATCCTGTAAAGCTGCTCGCACGAATTTCCAGCTTAATTACGTGAGCTTGCATCTCAAATATTGCAACTTTCCTTGTTTCCTGGTGCAATTTTGCAGCCCATAGCATCTTACAGTAGCAGTTCAATGTCTAAACCGACAGAATATCAAAACAAGATGATATGATAGGAATCTGCTATTCATTCATTTGAAATTGCTAACATTTCATATAGGCTTTATATTCATGTATATGAGAATCATTAAATGATGATTATTAAACAATTAAAGTTATTCTTCGATCCAGTGATCTTATTGGTTTTGAAATAATGACGTTCAATTTTTGACTTTGTGGCAGTGCCGTCCCAGTACTTGACCTTGCGGCATCGCCACAGAATGCTTCTCTCTCCGGTCGAAAGGCAATATCGTCAGAGGATGCTTCTCTCTCCGATCGAAAGGCAATATCTCCACGGGATGCTGCATTTGCGGACCTTGTGGCAGTACCGTCACAAGATGCCTCTCTTGTTGAAATTGAAGCAATGTCGTCAGAAGATGTCTCCACTGTTGGTCTTGCTGAAATGTCGTCACAGGATGTTCCTCTTGTTGACCTTGCAGCAATGCAATCACAGGATGTTTCGCTTTCCAGTCCGATAACAACACACTCACAGGATGTTCCACTTGCCAGTCCGATGGTAGGACGTGAGTGCCTTGTGCGCCATCCTGCGGATCTCGCTGTTGGAGTCGTGGTTGAAGTGCTCCATCAACTCCGCGACTTGATGCTCCATGTGGCGAGGAGAGCCGTCGCAGATGGTGCTGCTGCATGTTGCGTGCTGCTGCTGCTTTGTGTGTGCTTGCACTTACGTTGTTGGCTGGTATTTGCCAATCATGTTGCATTTTTTGGTTTATTGTTCTTGTATTTGTTGCGTTTTGTTGCTTTTGCCTGCTGCTGGGCTTTTGCTGCGTTTGCCAAGTTTTGCTTGTTGTGTTGCATTGTGTTGTTTTGGCAGTGCATTCTTCTGTTTTGCCTTGTGCTGCATTTTTTGGTTTTTTTGCTGGTTTGTCGTGCCTTGTGTGTGTTGCTTTGCGTGTGGCGTTGGGCTGT
Organism: Prostheceraeus crozeri; assembly: GCA_907163375.1. Lineage (NCBI taxonomy): Eukaryota > Metazoa > Platyhelminthes > Polycladida > Euryleptidae > Prostheceraeus > Prostheceraeus crozeri. The sequence continues at coordinate 263,940 of CAJQUW010001601.1, forward strand.
GTTAGTTTGCTGATTGTGCTTGCTTTTTGCGTTTGCTTCTTGTGTTTGTTATTTGTTTGTTTTTGCATAACAGTGGTTGTGTTTTCGTTTGGTTGCGGTTGTGTTGTTTTTGTGTGGTTTGGCCCTTGCTTTGGCTTTTTTGATGCGTTTGCTGGTTGAGCTGCTTTGCTTTTTGCGTTTTGCTTGCTTTGAGGTGCTTATTTTGCTGTGCATTTTGCTTGGGGTTTTGTTTTTTTTTTTGCTTTGGGTGCATATCTGTTTGCTGCCATTGCTTGATGTTTTTTTGAGCTGCGTTTGCTAGGTGTTTTTTGTTTGCATTGCTGGAGTTGGTGCACTTGTTGCTGTTATTTTTTTGTTTTTTTGCATTGTTGTGCTTGTTTTTGCCTTTTTTTTGTCTTGCCTGTTGTTTTGTTGGGTTGTTGCTTTTGTTTTTGTTTGCTGACGTTTGTGTTTCGTTGCCTTTGTTTGTGTTTGCCTTGCGTTGCTTCCATTCTTGTTGTGTGTGCTGCTAGTGTGCTGTTATTGGTTTGCCTGCTTTTTTGCTTTGTTTATTTTCGGGGTTTTAGGGTGTTCTTGCTTTTTTTTGATGCGTGCCAATTGGCTGCTGCGATGCTTGTGTGTTGGGTTGGGTGTTTATGTTTGTTTTGTTTTTGGTTTCGCGGGTTTGTTTGGTGCTCTGTTTTGCTTCTGCCTTTAGTGTGTTGTGTTTGCTTGTTTGCATCACCTGCTGTCGACATTGTCTGCTGGATCGTCTTTCATTGCCATTATTCGTGCCCAGAAGTCCTCCACGTCGTGGGAATCTTCACTCGGCATGGACACATCTCGCGGAGTGCTCTCTGACGCACTTGCGGGTGTGGAATGGAAAGACAAATCGATATGATTATGACTTCTTTCACATTGGAGCTTCTTGCACACAAGCTGAGGGCCTCCTTGTACGGGAGATCTCGAGGTGCGATCTCTTCTTCAGTGTCTTGCAGACGAGCCAATCTTCGTTCTCGACGGGACTTCATTGTCTACAGTTGAAATGAAGATCTTCTGATCGTGTGTGATTGTATCGACTGATGAATGATAGCTGCTGCTGCAGCGCGACCGTTTATATACTGCATGATCTCATGATTGCGATGAATGATGAAATGTTTCTATTTATAGACATTGGAAATTTCATTGCCTTGTGAAATGATGCTATTAATATCTCTCAAGGATTCTCTTTCCTTCAATGAGAGAGAGAGAAATCGTCTGAAGGGATGATATGCTGCAAGAAGAGCGAAATGAACACGACTTTCGAGGAAGACATTTTAAGGTTTCGGTATTAACAAATAAACCAGCCATTTGCTTGATATTATTTCCGCATGTTGATTTATATAAATAAATCTGGAATTGCTCCTTCGACTGCGAAAATTTAACATTATTTGAATTATTGTAACTAAAATAATTCAATAATAATCCAGATAATATTTCATTTTCGTGCGTCGAAGACGTAAATTCGATTTTATTCATGTCAAATAATGTACGGAAATGTTATCCAACTCCTTCCTTGCTTCGACATGCAATTTAAGTAAAGAATAGTATGAAGTTGTCACTGATTAACTAAGTTTATCAACAACCTTTCTACTCAACCTAATGCACAGACAGTGTTTTTTATAATCCCTTAGATTATGACTTGAAAGTTGCGTGCTTTTGAGAAGAAAGGATGCGGAATTTTTATTGCGCTCATCACAAATTGCTCGGAGTAAGTCCTACTGTACGGCGTGAAGTGATCGGATCACATACCACTGACCTGATCCCAGTAACAGCTTACATTGAATCAACTCGTATTTTGAATTTGAATGGCAATAGCAATCTTAATACCTGCTTCCAACTTGGAGACACTAATGTGAAAGGCATCATCAGACCTAAGAATAACAGGACCATGTTGATAAACACTCCACTGAGTCCACTGTCCTCCAACTGATATACTAGATTGTAATCTTTGCCACAAATTTTGAGCAAATTCAACTGCATGTTTATCAGCATTGGAGTTACACTCGCTATAAGCAACATATCACTTGAATGATTCACCAGCAGGGGAAAAGGGCCGGAAATTTCATACTACATCGCTGCCCATTCTTGGACCAGCAAACACAACACACGGACACCATCAATAGGCTACTCACTGCAGATTTGCCTATTAATCTGCATGATTCGAGATGATCAGTCAGGGTGCGGCTTGATAAAGCATGCTTGTTTACAATTTTGTCTTCTATGTGTGAATCACAACCGGGAGAAACGGAAGGATCAAGAGAGCTCTTCATTCACGGTAGCGTTCATGGTTTTTGGGGGTCATTTTCAGACCAAACTGAAGACGTGTGAATCAATATCTTCTTTTATCATATTCCTTAATCTGGAAATGCCGCAGCTTCGGTTCCACACATATTTGCAGACAGGCTTTACGTAGATCTATCAGGGAAAGATTCGATCCAGGGTTGACGCCAAGAACGTAGCTTTTGGTCACAGATATCGATAGAAACTTTATGGCACGAAACAAATTGTTCCCACGCACGATAATCCAGAGCTGGCTGCACCTTGTCTTTGTCTCGCTGTGCACCTGACATAAGTGACTCCACTGCAAAATCCATCATTTGATACCATAGAGATCAACAATATCATAGAAAGTCTACTATTATCTACTTCTACGTTTGGCACCAACTAATCACTTCTAATCCATTTAGATTATCTCCGCACGATACTTTTGCTTAACAGTTTTAGGTATTGCATATTGAGCGACTTGATTACATAAAGTTGGTTCGCATTCGTCCTTCCAATGCCTGGAAACAGTCCATTGCTTATCCGTAAGGGTGCCATCAGTAAAATCAGTGTTTCACATTTTCAGATCGACAGAGGCACAAGCTGCAACAGAGCAGTCTGCAAGGCAAGATCAACTTTATCCACAGTGTGATTAAGGATGAGAATTTTGATACCCGTCCAGTAAACAGTTAAAGTAACAGTCAAAATTTTCAATCTAGACACTGTAAATCACTGGATCTGAAATTTCCATGCGAATTGATATCAAAATCACATACAATTTATTTGAATTTATTTGATTCTCGCACATCTGCAGAGATTTGGTGTGTTTTTCATACCAATATTGACTTCCTTTCGTATAAGTTCGCATGTGTTTGGTATGCATCGATACGAACAGCTCCCTCTGTGGTTGGCTTATTAAAAACAACATGACTAAATATATTTTGGCATCCACCCTTCGTGTGTGCTTGGCAGTGAGCCGTTTACAATGTAGTTATATCACCGATTCTTCGGGAAAGCATAATTTACACACCGGTATGAAATGATAGTTATCTCTCGTAAAATTCGAATTGGATCTCATCTTCCCCTTCAAAATTCAAATCAAAGCTCAAAATTTATTGAAAAATGACTGCTTGCTTCACTGCTGGCTGAGGGCGACAGAAAAAGTTATATCTCTGATTTCACCTCGAGTGTCCTTAATGACACCTTCCCGAAATATAACTATCAATTTCTGACCCAGCATCCACCATCGCGAGGTCAGGAGGTCATCAAAAATCAGAAGATACCAAATGTCATCAAAATTCACTATTTTCTGTTTGACTCCTGGCTGAGGGAGGCATAAAAAGCATGTACTAGTTAATTCACTTAAAAAACTTTATAATTAATTAAGTTTATTAATGATTAAAAAATTGAAGATATTTTTCATGAAAAATCATTGGCCTGGTCTGTGAGGACTTACATATTTCAAATTGAATTTTTTATCATCAGCGCAATGCCTCAGCAACATCTCGAGTTTAAAAATAATTAGCGAAAGCAAATTGGCGGATAAATGCATGTAACAGAGAAAAATTTCTATCTGGCCGCTTGTTCTGAGAATACTCTTGGCGGATAAACGCGGGTTAACTGTAATTATTTTCTATTTCAAAGTTTGGTGCTGTTTATCGCACCATAAGATTCAAAGGCAGCTGAGACCTAATATGACAATAAGAAAACAGACAATTAACCTCGAATGTCAAATCGTGAAAAACTGCGCCCATAAAAACTGCGCCATTTGATAAAATGATGGTTTTCCACATGACTGATCATTATTTCATGGAACGTGTGAAAAGACAAATGTTTCTTTCTCATCTCTTCGTTGAAAATACGAGGGCGTTGCGACCGAGATCAATGATTGAAAGTATAATTTGAAATATCTTTCACGTTGTTGTGTCTTTTTGTCGATCCTTTTTTATAAAATGAAAACTGGACGGATTCAGATTCTCCCAAGACTGAAGAATTATCTGTCTTAAAAGCTTTATTGACAATTTCAAAACCGATGAAAACAATTCATTGATTTGTGCTACATAATCGCTCATTTCCAAAACATAGAGTCCAAAAATAGTCATCGTCCTAACCCATTGAAATGATCGCTGTTCAATTATTACATGTCATTATAACCTTAAACTTAGGAACATGTTAATGAAGGGATTTCTGATCTGAAAAATACTTATGTTGGTGTCAAACATAAAATGAATGCAGCAAATAAAATATACCGGATGACTTTATACATTTTTCTTGTTTAACTTGGGAATGGAGTAATAAGGCTCCAACGAACATTTTTATTATATAATCAGCAGCAATGTTTGCAGTGTAATTCATGATTGACCAAAAATTCATATCAAATGCTGCTTGATTTAAGGAAATTAAGGAAAATTTCGTTATACTTATAGACACATATTTAACTTTTCCATCCGCTGGAGTTTGGACAACATGAAAACTAAAACGAAACTTAACTAAACTTAATCCAAACTAAAAATCTGCATGTTAGCAATATTTCTACGGATATTCTTATTAGCATTTCAACACATTCATTTGCATATTCTATAAGCACAGTCCTTTATGTCTATTAGCAATAATAAATGATTACCTGTTGACATTTATAACTTTCGCTGATTTGAGGCAGCATTTATTTCACCAATTACCTGAAGCATTAATTACTTTATACGCTTATTCGTCTAATTTCTATGATCTGTGAAATAGGCAAATGAAAGACATGACAAAATGGAATTTTTTAATTGTGTCATGGAACATAGCTAGATTATTGTCGAAATTCCATAGCAGCTGATGCTTGATAGCAAACTACGTCATGAGTCAGGTGTGTTGGTCTAATGTAAAGACATATTTATGTTGTGTGAACAAAATCCATGAAGGAAACTTTCCATGTTGATATTGAGAAAAGTCTCGCTATCCAATGACAATCATGAAATTAAATTGGACATCTGCAAGGATTTTGTAATAATCACTAGTTTGAAGATAGTACAGTGTAGTGTATTATTTTCCAAATGTGTGTCATCCAAAAAAGTAATGCTAATATTCATATTGCATTCTATGTTAACGATCAGGAGGCTTTACAACTATTTTCATCTTCTGCACAATTACCATCTGCTTTAATGCAAATGCTTAGTAATAGATTATCGAGGTATTATTGTGCAGTAATGGAAATGATAGTAGACTTAGTTTCTCAGAAATATTTTCCATTTCTGCGTCATGACAGTACGACTGGTATTTGTAAAATGTGATCATTTTTATACAAACGACACTGTCTTGCCAATGTTCTGGAATTCACATTAATTGAATTTGAATTGAAATCTCTTTGTATTGAAATCTCAAATATTGCAACTTTCCTTGTTTCCTGGTGCAATTTTGCAGCCCATAGCATCTTACAGTAGCAGTTCAATGTCTAAACCGACAGAATATCAAAACAAGATGATATGATAGGAATCTGCTATTCATTCATTTGAAATTGCTAACATTTCATATAGGCTTTATATTCATGTATATGAGATTCGTTAAATAATGATTATTAAACAATTAAAGTTATTCTTCGATCCAGTGATCTTATTGGTTTTGAAATAATGACGTTCAATTTTTGACTTTGTGGCAGTGCCGTCCCAGTACTTGACCTTGCGGCATCGCCACAGCATGCTTCTCTCTCGGTCGAAAGGGGGCTTATCGTCAGAGGATGCTTCTCTCTCCGTCGAAAGCAATATCTGTCAGAGCATGCTTCTCTCTCCGGTCGAAAGGCAATATCGTCAGAGGATGCTTCTCTCTCCGATCGAAAGGCAATATCGTCAGAGGATGCTTCTTTCTCCGATCGAAAGGCAATATCTCCACGGGATGCTGCATTTGCGGACCTTGTGGCAGTACCGTCACAAGATGCCTCTCTTGTTGAAATTGAAGCAATGTCGTCAGAAGATGTCTCCACTGTTGGTCTTGCTGAAATGTCGTCACAGGATGTTATAGAGGTATTGTATGGGTACATGTATGAAATTGTTAGTGTTAAATTTCATATTTTTATGTATTAGTAGATAGTCTTTGTTGGTGAAATATTTAGCCTAATATATGTGTGATTTATTAGAATTATTGTATGTGTGTTGTTTATTGTCAGAAATGAAGTCAGAATAGAAATGGATGTTGATATATTTCATTATGTATAAATGTGTTCCTCTTGTTGCCCTTGCAGCAATGCAATCACAGGATGTTTCGCTTTCCAGTCCGATAACAACACACTCACAGGATGTTCCACTTGCCAGTCCGATGGTAGGACGTGAGTGCCTTGTGCGCCATCCTGCGGATCTCGCTGTTGGAGTCGTGGTTGAAGTGCTCCATCAACTCCGCGACTTGATGCTCCATGTGGCGAGGAGAGCCGTCGCAGATGGTGTGCATCACCTGCTGTCGAACATTGTCTGCTGGATCGTCTTTCATTGCCATTATTCGTGCCCAGAAGTCCTCCACGTCGATCTTCACTCGGCAAGGACACATCTCGCGGAGTGCTCTCTGACGCACTTGCGGGTGTGAATGGAAAGACAAATCGATGACTTCTTTCACATTGGAGCTTCTTGCACACAAGCTGAGGGCCTCCTTGTACGGGAGATCTCGAGGTGCGATCTCTTCTTCAGTGTCTTGCAGACGTGCCAATCTTCGTTCTCGACGGGACTTCATTGTCTACAGTTGAAATGAAGATCTTCTGATCGTGTGTGATTGTATCGACTGATGAATGATAGCTGCTGCTGCAGCGCGACCGTTTATATACTGCATGATCTCATGATTGCGATGAATGATGAAATGTTTCTATTTATAGACATTGGAAATTTCATTGCCTTGTGAAATGATGCTATTAATATCTCTCAAGGATTCTCTTTCCTTCAATGAGAGAGATAGAGAAATCGTCTGAAGGGATGATATGCTGCAAGCAGAGCGAAATGAAGACGACTTTCGAGGAAGACATTTTAAGGTTTCGGTATTAACAAATAAACCAGCCATTTGCTTGATATTATTTCCGCATGTTGATTTATATAAATAAATCTGGAATTGCTCCTTCGACTGCGAAAACTTAACATTATTTGAATTATTATAAAAATTATTGAAATTCTTGAATCCACAGAATTAGACAACTTGCTCTTCTCCTTCAGTGTTCCTAGGGAGGATGAGTCGTATATCACATACTATTAGAAATGGCACTCTCTCAAACAACAGGTGTCACCCGGCATTTGAACACCAGCAAGTGAGTGGTGCAATATCACTTCGGACACACACCACTGTCTAGCTACATTCAGTGCATGCAATGCGTTACAAAGTATCTCTAAATACTCTCTAAAGAGCATATCTGTAGGCAGCCTATACTGGTCAAGTTGCTTCTGATAAATATATGTACTTGAGTTTCTGTAAACTTCATTTATTCACACCCTTGATATTTAACGTTGATTTAATTATTTTGTAAATCTGTTTCATTTTTGAACGATTTGATTCTTATAAATATCCTGTCTTTATTACTATGCCTATTATTGTGATTGTCATTCATATTTTCAACTCATGTAGTGATGTAAAATTCAGCTTCAAGTTAAAGATGCATGTACAATTTGTACATACATCTGACGAAGTTCAGCAATCACACTTAGTAAGCTATTCCTCATGCAACTCACGTTCCACTGCTTGGTCTATATTAATTTTTGAACAACTAAATAAAAACAATCAAACGACCAGAAGTATGAAGCTTTAAACTCAATTACAATCATTACAATGGAAACATCGTTTACCATTGATTCCGCATTTTTCATGGCAATATACATACCTTGAAAATGAAACAGTGCACACCGCTAGCTCTAATGTTTCTTGACGAACATTGCATAGCCAACTGTCATACTCGGAAATGGCATCGGCTGGTTTTTTAGAAGACACAGGCTCGCAGAACGAAATTAGAAAATAGGTTTCGTTGTACTACCCAAGATCTTGGGTTCATTACCCAATATTTTGAATACCAACCCAAGATTACTCAAGGCCCAACCTTGCTATGAAGTGGAGAACGAAGCTGTAGTTGATTTCATATGAGTCAGGCTAATTAATGACAGACGGCGACAAGAAATTGCAAGTGAACCGTTTTATTGCTATGGCAAGATATGCCAATAGTTACCGATAACATAGGAAGTATTTAATTAATTTACCATTGAAATTCTTATAGATTCATTTCAGATTGCTACAGTTATAATATTCTTATAATATATTCTTATTACAAAGGATAGGTTTCCTCGAATTCTGCAACTGAAGAGAAGGGAATTATCAAAATTGTGAAAGACAGTGTTCAACCGAAAAAATCCAACTCAGATATTAATGTTCGGATTTAGTATAGGAATCTGAAAGTATGTAATGCAATAAAAAGGAAACTGGACTAACAAGCATCAACACACAACGTTGTATACCTATTCAGTTGCCAAAGAACACCTGTAACAGTGCTCAATACATTGGATATACAACCAACCAACCAGATGTAAACAGCATGAAAGTAATGGGTCGATTAAACGACATTTCCTTGAAGTACACAATCGCAACCCGAGACAGTTAATCAACAACACAAATAATACTCAATCGTTTTCTTGACACGACTTCATCACAAATAGCCGAAGCCATTGAGATCAAAGACAATTCTCCGTCACGTGGCCAACACGACAAGGGGTTGACTCGTCACCTAAATATATTATACAGTCCGTTTCATAAAAAGTGGATCATCCTAAAATTTGACTAAATAAAACATAAGTATGATATAGAAAGCATTTTTCATGTTATTTCATGTCCCTAATATATTTAAATGTCCTTATATAATCTGATAAGCTATGATACAGTAACGGTTCTTAAGAAGCTAATATTTTGTGGCCCTACCCTTATTGTCAATGACATTACCAATTCATCTAGGCATTGATTCGATGATATCGTTGATTTTTGACTGATCTAACTTTCTCCACTCTCTTTTTAACAGTGATGTAAGTTGTGATACGCCATCTGTAGGTAGCAGTGAACGACGAACGTTACGTTTTAGAATACTCCATACATTTTCTATGGGATTCAGATCAGGAGAACGAGCTGGCCAAGATAATGTCCTAAGCCCTAATTGAGACTTGCATAAGTTGACTCTACTACTCCTGTGACACGTAGCATTATCAGTTAACGAGATACTTGGATCAACTTTAACAAATCTCAAAATTAGGCGGTCTCTACGTTTGGATGTTTTGCGTGGACGGCCAGAGCCCTCTTTACGACAGAGTCGAAAATCATCATTCTGCCATCGATGCACATTTGTGTCAGGGACCTTTAGTCGCTTGCTTGTAGCTCGCAAAGGAAAAACCCTCGTTCTAGCAAGGCTGACACTTTGCCTTTTGTGAATGCGATCTAGTTATTGTTCATTTGTGCTTTTGTATTGCTTTCGACCGGTAAGAGACTAGATTTCTAGATAGATTTCTAGCTGAAAGCAATCAGGAGTGCTGCCAACACCACCGCAACGAAGTCAGGAAGCTATGGAACATGAAGTCCAGTTAATCACATGTAAGCAGTTACATTATTGTTGATGAATAATGGTGCTATACTGGCTCTGATTGACCGATTTTCTTTATTTTTGTTTTGCTTGATAGCTTTTGGCTTGTAGAACAACATATTACATAACAAAGGAAACAAATGTAATTTTATAAGAGTGAGGTATGATTTTGTGTAACATTGCTAAATGAAGATCAAATTATCTACTACTTTTTTTATCTATAACAGGAAAACAACTCAATATTTCATGCTTGAAATTTCCAACAGGGATATTAGTAAGCACAACTGACATCTTCCAAATTTCAGAGAAATTCGTTCAAGTTTGTCGGAGTTAGACAAAGTTGAAGTTAAGGCGATGTTTAAGGGTGATCCATTTTTTATGAAACAATCTGTAGATCTATGTTTGATAAATCTCTTCTTTTAAGAATTTTGTTATTCTATGCTGTAAGTCAACGTAGAAATTTTTAGCTGCAGTTGCTATATTCACTCATATCTATCATTTATATCCAGTGGCGTCTTCTCCGTACCTGCGAGGCCTTCGGCGCATCCTCAAAAATTATTTACCAACATTTATAAAAATGAAAAGTGTCATCATTCATTTAAATTCGACAGCTTCTCTTGTTAGCTTCCGTCTCAATATCAGACGCTCAACCTCAAGAGTGAACGGTTTTGCAGCACGTGCTTGAATCACAGATGTTTTCTTCGAACAATTAGACACACAAGCTAGTCGTGTGTTCAGACGGAGCATTGATGTTCAGACAGAGAAAGAGAGTTGTGTGCGTGTGAGGCAGCAAGCACACGCGCCCGCGTAAATATTGACTTTCCCGATAGACATGATGCTTTGCCTTCTCCAATTTTTGAAATGAAATTCTACACAATTTATTGATCGAGGCGCGGTGCCTAAATATAGTAAGGGAAGCGCAACCCAATTGTTCCTAGCTTCGCTTAATGTGAGAGAAGCCAACACCTCAACAGTGGCAGATGGATGACGTTCAGACAAGATTGCGATCAGATGATGAGCGTTCTCCAATGAATGCAGAGTAATGCATCTGACTCGAACACCCAGATTCGGTAGAATTCCATAATTTGTTTTTACGTGATTGATGTGACGCTATGTTTAGTACTGCAGATGAGATCACAACCACGCCTTTCGTCCGAAGGGAATATACTGAAAAGATGACAGTCGTCAAGCAAGGTAGATCAACACCTGATATGAAATTGAAAGTACTCACAGAGAAAGAAATAAGAAATACACAAGACATTTTAATGCATCAAAATTTCAAACATGTGAGCGGCTGACCGGCCGTCAAAAAAGCAAGAAACTGTTCGTCTTGCCTCCTTTTTTCTCGAGAAAATGTGGTCTGGACAGAGAGGGGATATAGTGATCTCAGCTCCTTGAGTAAGGCGGTTAAGTGACATGAGCAATCACTTCTCATATGCACTTTCACTTGACCTTAAAAAATGTTCGGAAAATTGTTATTAAAAATTCAGCTTTTATGAAAATTAATGTTGTGACATAAAAGTGCTTTGTATAGAAATAGTATTCCAATGCCGAGTGATGGCCTATGGTCAGGGAGCATGCGACGCCACTGTTTATATCTTTGTTCAGCAATTCTGCATTGTGCATTTTGTAGGAATATTTGTATTTTGGAAAGAATTCAAATTTTATATCTTGTAGCATACACTTCACTTATTGTCAGCTTGATAATGGACACAGCAGAGTCCGAAACGTCGCGAAGAGGAATAAAGTATTTCACAATCAAATGGTAATCATTTATAATATTGCTAAGAACGAAAAACAGCAATATGGAAAAACAGAAAGAGTATTTCATAAATGCATTAAACTGAACAAGCAAAGTAAAAAAAGCTATCCTCAATGCAAAAGGAATTGGCTGAATATCTTTATCGATATATATTGTGACAATATTTCGACTGTCCCTTTTACAAGTCTGATGGTAAAGCCATCATGGTCTGCCATCAGACTTGTAAAAGAGACAGTCGAAATATTTTCACAATAAGATGAATTATTCATCGGTCACAATATATATATATATATAATAAGAGTAATATGTATATCATATCAGCAATGCTATTATTATTAGCAATACCGATCTATTGTCTAATGAAAGGAATGGCTCCATACGTTTGAACTTTGACCTTGCGTTGCATCGTGAGATATCTCTTCACATGCTCTAACTTTGTTTTTAAGATTTTGTATAAACTGACTTCTGTGTGGGTTTCTAGTTCCCTTGTACCGCTGATGATGGAATCCTCGAGTTCTGAAACATGTTCGGTTGTTTGTTTCAAAACACGAAGTTGTTTTCTTTTGAATATACGCTGAAATTAGGCACTCTATGTAAATATGAAATCTAAAGCTTGGATGTCAAGCCAAAAGTCACATTGTAAACTCTCTGTAGGTTCAACAGTGGAACGGATGGAAATTCATGATTAGTCAATAAATTTTCATTCTCTTTCATCAGAATTGATTGTAGGAGTTTGTTTTATTTCTGGTACAGGCAATATTTCTAAAATTATTTATATCCAATTTATGTGAATGGGTGGAAATTTCCGTCGGTACCGGATATCCCTTTATATGCTCAGAGATACAACTAGAAAAATTTCGCGATGTTTGTCTGATGTATTAGACATTTATTTGCCCACAAGTATAAGAGTGAGTGCATTCATATCTTTCAAATCGGATGAAGCAGTGTCTTAATCTTTGAAACACATGCTGGTTTTGATAGTTTGGAACACTGGTGTAAATCTGACTCTCTCAGGTAAATTCTTACAGAGATTATTAATTTTGTTCTTGATAGATCGTTATTATCTATCTTCGGATGACCAAGCCTTGTCTACATTTTATCTTTCCCTCTGTTAATTATAGTTTCACTATATCCATTGATTAGAAATATTTTAGTGATGTGAGCATACACTTTTTATGAATTTCATCGTCTAAGGATTTGCGCCTCTCTCTACAAAATAAGGATCTCATCGATGCTGTCCAACTGACTGCATGGGAGCATGAGCGCAATGTGGAACATATATACCGCAGTGTTGGTGTCTTTTTGATGCCAAGCTGTGATGACTTTTCCATCATGTTTGGATATTTTGATGTGAAGAAAACATAAAGAGTTTTCCTTTTCAGCTTCCATACTAAATTTCAAATAAGTATCTAGGCTGCATGCAAATCATTAATGAATTTGGAAATTCGCTTGTTTCAATTTCGTTATTAAATGCGACAAAGTAGTGATCGATGTATATTTTATAAAAGAGAAACTTTCTGTCGGTAAGCTTTCAAATTTGAAATCTATCATGCTCACAGCGAAAGCAGTGATGGCATGTCCAAGGCATGAATCCATGGACATCCCATCTATTTGTCTATATAACTTTTTGTTGAAAGAATTTTACACAATACGCTGAAATCAAAATTAAAGTAGTACTTCAAAACCTATTTTTAGTAAGAAAACAGCAAAATCTGTTGACCGTAAAATCAAAATCAAGTTCGTGAGAGATCTGGCTCATATATATAGAGAGCAATATTAAAGAGAGCATTACATTATATACATGACATTATATAGATAGCATTTACAAATTATCGAAAGTGCCTCTCGAAAGTGCATAAAAACAGAGGAAACCCTCCTGAGGCCTGATGCACGACTGCACGTACGCGATAAGCCATAAGCCGTGAGACACAGGCCATAAGCCGTAAATAGAATTCCAACACCTAAGTGTCAATGAGCTGGCATGCTGAAAAAGCCACAAGTCATAAGCAATAAGCCGTCACCCGGTTGAGAATCCTTGGGAGATCTTCAATACAACCGAAGTTGTGATATAACGCGTTCTTCTTTACGCCAAAGCTTTACTATGCTTCATATGCTCTTACAAAAATTAGAGAAATATCATATGGTTTCTTCTTCTGCCTGCTTTGTATTAAGTGCCTTGAGAAACAATATTGTCAAAATGGCTAATGACTTATTCTGATCTTACAGACCTATCCTAAATCTGACAAATTCGTACCTAACCAATTCGTCTGTTTGGCTCGACTCCATTTCAAAATATCACATTCCTATAACCCACAGTGTGAAAGATATCTTCGAATTTCTCGATTGTTTGAAACATTTTGAATCAGTAAATAGGAACAAAGACATTTTCATGTGCAGCTTGGATGTATCCAATATCTTTACAAATATTCCAGTAGAGCGCACTATTGATCACATTCTCTCGATCGTCGAGTTGACAGATTTACCAGTCACTAAGAAGTGTCTTCGTGAGTTGTTATTACTCGCATGTGAAAATGTCATGTTTCTTTAAACAAAAAGTTATATAGACACATAGATGGGATGTCCGTGGATTCATGCCTTGGACATGTGAGCATGATAGATTTCAAATTTGAAAGCTTACCGACAGAAAGTTTCTCTTTTATAAAATATACATCGATCACTACTTTTTCGCATTTAATAACGAAATTGAAACAAGCGAATTTCCAAATTCATTAATGATTTGCATGCAGCCTAGATACTTATTTGAAATTTACTATGGAAGCTGAAAAGGAAAACTCTTTATGTTTTCTTCACATCAAAATATCCAAACATGATGGAAAAGTCATCACACCTTGGCATCAAAAAGACACCAACACTGCGGTATATATGTTCCACATTGCGCTCATGCTCCCATGCAGTCAGTATAGGATAACAGCGATGAGATCCCTCTTTCATAGATTCTTTCCTCAGACAATGAAATTCATAAAAAGTCTGTGATCAGATCACTAAAAAATCAATGGATGCAGTGAAGCTTTTAACAGAGGGAAGGATGAAATGCAGACAAGGCTTGGTTATCCGAAAATGGATGATAACGAACCATAAAGAACAAAATTGATTATCTCAATAAGATTTTACTTGAGAGTGTCAGAGCTAGCTAGACCAGTGTTCCAAACTATCAAAGTCAGTTGAAATCTGAATGTACGAAGTGCGTACTCTTACACTTGTAAGCATTGTAAATATGTCTGATAGATCGGACAAACATCGTGAAACTTTTCTACTCACATCCCTGAGCATGTAGAGGGACATCATGGTACCGACGGATATTTCCACACATCCACATAAATTGGATATAAATAATTTTAGAAATATTGCCTGTACCAGACATAAAACAAACTCCTACAATCAAATCTGATGAAAGAGAATAAAATTTTTTTGACTTATCATGAATGCTCCGTTCCATTATTGTTGAGCCTATAGAGAGTTTATATTATATATTCTGTTATTTTCTTTAATGAAGTACGCATTTTGTTTGTCACTTCATTTTTCACTTATCGTGTAATCCAAATGCAGTCCATAACTGAGTTCATGGTTCGATTCTGCATTTCATTGCATGCAAAATGCTGATTTGTTTAATTCATCGTATTCGTCTGTTGATATTGGAGTATTGTAACTCTGAAACGCGCATTGAGTGAAAAAAACTTTTCCTCAATATTTTACAGCCATTAATTCAAAAAAATGCATATATGTATCTGATATCTGATATCTTACATATTTCTATTTATGTAATTATTTCATTATTCATCTAGTGAGTGCATCTGGAGTAGTTTTCGATCAAGAAAGGCACTGACATCGATTTCGCCAAGAGATGTCTTTTCGGTTTTCATAATTATTTTCTTAATGATTTTCATAATCATTTCATATTTCAATTATTTTTTATTTTATAACCTACTCTATCCTTTTATTTCCTGACATAAATGGTAGGAAGCTACCAATAAATTTGACTGTGGTAAAATAAATAAATGAGCATTTTTCATCCTCGAAAGTACATTAGGCGCGAAGCCCTTCTTCCATGTGACCGAGCAAGATTAATTTATTCCACTATCATTCTTTCATGCCGAGTGCCTAATAAGAATGCATAGTGTCCCTATATTAGAAGTCTTAGGTTTGAGTAATGGGCAAAAGACCGTTCCAGGACACCTTAAAATTCCAAAAAATAGTATCTTTAAAAACGACATAAATTCATGAATTTGAACCCTTTTTCAGGTTTTTAAGACCTAAATACATGAATTTAGTCCATTCAAAAAGTACCATTTTTTCAAAAAATTGGCATTTTTAAAAACGACATAAATTCATGAATTTGAACCCTTTTCAGGTTATGAAGACCTAAATTCATAAATTTGGGCGTTTTAAAAAATACCCAATTTTTCAAATTTTTCAAAATCTCAAAATTTGAGAATTACAATTTTCACCCTTAAAATCATGACCGTTCCAGGACACCGAAAAAATCATAAAAGTTAAGAATCTCAAAATTTGTGAATTACAATTTTCTCGCTTAAATCATGACCGTTCCAGGACACCGAAAATCATAAAAGTTGAGAATTTCAAATTCATGAATTTTATCCATCTTTCAGGTTTTTAAAATATATCATGTGACTAATAATATTTCTTTAAAAATGGAAGAAACAAAAGTGGATGAAACCACAAGAATATATCCTTCGTTATCATATGAACGTAGTTCAATTAAAAACATTGAATTGAATAAAGAAAAACACAAAGATAGAGTACGTTATATGAAAGATAAGGAATCTCAATTATTATTAAGATTTAGAGCATTATAAAAAATTAAGAAAGAGATGGACTAAAGTTAAGAATGTAACACAAGGAATTGGCATATTCTTAACAATAAGTTTAGGTGCTTTAACAATTGTTATATCTTCAGGTGTTTTAGTAATTCCAGTAGTTGCTACAGCTTTAACAGGTACGGGTGTTTTTGCAACTTCACTTGTTACAATGTTAGATAAATCTTTAATAACTAAGAAACGAAAATCATTGAAAACTAAACATTTACATATTAAAGAAGTCTATGACAAATTGCATTACTACTTTCAAAGAGTATGTGATGATAATGTTATTACGTTAGATGAGATTGAAAAATTTGATCAAATAGCTAATGAAGTAAATCAAATATCATTTCAATTACAGTCAGAAAAAGTTGATGATAAAAATACAAAGGATGGCAAAATTTCAAGTGATGGTAAAATTTCTAATGAAGAAAATGATAAATTTTTTTTAGAAGAGCTAAAAACTTTAAGCGAAAATTTAAGCAAAACTTTATTAAACAAAACTTAAAACGAGGAACATTTAAACGAAAAGATATCAGACAACAAAGCAATAAAAAAAATAATTTGTTCAGTAAAATGTTTTTGCTGTATTCCAATGTTACCACAAAATTCAAATATTATATTTTAAAAATGGATAAAATTAGAGCTGATAATTTTAAAAGAATAAAACAATTAGAAGAGTTAATAAAACAAAGAAATATTATGAAAAAAAATCATCTTCAACATAGAATGATAAAAGCTGGTATTCAATCTGATATGTTTGAAAAAATGCAGCAAACCGAGCAAGTAAAAACTGATTTTGAGAAAGCTATGAAACCATTTAAAACTCTTGAAAAAGAACTTACAAATAATGATAAACAAATTGATATAACAGATCCAGAGCACAAAACTATATTAGATGACTATGGATTACTATAATCAAACATTAATAAGAAATTACCAAAATCTATGCAATTTGAACATTCTATTTCATTTATAGATGGAAAAACAATACCTAGATTTTATCTCGGTCAAAAAGAAATATTTCCACAACCTTTTCGAGGTTTAATTTTTTCACCAGATAAATCTCCTTTTAATTTAGATAGAAATTTTGTTAATCTTTTAAGAGGAGCAGATTTAAATAATTATGCTGTAGAAGATCTCATAAAATATAAAGCTATGTTAGATAGAGTTGGTGCAGTAAAATCTCTTAGACGTTATAAACAATTAGAAAATTTATTATCATCGGGAGTTAAAGTAGGAAAAGGTATATCTGAAAAACAGAAAACAGAAACAACTGTATTCTTACCAGATGATCCACAAGAATTACTAAATAGATTAAATATTTTAATATCTGCAATAAAAGAAGGACATAATTCTAGTTTCAATGAAATTCATGCTATATTGAAAAGACTGTTAGAAAAGAAGATTCTAAATGAAGAGGATTATAAAAGTACAACGGGACATCTCTGATGTCTTTAAGGGCTTCGCCCGTAGCTGAAATATGTTGTTTCTAATTTTCATTTCTAATTTTTTATCTATGATTTTTTTATAAAAAAATATTTCATAAATAAATATCTGTTTAAATTTTTTTGTTTAAAAATGTCTTCGAGAGAATTATCATCAGTAGATTTTGACAAAATTAATAATCATTTAGAAAATCTAACAGAGATTTTGGGTTCATCAAAATTTAGTACGACGTTAAAAATTATAACAACTACTTCATCACACACTTGTAATTTAGAACCCATTCTTCATTTAGAACAAAATAAAAATTATCAAATTGCATTGACTAGTTTCTCCACATTTAACACTATTCAAAACGTTATCAAAGATGTGAATGATCAATTTAGATATTCTACTGATAAAGGCAAAACATGGAAAATACTAACTTTTCTTCCTGGTTCTTACGAAGTTGAATCAATATCAAATGAATTTAAGAGACATTTAGGTATACCATTTAAAGATAAGAAACAATTACATTTCGCAGTTGAACCGGCAGTTAATAAATTTTCTCTTACTTTAGACGAAAATCATGAAGTTGATTTTAATCATGATAGATCATTGTCAAAGCTATTAGGATTTAATAAACAAACCTATAGTCAAGGTTATCATTTAGGTGAGAAGATTCCAAAAATAACTGAAATAAATTCAATTGTTGTACATTGTGACATTATTGAAGCAGGATATATAAATGGTAAATTGTCAAATTTAATATTCAGTTTTCCAGATTTTACTGTACCCATTGGTTATAGACTAAATGTAATTCCACAAACATTAATATATTTCCCTATTACAAGAAAAACTATTAACAACATTAACATTAGAATCACTGATGAAAAAGGACAAGAAATAAATTTTGGAGGTGAAGAGATTATGATAGATCTTTTGGTTCGGGAGTTATAAACTCCCGTTCGGGAGGTATAAACTCCCGTTCGAGAGGTATAAACTCCCACGCGAAGCTAGAGAAGTTTAATTTTCTTCTTCTTCTTTAGAAACAAAAAATAAAAAAAATAAAAATAAATTTTTTTATTAAAAAATGAGTGAAGTACTACCATTAAATTAAAAAAACTCAAATTTAATCATCATCCAAATTTATCTAATAAAGTTTTGTCAGCTATTTGCGGAAGATCAGGTTGTGGAAAAACATATCTATTATTTAAAATTTTAACGACTCCAAATTTTTTGGATTATAACAATCTTATAATTTATACAACAACAGCAGAACAACCCGTCTATCAATTTTTAAAGTATGGATTTGAAAATAATCTTAAAAAAAACAGCAATTGCTTCACTATTCAAAGAATATGAAAAATCTGAAGATGAAGAAGAAATAAGTTCGTGGTGTGAAGAAGCAGCAAAAAATAATCAGTTAGTTGAATCCAATAAAAATAAGCATATAAAGATACAATTAATAGATGATAGTGGTAATATGCAAGATCCTAGTAAACTAGATAAAACAATGAAACATTGTGTAATTTTTGATGATTGTGTTAATGACAGAAATCAGTCAGTTCAGAGAAATTATTTCACAAGAGGTAGACATAATAACTGTAGTGTATTTTATTTAACACAAAGTATGTATTCATTAGATGGAAGTGTTATTAGAAAGAATGCAAATATATTTATACTATTTGAAATAAATGCAAGAAACTTAAGTGATTTGTTAAGAGATTTATGCGTAAGAAATAAAGATGAATTTAAACAATCGTGTAACAATGCTTGGTCAAAAGATTATGGATTTATCACAATTAATATTGATAAAAAAATTCATGATAGAGTTATCGAACAATTGTTCTCTGACTGAAAGTCGATAGAAGATTTGTTTACTGAGTAATAAAAAATTTTTATTCTCGACTGATTTAAATAATAAAATTTTTATTCTAGACTGATTTAAATAATAAAAAAAATTTTTCTAGACTGATTTGAATAATAATAAATAAACTTTAAAAAGGTGAAGTAGTTATTCCATCAGGTAAAATTTTTCTTTTATCATCAAATGCATCTAATGCTAATTTATGTTCTTCTTTTAAATACATTTTATGTTTCTTTGAATTAAGTCTATAATTACATGCTGTTTTTATTTCATTATTAAATAATGCATTTTTATAATCTTGAAATGTTATTTGATTAGCCACTGATGCCTTTGAAATTCCTTTTAATGTTTTATGTGTTTTAATATTATTAGTTGTATCATAACAGTAACATTTAGATTTTAAAAATATAGCTTCTGTTATGAAATCTTCATTTCCTTCTAATTCATCTTTTACTTTACATAAATCAGAAGGATGAATGATATCTTTTATTTTATCTATTTCTTTAACAAGTGTAGAATTATACGGTATTGTTAATTCTAAGAAAACAGAATCCGTATCTGTAAAGTGTAATTTATAGTTTTTGCCATAAGCAGGTGCTAAATAATCATATATAAATCTATACATAAATAGTTTAGCTAATTCTAATATAGTGAATCCAATAAAATTAAACTTATCATATTTTACGCTAATTCGACGTAAATGTACAGCACATAGTTCATCACTAAATCTAGTAGTTCTTTTATATGTAGGTTTCCTTGTTAAATTTTGAAACCTATCTTTATCATAAACTATTTCAATATTTTGTCTATTACGCACATTTTCTAAAGTCTTACCATAAAATGCATTATTCATTAATTTGAAGAACACGTTTCCAAAATCATCTTTATTTCTTTTAGCTATTTTACGTTTTTCAATATTGAACTCTATATAATCTTTTAACCATTTAGATTTTTGATAAAATAGTTTTCGATGTATTTTTGTGAGAATCATTCCATGATCTAAATACCAATCTAGCATTCTTCCTTCAACAACATACTTTCCTTTATTGCTTTGTGTTAACATAAGTTTTTTTGTTGGTCTGTATTTCTTAGGAATTATAGATTTTTGATAATCTGAAAAATCTTCTATATTGGGAATTTTGTTTTCGGGACAGAAAGGAAAATATTTTGTTTTATCTTTTATTTCATCAGGATCTACTAAATCAACTTCATATATATAACCATGATTATAATTTCCATCATATGTTTTTTGATAATCAAGAACGGGCGAAGCCCTAGTAGACATCTCTGATGTCGTACGAATATTACACCATTCCATCTCACCTGTTGGTAATTCTTGTATCATGCAAGAAGAATATAAGCTATTAAAATCATAATATAACAAATAGTTTTCTCTCATGAATTCATCAATTGCATTTTCACGTTCTACTCCTTCTCGTTTCGTTCGAAACATTTCTAATATTTTTTCTTTTTCTTCTGGAGATAAAGGTTTCATTATTCCATATTCTTGTGGATTTACTTTCTTATTATAACATTTAACATATCTATTACCTAAAACTGATGAAACTCCACCTCTAATTCCAGATTCAAAAAATAATAATTTATCATATGTATTTTCTTTATAATGTTTAAGTTTAACGGACTTTGTCCTAGAGCCATCGGCTTGAACACCTGTATGTTTTAATCCTGCTAACCATGTTAAACCTGGTGTAGAATAACAATGGATCCATTCAATAATATTCTAAACACATATCACGAAAGTTTTCAAAAAGATCAGCAAGGATTAATACATCTATCTGAAGATATTTCATTGTATAATCATACATTGTTCTACAATTTAACTCTCTCCAATTTTTTTCAGCTTCTGCATAGTCTTCTTCAGATAATTGTGATTGTTATAATGTTGATTTAAATTTATTTATTGGAGGAAGTTGTTTTTCTTCCATAATTTTATTCACAGAATTAAAATCAGTCTTCGACTGTGAACCACAGGTTTTATCTCCAGTTATGTACTCATACGGAAATATTCCTTTCAAAGGTTTTAAATTATATTTATTTAATATTTTACATTGTTCAGATTTCAAAGTTTTTCCCATAACATCTAATGAATAAGGAGTAAAAAATCTAAATGCATCTAAAATTCTAATACAACCTAATTGCATTGAAAAATATTCTTCTTCTGTTTTACATAGTACATTTATTTGTTGTTGTTGTAATTTTTCAGATGAAAATAAATCTTTCATTACTAGATGGAAATCATATTTAGAACCATTATAGAAATATAGAGGAACAAAGTTATATTTAAATTTATTAGCATTAAGATTACAAGAATTATGTGCTGCACCTCTATATAATCCATTTAGATGATCATGATCTTTTACTTTGACGGCAGAGCCGTCGCTTCGCTTGTCAAGATATCTACCTTTGCCATTTTTATAATTTTTTGTAAATTCTTTTCCACAGTAATAACAATTTGTTTCATTAACAAAATTAATTTTTTCTTCATCCGTTAATGGCATCATTGGTATATTTGTTTCAAGCAATTGTGAAAAATAATTTTGTAATTCTTCTACTTTCTTTGTAAACATTTCTGAACTATCTTCACCATAGTATTGATAATATTCTGATTTAAATAATTCAGGATAATTTGAATGAATGTACATTCCCCAACATAATGGTTTTTGTTCAAATAAATATTTTTCTTTACTTTGTTCAGATGCACTTTTTTGAGCATTATCATTTTCAGAATTATCATTTTCAGAATCGGGCGAAGCCCTGGAAGACATCTCCGATGTCCCGTGATTTTGTGTCATATTAACATTATATGCTTCCAAATCACAATAAATAGTAAAGGGTACTTTATTTTTCAAATAATTTATTTATTAAATAATCATCTTTAGGAAAAGTATTTTCAACTGCTTCGTTTTGTTGGCAATTTGTTGGCTCCAATGTCTATTCATTTCTTCTTTAGTTCTAAAGCTCGTCATACATTGAAGACAAGGAAAATTAGCATTATCTGAAGTTTTTGTAAATATAGAAACATCTTTACACAATATAAAATGACCCTGATAATATAATATATTCGCTTGTGCTGGTTGTTTTGTCTGTTCTAATTTTTCAAATTTATCTTTATATATTTCATGTGTTTCATCAATTTCTTTTGTAAGATTAAATGTATTTCGATGAAAATTTTGATTTAATATTTGTAGCTGTTGTTCATATTCTTTATTATATTGTTCTTTATATTGTTGTTGACATTTTTTTAGACATTCACTTATTTTTTGTTTGGTTTCATTTTCTTCATTATTTAATTCTTTATTGTCTTCATTTAATTTTTGAATCGTTTCTATCTTATTTTGATAATTATGACCATATTCTTGTACTAATATTTTTGTTTGTTGTTGATAATCTGTTTTACATTTTTGTAAACTTTTATTTAAATTTTCTAATTTTTGTTGATATTCTGAAGATAAAGATGAATATTTGTAATTATAATCATCATTACGTCCTTTATAATTATTATGATTAATCATTATTGGTGATAATGTTTTAACAATTTCAAATTTTTCAGTACATATTATATTTCCTTGGTAAAAAATATTATGATGCATGTAATTTCCTCTATCATTATATACTATTTCTGATTGACATGAATTTTTATTATTCAAATAAAATTTTTTTCAGTCTGAGTAAAATGGAGTAATATTACCAATAGAAACATAATTCACATTTAATTCAAAAACATTTACTTCTATTAAATTTTTATTCTTTTTATGAAACTTTATTAACCTATTATAATCATATGGAAATTCATGTAAGCCATCAGAAAGATCAAATTCCTTTATATATTCTTCTTTATTATAATGACTTAGTCTTTCTTTATGATATTTTGCAGGATGTAAATGTGCTATAATACTCCACAGAAAACAATAATCATCTTCATTTTTTATGTTGATTATTTGTGGTGAACTGAAAGGTAAAGGAATATAACTACCACCAGTATTATTTTTATATTTATCGATTAATATTTTCTTAGATAGTATTTTAACAAATCTCCAACCAGATTCACGTAACTGGGCTTCAATTATACAATTTTCTAATTTAAGTATCATCGATTCAAATATGGGTTGTATATCATTTACATTATGAATTTCTTGTGAATTTGTAAAATGTCCTTGTATTATTTCTTCAGGAATTCCATCAGGTCCAGTTTTTGTATAAAGTACTTCTACATTCATATAACATTTGAAAGATTTCTTAAATATATTATAAAAGTTTGTTAATACATTATAAAAAGTTTCATCGGTTTCATTATGTTCAACGGCCGAAGCCCTAGAACCTTCGGTTCGTACAGATTCATTAAATAAATATTTTATATCTGTTACTGGCGAAGCCCTAGAACCTTCGGTTCGTTCCGCTTCATCGGTTCGTTTAGCTTCATCAAATTCATCAGTATCGCTAAATAAATATCTTCCATCTGGTACGGGCAAAGCCCTAGAACCTTCGGTTTGTATGGTCTCATCTTCACTATTACAAACTTTTTTATATTCCGAATGTGAATAATCATCAAACATTTTTTTAACTTTTATATCAGTAGGCAATGTTTCTAGATAGTTTTTATAACTATTTAATTTTAATATATTTCCTTCATCAACTCGTTCTACATTTTGTAAATGCAATTTACTATTTAAATGAGATTGATAACTTCTTTTTGTTTGCAACATTTTTTTACATAAGACACAATAAAACTTGGTATTTTCCATTTTTTTTATTTTTTAAAGAAAAAAATTGTTTTTTAATTTTAGATATAAACATTCTAATATCAAGGTCTTGAGAGTTATTTTATTATATATTTCACGTTCTTTAGTTATTTTATTTTCTTTGTCACATTAAGTTTTATCATATAATGTTCTATAATATTAAGTTTTATCATATTAAGTTTTATCATATAACGTTTTATCAAAAGATAATTTAAATTTATTTTCACTAACTATTGATTCTTCATCATCATAAATTGATTCTTCATCAACATCATAAATTACACTTTTTGGTATAGGATGCCATTCCCTGATAGGATACCATTCTCTTATTGGAATATCTAACTCTAAATTACATTTTTTATCTGATAATAATATAATAGAGAAAAATATTGGTCTTTGATCTCTTTTGGTAAATTTAATAACACCACCATGATCTGAATCACTTTTAGTTTTTATTAAAGATGATAAAATTTTAAATTGATTAGATGTAAATCCTAATTTAAATTTTGTAGACCCGACACATAGTTGTCGAACAGTATCTTCAACTATACCATCATTACTATTTTCAATTGTAAGAAAATGAAATTTAGATAAATTTTGATTATATGTAGTATTAATATCATGTACATCAGTATGAGATATAAATTTTCTTCACTAAAATTTTTATAATTACTAATATTTTTATAATCTTTTTTACCATTTACACCATTTTCAGATGTTTCAGAATCATCGCCTATGTTATCATCATCTATATTATCATCATCTATATTATCATCATTATTATTATAAGATTCTTTAAGATCGGGCAAAGCCCTAGAACCTTCGGTTCGTTTATTATGATTATGATTATGGTCATTGTTAATAGTATAAGGTGTTGTCCACATATAAATTTTTTCTTGTTGAGCTAAGCCATTTATGTAAGATTTTAACAAATTAATATTTAAATTTGAATATAATCCTATATATGTATCATCATCATATCTTTGCGGCATTTCTAATGTTTCTTGTTTATAAATTGTATCTCTATAATATACTTGACATAATAATTCTTCGTTATGCTTTTTGCTCTCTATATGAATATTATATTGATTTTGTTCATCAACAAATAATCTAATTTTTTCCTTTGAGAAAGATTTTAATTTTTTAACTAATTCTTTAATATTGATATAATTAATAATTTTAGTTTCTATCCAATCAGTATTACTAATCGGCAAAACTGCTCTAATAAATCCGTAAACATTATTATGTCCTATTATAACCATATTTTCTTTATTTAATTCTACATATGCAACATCATTGTATTTGCTTACAATATCCATAAATTTGATAAACGGGTCTCCGGGAAAAATACAATAGTTAGTTTCTATAGAAGGTAAACCTTTAGTCTGTTCTCTAAATATTTCGGCTTGTAATTGAAATAAAATATTAACATCTATACATGGATTATTATTATTATTATTATCAAAACATTTATTTTCAAATCCCGTTGATCTCGTCGAATAAGAAGAACAGGATGATGCGGACGAATATAATTTTTTTAAATTTGCTTTATCCATTTTTTTATTTTATTAGAAAACATTTTATTTTTTTATTGTTAAAAAATGATGTTACCAAATGTTGGTGGAGGTGCATATATCCCGAATAATCGTGAATTAG
This sequence comes from Prostheceraeus crozeri, assembly GCA_907163375.1. Taxonomy (NCBI): domain Eukaryota; kingdom Metazoa; phylum Platyhelminthes; order Polycladida; family Euryleptidae; genus Prostheceraeus; species Prostheceraeus crozeri. Next base: position 290,092 of record CAJQUW010001601.1, read on the forward strand.
AAATAGAGATAGAAAATTATATCATGAAAACTGGAAACGTTTTATCTGGTCCATTGCATCTTTCTATTCTTCCGCAACAAAATACAGAGTTAACAAATAAACAATATGTTGATACACAAATCAATGACTTAAAAGAAAAATATATAAACGATGTTTTGGTTCCACTGATGAATGAATTAAAGTTGCTAAAACTTAATGACAAATCATTAAACGAAAAATTATTAAAACTTGATAAAAAGGATAGAGAGCTAGAAGCAGATATAGCAAAACTTTTTAAAAAGATTTCTGAACAATCAAAAATTTTAATATTACTTTCTTTAAATTTGAAATCTGCTGTAATTAAAAATAAACATCAGATAAAAATGTTAAAAGAACAATTAGAAGATGAAATAGAAAAACTACCTAGAAGAATTAAAAAAATTTAAAGCAGTTACAAACTACATTCCAAAAAAGTGTTGATGAATTGAGTTCTAAAATTACTCAACAAATTAAAAAGATGAATAGAATAATAAATGAAGTAAACTCACTTAATCAAAAAGTTGATAAAATGAAAACTCTTAAAATCAATTTAGAAAATGAATTAAAGAAAAATTTACAAGAAAACTCTAAAGAAAATAAAGAACACTTAGATGCTGTTAAAAGACAATTAAATGTTCTTAAAATTAAGTTAAATGCACTTAAAACGGCATTGAAGATTAATCAGCAGAAAATGCAAGTTAATAGAAAAGAAATTAAAGTACATCACACGCTACTTGACGCAATAGATAAAGTGCAACAGTCAATTAATAAAGTTATCACGAAGTTGTTGTCCATTCACAAACGTAAATCTTAAACGGACCAAAGGTCCTCAGGTTACTAACCAATCGGAGCGAAGCTCCTCGAGGCTTTAGCCGATCGTAAATATTTTTTCCCAAAAGTCAAATTTAATCCTAAAAAATGCCTATAATTTATAAACACAATCTTAAACATTTTGCTTCAAATCAAAAAATTGCTCATGAACCATCTATGAAATCTGTTTACCATTATGACAGTGTAGAAACAATCGGAACACAAAAGTTCCTAGGCACCGCAGGTGCCGTTCAAAAAGAAGGGGATAGTGTAAACAGCGGAGCCGGTATATTTTCTGGTATTGGAAGTATCGTTAACTTAATTAAAAATAATAAAGATTTGATTTCATCTGCTGCAAAAGGAGCAGCTGCTATAGGTAGTACAGCTAGTGCAATATCAAATGCTGTTAAGTCTCAAAACGAATTAAAACAACTAGAAGGTATTCGTAAACTTAGGAATGATTCTTAAGAACTAAAAAATTTAAAAAAACTTTCAGAGGAAACGAAAAACAAAATTGCTAACATAGCTGTGGGGGAAACCTTGAGGAGCGGAGCTGCGTCTGATAGTAAAAAGGGGAAGAAAACAGGCGTAGCCATAGAACGTTCAATTGAACCTACGGTTCGTTCAGTTGAAGAAATAAGAGGCAATGGCGTGAGCAGCAACCTTCGGTTTAACCAGCAAAGCTGTAGCGGAGCTGGTCTAGCAAAATTCTAAAATTATATTTTAGTAAAAATTTTTTTGTGAGAAAAAAACAAAAAGTCAAATTATTTTTTATAAAAATGTCTTCGCTTATCGAAAATAAATTTAGATTAGACGATCCTCCGTTCGTCAGTTACAATCAAAAAAAGAATGACTATATAAGAATTGCTATGAATCCCGGATCTTCCAGTCGAGTAAATAGCGGAGATGATTTAGTTTTTGAAGTTGATAATCAGCAGAGTTATATATATTTACCTGATTCGTTTTTACATTGTGAATATTCTTTATATAGTGATGCTAATTTTACAACACCCTTACCAGATACCGATAATATTGCATTAGAGAATAATTTTTTTCCAAGATTATTTACACAAATGCGTTTAGATGTTGCAACTCAAAATATAGAAACAATAAGTGATTCTCCAGGTGTAATTGATACAATGCTTAGATTTGTAACAATTGGTGAAAATAATAAAAAGTATGAAATCGAAGGTTGGTTTCCTGATACTAATGATGGTATAATTGTTGATGATTTAACTCACGCTGGAACAGATACTGCAGGAATTGCGAAAGATGTAGAAAATATTGCAAAACATTTAAATAAAACAAATAATGATGCATATAAAGAAAGACGTGAATTTAACAAGAAAAGTAAACAGACAGTAAATTGATCATTGTCTCCATTATTCGGATATTTAGATTATGATAAAATATCATATCAATTAAAATTTAAGTTAATAATTCATCGTACAACAAATCATGAATTAATCTTTTTTGGTAAGACTGGAAAAAAAGCATATTTAAAAATTGATAGACTTGAATGGTGGATTAAGCATATTACTCCTAGTTTAGAGGTCGAATTAGATATTGCAAAAAGATTAAATACTAACAAACCAATTCCAGTAAATTTTCTAAAGCGTACTGCTAGTTTAGTAACTTTTTCCGAACAAAGATTTAACTGGCATTTTACTAGAACTGCGAATACTCCAAGATATTTATTACTAACATTTCAAAGAAATAATTCTCCTAGTTTTGATAAGAACAATAGTCTTTTCCATATTAATTCAATTAGAAGTTTACAAATTTCATTAAATCAAACCCGATATCCAATTGATCCATTAAGATTCGATGATACCAATAATCAATTTATGGAAGGATATGATTCTTATCGAAATCTTTGTATAGAATTTGGAGTTGAATCACAATTAACTCCTGGAGATTGGAGACATTTATATCCCGTTTTCTGTTTCGATTTAAGTGCAGAATCTGAAGATATTATCAAGACTGGTTGTGATGTAACAATTAATATTGAAAAAAAGATTCCACAACTTCATTGATGGCTTATGGTTTATTGCTAGAAGATGTAAAATATTCTATTGAAATTCTTAATGGAAAGATGGCTAGGATAGGCTAAAGCCCAAGACTTCGTCGATTAATTAATTTTTTTTGTAACTAGAATAGATTAAAAATTCTTAACTTAAAAATTTTTCGTAAGTAGAATAGATTTAAAATTCCTGACTTAAAATTTATTCATGACTAGAATAGATTAAAAAAATTTTGATAGATTAAAATTTATTCATAACTAGAATAGTTTAAAAAAATTCTTAGATTAAAATTTATTCATAACTAGAATAGATTAAAAATTTTTGGTAACTTAAAATTTTTTATTAAAAATGTCGCAACCGAAAAGTAATAATAATAAAACCGTTGAATTAAAATTACGTAATATTGTTGACAAAAATACCCCTAAAACTATTACGATTAACAAAAAAAAGTATTACATAAGTAAACCAATGATAGAGAATATTCAATTACAAGAAGAAAAGAATGGCGGGATTCTCCCATTAATTCCACTAATAATAGGAGGCATAGCAGTAGCAGGAAGTGTTGCAGGTGGGACAGCTGGTATTGTCCAAGCAGTAAATAAAAATAAATCAGAGAAGGCAGCATTAGAAGAACAAAAACGTCATAATAGAGAGTTAGAGAAAGTTGCTAGGGGTGACGGAATAGTAGATAATTTTATTAGTAAATTAAAATTAGTTGATGAAGGAAAACGAGTTCTTAAAAATATTCTCCACAATGTTGATGATTTAATTGAAATTAAAGAAACTAAAGATGGTTCTGGAATATATCTAAGTCCTAGTATGATAAGGTAATAACCTCAGGACCTTTGGTTCTATCGGCTAAAGCCTCAGGACCTTTGGTCCGATTCGGTGAAACATTTATTTTATTTTATCTTTTAAAAGTTTTTTATCTTTAAAAATGGATTCCGCAAATTCCACAAATTCCGAAAATTTAATTAAATTAAAAATTGCTAATTTAGATTTATTAAATTATCTATTAAACAAAAATAAAAACTCAAATTGTAAAATTCATGAAGATAACGACGACAAACAAAGTTTGGCTACTACCTACGGTGGTGACATACAAAAACATTAGAAAACTTTCCTGGATTTATTTGGAGTAAATATTCGAAAGAAAAACATCTTCCTGGTCATTCATATACCGGTCCAGGAACTCGATTAGATATAAGACTAGATGAGAATAATAATCCGAAACCAGGTGAAGAACCAATAAATAGAGTAGATGCCGCAGCTTACAGGCATGATTTAGCTTATCGAAATCATGACCTAAGTTCTCGACATGCAGCTGATAAGAAGATGATTCAAGAATTAGATAGTATTCAGAATCCTTCCTTTAGAGAAAAAATTGAAAGAATGTTTGTTAAGAAAGCTTTACAAGCTAAAATATTATTCGGTCAGGGTTTAAATGAAACGACAGCAAAGCTGTCTGAGAGCAACGCTCGAACTTATGCCTCCGAAATTCATAAAGAATACAGAAGGCCTAAATATTTATTGAAAGTAAAAGTATTTAATAAAGATGATATTTGGAGTGCTGATCTTATTCATATGCCGAATGAAAGGGATTACAAATACGCATTGACCGTTATAGATTTATATACACGATATGCTTGGGTAAAGCCTTTAAAAAATAAAAGTGGTCTATCAGTTAAATATGCGTTTGAAGAAATCTTTAAAGAAAGTAAGAGAAAGCCAAAAAATTGTTTGTTGATAAAGGGTCGGAATTTTATAACAGAAATGTTCAGCCACTATTTGAAACTGTTTATTCAACTGAAAATGCAGGGAAGGCCGTAGTGATAGAAAGATTCAATCGGACGTTAAAAAATAAAATTTTCAAGAAATTTACTCAGCAAGGAAATCAGAAATGGTTGAAAATATTACCAGGAATTGTAGAGCAGTACAATACTAAAGTTCATTCTGGTATTGAAGAAACTCCAAAGAATGCTTCTGACGACCCTGATTTGATAAGAAAAAAAATATTCGAGAATAATTATTCGAACGAAAATAATAATTTGAATGAGAGTAATCCGAATTTGCAGAAACTTAAGCCGAAATTTAAAATTGGAGATAGAGTTAGAATATTTAAGTATAAGAATAAATTTGAAAAAGGCTTCGTCGGATACTGGACGAAAGAGATATTTGAAGTTTGTAAAATAAATCAAACTTATCCGATTACTTACGAAATCAAAGATTTAGATGATGAAAATATCAGAGGCCGATTTTATCAAAATGAATTACAACGAACTGATTTTTAATTATCATTATCATTATTATTGGAACTAACGTTTCGGGAATGAAATTCCCTTGTTAGGCGTAGCCATAGTACTTACGGTTCGTTCAATTCTAACATAATATCAAGAAATGGTACTCCTTTTTGTAATTTAAATGAAACATAAAGACATAATTGACCACAGTAAGTAGTTCCCGGTTTTTGAATTTGAAATGTATTATAAGTTCCATGCCAAGTAATTTTTTGACTTCATTTGTAGGTGGAAGTCCATAAGAGTCAAAGTAGTAATTATCTCGATTTTTATTAAAGATACCTGCAGACCAATGTACTCCTCTTTCATCTGACGTATGAAGATTTGTTATGAAATTTATAGTTATAACTTTTTTCCGGGAACTGAAGGTACCTGTTGGCTTATTTTTGATCAATTGTAATTCGTCTCTCATTAGAACATGAAAATTCTTTATTCCTAACTGATTTGCAATTTTCTTTAGATCAAAATTTGTAGTTGTTTGCATTCCATATAATTTTAAAAACTCATTTATGTTGTTCATTTTATAATAAAAAAATTTCTTAAGGGACGCCGTTAGGATATGTCTGGTTAGGGTTATATATTCCATGTTACAAATGTCTAGGGGGTGTAGCACTGGTTTGTTCGTTTCATACATTCTTGTTTCCTTTCCAAATGTTGTGTTAAAGGTCAAAGCTCTTGGAGACACATGATATATTTTAAAATTGAAAGATGGAGATCGTCTCTAAATTCATGAATCTGAGTGCAATTCTCAAACAACAGGATTGTAAGAACGCCAGGAGCGGTCATGATTTAAGCAATGAAAAATGTCATAATCACAAATTTGAGATTCTTAACTTTTCTGATTTTTTCGGTGTCCTGGAACGGTCATGATTTTAAGGGCGGGTGTAAAATTGTAATTCTCAAATTTTGAGATTTTGAAAAATTTGAAAAATTGGGTATTTTTAAAAACGCCCAAATTTATGAATTTAGGTCTTCATAACCTGAAAAAGGGTTCAAATTCATGAATTTATGTCGTTTTTAAAAATGCCATTTTTTGAAAAAATGGTACTTTTTGAATGGACTAAATTCATGTATTTAGGTCTTAAAAACCTGAAAAAGGATTCAAATTCATGAATTTATGTCGTTTTTAAAGATACTATTTTTTGGAATTTTATGGTGTCCTGGAACGGTCTTTTGCCCATTACTGGTTTGACCCGACCAGGATTTGAACCCTAGTCTACCAGACGCCAAAACTAAAACGGGCACACTGCCACAAGGCCATCGCGCCGGTTAACATACGGTAAGAGAATACATTTAATTTAAGTATAATTACAATCGCTTTCACTGCATATTCTCACGAATGCCATCACGCTTCGGGCATAACGAATAAGCATCGTATTATTCAAGATATCTGAAGGGACGTTCAACTCCCAATAAGCATGTACTAGGACTGGAGGTCAGATGACGCTTTGGTAGATTTGATGAATGACGGTTAGTGTGTATCCTGCATAAAACCATGGAAAAAGTTGCAAACAATTCACTTCATTTATTGTAAAATACATCAGAATCAAGCAAGAATTGATTGCTTGTAAATTACTAATTAATACGCCCGTCCCAGTCTTGCAGAGAAGTTGTCGGAAGAATCTGTGCAGTGTTCATGTACACATACAAGCATATCATCGATGGTCAATTTCAAATAAATTGTGACTTTCTATATTCATTGATTTTCTCACTGTCTTATCTAAAACCTACTCCTGTGTAATAATTTGGACCACTGGTGGACTTTATTTGAGAATTCAATTGAGCAATGAAGCGATATAACATCACAGATTTAGAGGAGATTTTCCTCTCTAAATCTGCGTATAAAATGTGTGATTTACTTGCGGCCTTAGGTAGGCCTATCTTACAGTAATCATAGATATCCCTGGTATTATATAGTGGATTCTGTTTTGTGTTATGTTCGCCATCATTCTTCTTCTGTCTCATGTATTGACATGGCGACTAAAGTAAAATATTATCTTTGCTGTTTTGTTTTCTTTCGAGAAATGCAGATATGTTTTAAGATTGTAGAATGTAGACATTCATTATTATCTTTCATTGTCAAAACATAGGGACGCCTTGTGCCTTGATTTATAGTCACCTAGTAAAGATGAGTAAATGTTAGTGGTCAACGATTAATTGTGGTTATTAAATGCCAATGCAGAAATAAAATATTTATTTAGCTTTGTCTTAATTAAGTCTGAATAGGCCCCGATAGGCCGCATACCGCTTTATATGATTTATTGCAATAATGTTCAAGTCATCCCGTATTTGACGAAAAAATAGTATAAAAAAGGAGAATGTCAGCTAATACACACATGCATATACAATTCTCTAAGTAACAAAGAAGCATGTGAAAAATAGAATGCCATCCTCCATAGATCGACATCTAAATGAAGGGTTTGCAAAAGTATGCCGCCATTTTAGAGGTTTTCCGGTTATGAATTTTTGTGAAGATGAGTAATTACCTCATAAATTCCGTTACTGTTATTCAATCAAAATATACTTGTGGTCATTACTAATCAAAATTTATAGGTAAACTACTGATATTTTCTTGATGAAAGTGTAATGGAAATTGAAAATACTTCTCCGTTGAAAGCGGGTGGATTTTAAGTAATGCGTAATAAGTCATAAATGCATGAAGCGAAACTTGAAGACAAGCAACTAACATAATGCATCAGCTAACTTTATGCAACTGTGATGATGTAGCGGATTTGATGATTCAATTTATCGTTCTACCAAGAAAAAGAAATTGAAGTTCAATCAAATGAAGGCAACTCTTTGAGCTAATAAATAATTGGATGGACAATGAAAAATTATCATTTTAATCAACCAACTCGAAAGTAGAAAAAAATATAAAATCTATATTTCAGATAAATTCTGAATTATCAAAAATTCTATTGATTAACAGAGTATACAATCGTTGACTTCAAATTTCTTCTCTACTCGAACAACCATACGTCAAATGATCAGTGTCGTTACCAAGGAGGGGTTCTTCCTTTGCTTCCATTTTCTTTATCTTCATTGTCCGCCAAGGGCGCCGCTCTCGATACCACAAAGCAGGAAAATGACAGCTGATCCAATGGCAGGCCACTGCCAATATCAAAACAATCGCCATTCCTTTTAGGAGTTCCACGAGTAGCCAATTCATCAGCCACAATGGGAAGTCAACAATGCATGCAAATCGTGGATTAAAATATTAGACATGGAGAAACAAACACCACAGAATCGAGTGATAGGTCGACAGCGTTCGGCATGAAGCCTCCGCTGACCAAGGAGATAACAGTATTAGCAAAAGTAAAGGAGAGTCACAACAGGGCCTAATCTTGCAACCAACTCGACGTTGATTTAGTAGACACACAGCGGTACCACTCGCAAGACCAAGCGTTTGAGAACAACTTTCGTGTGTTGGTCCGAGAGAGCCTTCGCGTTTCATAACAATGTCTGAAAACTGTGGCTGCACTGTGGGAAAAAGATGAGATTGGCAAACGTATGGGATGGATGCCACGTAGCCAGTTTCTGCCACCACGAGGCGAAAGAAGTCAGGTGAGGAATTGTGGGAGATCATGATATATTGGTAGATGAACAACCAGGTCACGAACACACATGCAAAATATAAGGCCCAGACCTGGGATCTCGCAGAATAGCTTTCCTTTGGAACATTCGTGGGAACTTCTTCATTCCTCGTCTCTTGGTACCTATGTAACTCACCTCCGCAGTGCTTTTCGTGGTTTGCCGCCCGCGGGTTGTTGTACGCTAAAAAAGCCCCCAAAAAAGGGAGCAAAAACATAGATATTGCCGCTTGGATATAATAGACTGAAGGCCTATAGGCCAATCCCAAAAACCTCAACTATCTACAAATAGCACCTGCCTGTTAATGACCAAATATTGTCCCTACCAAATGCACCACATCTCGCTGTCCATTCAGTCCCCCACCCCCCACCCATTTCCCCATTGCCCAGGTTTCCCATGTGTGTACCACGCCCCCACCCCATGTAAAGAACGCTGGCCTCGGGTAGTGGGCACCAGGTCGAGAAGCACTGTATTGACGGACACGTCACACTTTTCAAATAGCCTTGAAGAGCGCGAACATTCTGAGAGCATGACACTGAGTTTCGCAGCAGTTGGACTGAGAACAGTTACGCACCGAAGGAGCCATTACAACCAATGCTGAATATCCAGTTGGAACTCCATCTGTGAGCGACCTCCCAACAGGTATAAAGGTAGTGCATAGAGCCAGATAATAGAAGCTGAGGACAAGACCCTGTGTGTGTGACTGAGACAACTGAACTTCCTTTTGAGGGGTACAGTCACGATAGCTTTGGTGCAAATTTGGCCCCGAATTCATTAGTGTGTGGGGAGCAACTCAAATCAACATTCGTCTTGCTCCCATTGTTTGAATATGCTAATGGTAGCGAGACGTTTTGTTGGATCATGGCAACAAATGTGACGCTGAGATTCACGCGATTAATAAAGACGATCGCATACCCATCATGAGGACGGAAAATCATGAGATGGCGTTGGCCCACGCGGGGGTAGGCGGTGAATGTCCTTGTCGCATTCCATTTTCAAAATTAACAACGCTGATCTCCACTCTTGGATGGCTGAGGTTTCGTCCAAAGCCAAGGATGGTCTTCTTGAAAATTGCAATGCATCGAAGTTTCGTCTTTCAAATGCGATTTCTGCAGAATTTGCATTCAAACGTTCCAAGTTCAAGTTCCAAGAGAGATTATGCAATCACAAATGTATTATTATTAAATACAAATGTATCACATATGTATTGCAGTTACACTGTTTCACGCTACTGTTGATTGGCGGGACGAGGCGACCCATGAAGCATCAGCGAACAAGTAAACAATGAAAGTTGCAGTCTGCAGATGGCAGATAAATCGAAATCGCGGCATTTCAGCTGAGAATTATAAACTTGATCAGTCATCCGATAAATAACTTCGCTACTTATAATGGCGACGATCGATGATTATGCTATCTATAAATATTTAGTCAACATCAAGTCCTGCTTAAATTGTGATATTGTGTCTGGGCGTTGAATATAGCGCAATGTGAAAATTATTTCTGTATAGCCGCAGCCAAGATATTACTAGCAGCATCAAGTGTTATTATAGAATCAGAGGAATCGCGAAGTATACAGACCGTTTCAAAAAGAGTTGCACATAAAAGCTTAACCATTTTCAAATGAATTTTTCGTGTTGAAGTCATGGATCAATTTTGATAAACAATATACCATATGAAACCTTATGTTCCATGGATTATTTTGGCACATACTTCACTCTCATGTGTGGTCAGCTGTGGTCAGTAGGCCTTATGAAAAAAATTGAGTGTTTTCTTTGATGCCGGATTTTAACATGAAGGCGACAGAATTTTTTTATGAAAGTTGTCAGACAGCATGAGCCATCAGTCAGCTTCATCATGATACACGGTGATTAGGATTGGCTTAATGCACAAAAAGATGCAATGCTATTAAGTTTCACCAAAAAATTGTTGCTAAAAAATCTGACAAGGTTTTTTCATTGATGAAGACGCTCAAATTCTATAACCTTTGTACTATATGAAGGGTTGTGTCAAGCATTTTAATTTGTCAAAGTGCTTAGGTTGTGTTTGGTCAGCTGTGGTCAGCAGACTTAAAAGTATGAATGTTTGGTCAATTCGTTCACCGACACCTATAGACAAAACTGCGCAATACAAAAAATTAATATTATCACCATTGAATCAGGCTCGTGGTAAGCTTTCAGATCATATAATTTTTTTCGATTGGACATTCAATTTTGTTGCAATTTCATTCATTTACTCTTTACTAATTTTCGCCACTTTCGCGTTATCAGTGTTTTTAACGGTCAACTGCACAGAACGTAACAACTTCTGCTACATTAGCGCTGGTGTATTCTAGTTTGTGTTTAAAAGAGTGCTGGTGTTATCAGCTCCAAGAATATGTAAAATTTATCAAAATCGGCCCATTTGTTCGCGGGCAAACTTCCAATTTGTGTTATTCGCATACTCAGGCACTTGATGAGTCATCATTTGGTTGAGATCAGAAGATCAGACAAGGGCTTGTCTCGTCTCTGCACCTGTTCACAGCAGACAACAGCATTTCCTTCACGCCGTAGAAATGATGACGCCTGCGTTGCGTCCGATAAATGGAGCAACTCATCAATGATGAACAGAGACAATGAGTGACACGTGGGCCAATATGATATTGATATCTGAAATAGCATCGTGAAAGTAACAAAGCAGAAAATCACTAATTAATTATTGCTTCATTTAATTTGGCGAGCCACAGTATAATGTTTCCTGAACCAAGTGTCTCAGTTGACCAAGTAGGCCCAAATAAATTTGTTGAACGATTATCAGCATGTGACTAAATTTGATGAGAATATACAAAGATATAAGAATTTTTTCTGCTGTGCAACGACTTAGGAAATGGACTGTAGACAGAACTATGCATAGGAACCAGATCTTTTGTTGTCTTATACGGGAGGTTCATTATTCAATTTTCCACGATGTAAACAAAAATATAGCTCTCCCTCAATTTAGACGATTTTTTTTATTTTTTAAAAATAAATAAAGTTCCCCGACGCGTTTCGTCACGGTGGACAGTATCAAGGGGGTAAGTAAATGAACAGGCAGTTGGCTTAAATATAAAAATGATTAGGCAGTGACGACTCGTTAGATCAATTCATGTTTGCGGTTGATTTGTGGCTTGTTCAACGCTATGAAGCGTGCTTCGGCCATTTTAGTTTGCATCGAATTCTTTTGTTTATTTAGGACAGAAAGCTGGAAATTATCGATGTTCATCATTCTATCGGCATGGTCAGTCAAACTATGTTCAGATAGTGCACTTTTACGATCTTGACAGTTCAAACTACGTTTGTGTTCATCATGCCGTAACTTTAAAGGTCGGCAAGTTTGACCAATGTAATTTTTATGACAAATTTTACATTCAAAATTATACACAATGTATTTATCGCTACACATATATTTAGGTCCAATATCCTTGCACAGTTTACAATTACATTTGTTTTTGTTTTCAATAGTATTTATGCTATTAACTAAAGTTTGACCGGGTTTGCAGGTAACACGAACAGGAAGTTCATACTTACTGACCAGTTTAATTTAATTTCTTCTTAAGTACTAATCACTATGAAAATATTCAACACAAAGGTTAATTTGATCTTTCACTTACTTTTAAGTAATTCGGGATTATTGATTTTTGGCGCGTGTCAAATAGGACGTATAGGCTTCAAAAATCCATGTTTCACTACAGACGTTTTTTTCATTACATTTAAACCCTCGCAACGGTACTAAAGAAGAACAAAGCGTAGACCGAACAACAGACATCATGCCATACATATTCTAAATACAACTGAGTAACAAAATCCTTTTTTCAAATGATTTGGAGCAAACCAACTACATTACGCATCGTAAATCTTCAGAATAGACAATATTATACTGAACCATTTTACCACGCACAACCTTTGATTTACGGCGAAAATACTTATATCGCAAAAAACTTTCAAGTACCGTTTCAGGAATTTCAATCTGTGAAATCTGATCGAGTTATTGTTTGCTAATTAAAGAGATGTAATACTAACCATGAACAAACTTTCACATTTTTGGCATATGGTCCCCAAGAAGCATCTATACCCCTCATCAACGATATAGCCAAAGCCGCTTGTAGTAATAAGGGTACACGTATACCCAATTACACAACTTTTTTATTTAACATGCTTAAAACTCAAGAGTCTATGGTTTCAATTGTGCATACAGAAAAGATAACCAATAAGGATACCCACGCGACTTACACAATCGCCCGCAAAAGGCAGGAGCAAAATCGAGCCCCCCCCATAGGCGGCATTCCTTTTATCCTGTAAATAATGATCTTATTCATTTAGGTCTCTTCATAACTCATATCAAAGGATAAAATATTCCAAAAAGTCAACTAGTCTTCAACTACAACACACATCTAAAGCATAATTAATCAATTTTATTCCAATTGTATTTAGCCAAACGTCTCTATTCATTCTGCGATACCGCCTCATGCAATTGTATTACTCGGATATAAGTTTTGAACGCCATGTGACATAACACCTAGTACTCCTTCACTTACAAATCTTTGCGTCAGCCATTTCTCCATCAAGCTAATTTTTGATCAAAGATTTAGAACAATCCACAACAGGACCCTTAATTTACTAGACGGTATAATCGACTGAAATAATCTTGGGACACATATCCCAAAAAGATGAAAAGTTTTTTTTCAGGATAATATTAACAATCACCGTTAATTCAGCAAACAATAACATTCAATCTTCACAATTGAAATTCCTGAAACGATTACTTTGAATTTTATGCGATATAAAGTATTTCCCGCGCTAAGTCAACCAGGACTCATTGCGCGGTATAAATGGATCAAGATCAAAAATCTTGTCAATTCTTGGAAATTAACGATGGCTAAAGATAGTTGGATTGCCAAATCACGAGAAAAAACACACAACACTTAGTACTCTGCTAGTATTAAATATGTTCCTGCATCTTATGTTCGGCAATACTTCCTTCGAGACCAGTTAATGTAAAGAAAAACCGTCTGTATGAACCAAAACCTGGAATTTCAAGCGCCTAACCTATCAAATTACAACCAAAATCAACAATCCAATACTAAAGTACAAGAAAATCACACAACCTTGTGTTGATTTCAATAGCTGATCAGCTACTAAGAAAAATTAATTAAACTGGTCATAAGTATGCGTAGACTATCCTGTCGTCGTTACCTCTCAAACCCGGTCAAAACTCTTAGTTAATTTAGCATTAAAATACACTATTGAAAATTTAAAAACAAACTCGCAATTGTAAACTGTGCAAGGAAATTCGCACCTATAAATATACGTGTACGGTAAAATACCATTGTAGTACAACATTATGAACTGTACAACATATGTCCATAAAAATTACATTAGGTCAACACATCATCAACTTAGCCAGACCTCTTTACAGTATACGGCAATCGATGACCCAACACAACACCACGTCATCTTTCGCGAATCTGCTCACGATCGAAAAAATGAGGCACTATCTCTGAACATATATAGCATGGACCTGACCATACACCATACACAAACCGCCATCAGAATGATGAACACGCTAATTTCCACCACATCCATCTTCTCTGTCCCTAAATAAAACAAAAGAGTAATTCCGACTGCACACAACTAAAATGGCCGAAAGAGCACAGCTTCATAGCGCTTGCGAACAAAGCCAACAAAGTCACACCACCCGCAAAAACATGAATTGACTCTCTAATACCAACCGAGTCGTGCACTGAGACCTAACGTCATTTTTATCTTTCTAAGATAGCCACACTGCCCTGTTCAATTTACTTCTACGCCCCTGTGATACTGTCCACCGTGACGAAAACCAGCGTCAGGGGAACTTCTCATTATATATTTATAAAAACATACAAAAAATCACGAGATCTAAATTGACTGGAGCACGCTATATTTTTGATTTACCCCCCAATCGACGTCAGGAAAACTAGAAACATGCTATATAACATTACCAGCGCGGCACGATAACGATTCAACAAAACCACTCTCACCGCACGATGGCTCACTCACTATAGGCGCGAAAGATAAAAGCCTAAATTTCCATAGTTTCTCGAGATACTCACTGGTTTTTTTGCCCAACAAATATTAGCGCTACCAGAGAAGATCTACTGTCTGACCCACACTTCATTTGATCAGAACCTGTGCACCACTGATGGAAGATCAATCTTTTAGTAAATTCCCTGTCTCCCCGTAGAAGAGACGAGAAAATTACGGTTAATGATCATTTCCAAAAGAGCCAAAAATGATCCAAAAAAAGCCACAATCAACAAAAAGGAGCCAAAAAAGGCCACAGAAATACAGCCGATTTACCCAAAAAAGCCAAACTGTAAGCTCAGCACACCAGCCTTACAACCACACTATCTCAGTCGTTCAATTCTACCATAGCTATCGATGCACACCTCCCCCTCACAGCAATCATCAAATCCCCACAAAATTCAGTCCCAAACATTTCGATTACTCAAATCCTAAAAAAGATCACAATAATTTCAACTGCTCGCTAACTAACAACCCAAACCTGCAAACCCGATTTTTTTCTGATTTTGGCATTCTTTAGGTATCATATTTGGCTCTTTTAGACAATGATCATCCACTAACCGAAATATGGAATCCAAAGCTTCATCATTGAATTCAACGTCGAATCGGAAAATCACTTTCTCGAAGAAGCTCGAGGAACTGGCTTCCGTAAATGAATCAGGTAATCGAAATTTCCATTACTGGAAAATTTACAGAAAGATTGAGATATAGGATTATCTTTCAGATTTCGACCTCAGTATTACAGGTTGGATAATAGGAAATGACAGTTTTACAAGTTTTAAATTCAAAAAAATGCACTTCTGAAAGTACAAAATCCGCTTTATATAAAAATAGTCATCAAAGGTCCCTTTGATGTAACGCCGTTTTAATACGTTGGTAATTCGCTTTTCGAGAAGAAAATTGCTGGTTGTCTGTATACTTTTCATGGTTCAAGGCACACACAAATCCTACATTACTGTCTTCAGTCGCAAGAGCTACTCAGACATTTTCTTAAACCTTAATTCGTACACAAAATTCGTCACTTATGTGTCGAGTCTGCCCACAAAGTATATCTTACACACTACAATTTCACCACGCAGCCGGCCTAAATAATATCCTAAAAGATTCCGATTCATTCCCGTCACTTTTCAAGTAATGGACTACAGCTGTGTCACATGTATCTGGTTTGTAGTAGTCTGATGAGTTCATGAATTGTAATACTACGTTTCATGGCCTTATTCCAAATGGTATAGTTATCTTTATTTTCTTGTGATTCTGCATTTCTGGGCTGAGATACGAGCAAATGTTGAAATTGTTTACTCCACATTACAATTTTTTAAAATCAATTTTAAGTAATTACTTTTTTTTAATTTTTTACATTCCTAAGTCTACTATTTTATTTATTTTATCATACGATTCATGAAACCTTACTATTTAAGTTACTTCTTTTTTTCATTTGATTTCGAAAAACATTTCATATCCAAAAAAACCTTTATTATACAGCTCTGACACGAGGTATCAGAATAAACGCAAAATTAACTCACAAGAACTGTTCCAAAGTGACGCGTCCCACCATTCCTCCCAACATAGAGCACAACTCGCATCGGCGCGCAAGAATGCCTTACGAAGATCGCATCATCTCGACCTCCACGCTATCGAGTAAGCTCGTACAGTCTTTCTTGTAACAGCTTCAAGAGTACAGGACGTGGGATCTCTGTATATACCGTATTAGTCACGAATATAGCCCCAAAACCAGAAAATCGTTTACACTTCCACTGCTAAATCAGGGCTTCTTGGTGGCCAGCTGTCATCGCGGCCCACCACGAACCAGCTCCATCGTTTCTTCAGCTTGACGGTTCAGCAGCAACAACGAACAGAATTTGGCATACCCACCCTGTATTCATGCAGTGTGCAACCATCCTGCTGATAAAAAATTGACGTCGATTAAACTGTCGTCTATCATCACCCACTCTAGAATCATATTGGCACAACTTTGTCTTCAAGGGTAGACTTGGTATACCGGCTGTCCCATCCATCATGGTTTTCCATTTTTTGCACATGGTAAGTACGCGACATGCCGTGGTGTGGTGAATCAACTGCAATGCCCAGTGCTTCCAAGTGATGGAGGGCAAGACTTTAATGGTATTTCACGATAACAGCGTGAGGGATTTTCTTCTGTGCCGCGTAGAATGAAGCACGTTGTGCGGAAGGTTCACACAGATCCATCTCAAGTGAAACGTTGCTTCATCGGAGAAAACGATATTTCCCAACGAAATTACTGTCGCTGCATGTTGATCGTTTGAAGGATTAAGGTTAGATAAACTGGAGTCTTTGAACTTTATCGTCGTCCGAGATCTCTTGCACGCGGGTAAACTTCCAAGCTCTCAAACCTTCATACTTTCAACACTCTGCTTCACACTCGACGAATTGTGGAAACGCTGCAGAGCTGAGCATGCTTTCGTTGCGAAAGTGTTTTGGATCATCACCATAGGCCTCGACTATCTCGTCTCGTTTTTGTCGTCGGAAAGCCGTCGATCTGAATGCCACCCACCGACTCTTATCGCATTTTCGTGAGAGATAAGCGAAGGTTTTAACAAACAGCTTTTTGCCCACCCAATTAAGGTTGGTCGATGGTGGAGCTATCTTTCTTGCAAATCCACCACCCACGAAATCGTACCGTCGCCTTGCGATTCTTATCCCAAGGATATGAAGAGATGGTATAGCGCCACGGCCGTTGCAATTTCTTCATTATCGTGAAGCCAGGATAGTCCCGATTGCTGGTCAAGTGTGATAGTGAAATAAATTACAGCCAGTTAATCAATACCGTCCTACAACTGAAAAGTCAATCTCCGCACACCAAATTAACTTTGCATGGTTATGCTCACACCATTAAGCAACACGCAATTATTAGATACCACTTCTATGCTGCGAATGCGCGGCTGATGATATTGATTGTTGCGATGTTCCTGTCATAGATAAGATTCGATTTCCAGAACAAAGTTGTAAATATGTGGTAAACAATTTTCAATTGCTCGTATCAGCAGAAAATGCAGAATCACAAGAAAAATAAATAATATATTGATTTGAAAGGCCATGAAACGTAGTATATATACCATCATGAAACCATGCGACTACAAACCAGACATGTGATACAGCTGTTATCATTACTTTTGAAAAGTGACGGAAGTCAACCATCGGCAATCACCCTGTACAATACATATTCAAATTCTCAACAATAATTCGATAAGTTCGGCTACTTCAATGGAAAAGGAGATGAGCTATTATAGATCGACGGAGTGTGATGACGTTGTGACAGATACCACGCTCCCACAACTCCCGTTCTCCTGCGGACTGCCTGGGACTTTGTAGGACTTAAGGTTGGTTTCCAATGGGTCGCGCGTCGTACGTCGTAACAACGTCTTTCGTAATAGCGCTCTCTGATTGCCTCACACAGCTGCGTTTCAACCAGGGTTCGAAACTTTCCCGACCAAAGTTCCTGACCTTTTCGACTTTCGAGGGTCAACATTATAGGGTCTCGAGATTCGGAACAATATGCAATAAAATCATAAGGGAAGGGAGATAGGCATTGCATGCATCATTGTCAATCATCATTTGATAAAATATCAAAGTCGAACAATAGATTGAGACCGTTTCTCTTCTGAAAATTGACTCATTATTTAAAGATGAATTATCGACTCATCGTTGACATGTCTTCACATTATGTCTCGTTCAAAACTTAACTAAGGCAGAGCGGGGTCGTCTCATAACAGCGAATCTCAAAATAGCGAATCTCAAAACAGCGAAGTCTCATAATAGCAAAGTCTCACTAGCGAATCTCAAAATAGCGAAAACGTATTGCATAATCTGAAGAAGTCCACGAGAAATTATGTTTGCTTGATTCTCAATGAACTCACTCGCCAAGCTCATGCCAGGACTGTTTCGTACATAATGGGTTTTTAGAGAATATACATGTATTTTATATACATTCTCATTTTTTTCATGTTTCATATACGTGGTACACGGTATGTACTGCATATAAGGATTTTTATATCCTTTTCAGTGGCATTGATGATGGGTATTATTTAATAATCCAATTGCCTTTAATAAATTATATAAACATAATTTCTCGAGGACTTCTTCAGATTATGCAATACGTCTTCGCTATTTTGAGAATTTGCCATTATGAGATTTCGCTATTTTGAGATTCGCTATTCTGAGACTGAACCAGGCAGAACTTGTGATTTTACTGTGTTATTGCGTATTTTATTGAAACACGCCAACAATTTTTCTTTTGCAATGCATGTGAAATGTTGTATGTGACATGATATGACATTTTAATCGATTCTAACTGTAATTTTTTGGTTAGTGGCATGAACATGAGGAATCAATGAAGGACGATGCAAGGCGCTCCTTACCTCCACGGCGTGGGTGTTCATCGTAAGTGATAGCACGCCCTTAGCTCCCTTGAATCGGATTACATGGAAAGAACATGACATTAGTCAAGTGATCAAAAAATCCTTATTCCATGGTTTATTTATTTAATATAAGTTTTACCGATTCGTCGAAAATGTCCTTTGTAACAACTATCATTTTGTCAGAAGAAGCATTATCTGCTCACTACACAGCCTTGAATTGTGGAAGTTAAATCGAGCAATTCGGTATGGACCATCAACCTCTTGTAATCAGCAGGAATTAGACCTGAATCTAAATAGCCAAACCCTAAGAGATTGAAGATGACGTCTGTCCTCGACCGTTTAAAGCGCATTTACTTTACTTCATTTAACCCTTTATTTGCTAATTTTCTAAATGCCCCTGCGCAAGACGGAAGCTTCCATCCTTAGTATAGAAAGGGTTTAGATACAGAGGGAACTCATAAAAATGTTGCTAATAATGAATGAAATTCCAGTTTTCGATCACTTTCAGTAACCAATCAAGAAGCTCGATATTTTGCTTGAATATTCTGATTTATTTGAATAAGTAGCCTAACATGAAAATTTTCTGAACAAAGATTCCTACCTTATATCAATCTAGTTTTGATGCAACAATCAGCCAATTAATGGACATTTTACCTTATTTATTCACATTCACAGAGAAAATCTCATTACTTATGAAAAATTTTAAGCTCTCAAGAATATTCATAACAGCATCATAAACTACTTCTGACTTTTTCCAGCTATTAACAAACAGTTCTAATGCTTTGAAGATGCCTGAAAATGCGAAGAAGGTGTAGAATATTCGTATCGGAAACGCAGGTTTTTGTCAGGTCAACTCCCTATTTCTGCAATCTCATTTCGATTGGTTTTTATGACAAAACTGGGTTTCATTCAGAGCTTCATTCTCACATGGCTGCATTTCAATTACACATCTCAAGCTACACAAAAAGCCAAATTTGCAGTGACTTTCCTACTAACATCATACCATCAAGATTAAAAAAAACAGATGCATTGTGAGAAATTGATCTTGGATCATTCTCGCATGAAATAGCCGCTCATCCTCTCCTACAGCGAACAAGGACAGTAACATAGGATGTAGATCTACACATTGATTGAATTGGAGGACTTTTGATACAATACACATCATATTATATTATGCATATCACACTGGAGGATTCTGTGAACTGATAATTTGGATCCAAATCGCCTGATAGTCTTCGAGTTGATGTTGTGGTGTCATTTTCAATGGCGTGTAAAACATGCTGAGCATTCTCATCGCTTGCAACACTCGCCCGTCTTCCATGTCAGGCTTGTCGGTGCACAAGACAGTCAGTTTTCAATAATTTCTTCTTCCAGTTAATTATTGTTTGACGGGGTGGTATTTCTTTGTTGAATTCCTCTCTGAATCGCTGTAACACTGCATTCGTTATGACCCAGGCTGTAATTATAATTCGCTCTTGTATCGTGCTCCGCTACAAAGTCGAGGTAGACTTATAATTGTAAACAGAGTTTAACAGCGCGTAGAGTGAACAATTGCAAGCAAATTGTTGATTTTCAATAAAAGCTTTCTGCTTTTAAACATATAGAAATTGAATCAGCCAATACGCCTTCATTCGTGTCTTTAGTTTCGAACAAATTTGAATCAGCCAGCACGCATTCAGTCATGATTTTTAGTTATACATAAATTTTCACCGCTAATTTTGAGACACCCGGTATAATATATAGACTGTGGAGGAAAGGATCAATGAGATATGAATCAAATAAACCGCAAAAGTTAAATATCTTCAAAGTGTAATAGATAATCTTCGGGCATTCGGACATTTTTCTGGAGAAACAGTTCGGGCATTCGGGCGCATCTTTTTTTGGTTTGCAGGCGTGAGTAGGATCACTGCAATAATGCACCATAACTAATAGTGAATTTTCTTCTGTGAACATATCAATTTATTTCCTTTATTTTGCCAATACTTTATTGCAGCATTTTGAGCATTCATTGTCATCTCTCTTATCAAAACCTTATTCCTTCATAGGCCAATATGGTCCACAGCAATAATTGATGATATTCTACAATTGCGCTATGAGTAATCCTTTGCGTACTTCGAGTTCAAAAATGCAATAGACGTAGTAGATTATAAATGCTTAGGAATCTATATCTGAGAATAATGCTTGAAAATTTATTTAAGATCGATAATATTTTATTCAAAGAATATTTTCTAAATTTGTCTTGATATAGAAAAGTTCGGCAGTTCGACCGAACCACTGAGCGTCAGATAGAGCGATCGGTGCACCTCTAGTAGAAATCCATTGGGTTCGATTGATGACATTATATTTGCAATACATATATTCTCAGCAATTTATTTTTATCTAAAAATGGATTAAAGTTCATTCCAATCAGTAGAATTTCAAGCAACAAGGGACCATACAGCGTTGTCTTTATGATTACCCTGCATAATAGAAATTAAGTTAATATAATAAATTAATCGAGGGATTGCACTAAAGCATTGATAGTATTCATAACGCGAGTTTGAAAAAGCAAGCTTGAAAATGTTTAGATAATTTATTTTTTACTGCTCGGTTGTAAGTTTTTTATTTTGTATTAAATTGTCATTTATTGATCTTCTACAATTAATTTCGACAATATACCGCAGCCATTCTCAAATGAAAGGGAGCATTAAATGTCCACGTTTGAAAATTTGTCTTTGCGGAGTCCATTTATCTTGACAAGAAATAGAAATAAGGTTACGACAGAGTGGGAGCGGACAAAGTGACCCGAGATATAGGCTACCACCAACTCATTTACTACTCAGCATTTTGGATGTTGTACCTCAACATTCTTTTCACCTGAGAATGCCTGTGGTCATTATCGATACTAAATTGTTGAAGATCAATAACTGATAGTAAGACAATTTGAAACTTGATTTTACTAACTCGTTTAATGGATGCCATCAAATAAGTATTCTAACATTTGCTGTCATGCTTTGCACTATCTCTATTTGCATGTAGGCTAGTCTCGAATATGCATGTAGCCTACTCATAAAACAACGCTGCAGCTTCCCTTTGTTGGTTATAACCGTACTGAATGGAAAATCTCTACCTCATTCTCACTAAGGTATTTATCAGTAAAGGATGTAAACAATATAACATCACAAATGACTATTACACGATTTTGAATGTCTTAACTCAATCCATGCCGGATGGGAGGGGGGTGATTTGACTCCCACGTTGCATGTTCTGCTATGGCACCTTTAAAACTAATCCGCTTGACCTACGCTTTCGTTAAGTTTAGTTTTAGAGCACAAACAAACTAAAAAAGCAGAGTTTGCATTTTCAAACTTTTCACAAAAAAATCCTTGAATTTGGCCCCTGGACGCTCAAATTTATAACCAATTTTGAAAATTAACATGTTATACCTTCCATTAATGCTAGGATGAGAGTTTCACATGTTGGATGCTCGAGGTCATCCACATATTCAGAGATATTTGGAGTAGTGCGACAAACAAACTTCCATCTGTGCTATATTCCATGAATATAGGCACTAAACACCAGCTGTGGTTCGACAGCTAATTTTGCTAATTTTGCTAACTGAGCAATATTTTTTATCTTACCCTTCTGCTAGGAGTCCATGCCTTCTGGGAGGGCAGGAAGCATTTTCATAGAAATGTTTGTGTTATCAAATTGGTCATTAGACATTTGCCATAGACCTAGATGATAAGAAATAGAAATATATTTTCACCAATACAATCACTGTTCAAGATTCATATACAAAAAAGTGAAAACATATGTACATATTATATTCAAGAGAGGTGCATTAGATATATTGTGCGAGCGATTGTAGAGGTGAGCGGGACTAGAGCATTGTAGGCAGCAGAAACATAATCCTCTATAGATAAGCTATTCTATGAGTCCATTGGGCAAGAAAAGCGTAGAAATCCCTGAAAATATCAACCTGGTGCAGACTTCTATGAAATCAGTCATGCAATATACTGTAGCATGATTTTATTTGATTCATTTCAAAAACAAAAAGTACAAATACAATTTTCTAAAAATTCCTAAATCATATGCTCTCTCGCTTTGGTTGACAATAAATTTACAATTTAACTTCTCTATATTATATTACGATATTTTCGCTTCTAAATGACTTAATGATTTAGGGATTTTTAGAAAATTATAGCAGATAATGCATATATTTTTTCGGTTATTATTATTAGTCTTAACAACTTCGAGCCTTCGACAGGTCATTATAGCAGATAATAGCTTCAACTCTATGCATTGTCTATTACATAGAAGCTGGCTAAAAAGTAATATCATCGCTGTCCCCACTGATTCCACACTTCCCTCACATAGCGTACTTGCTTTGATTTTGCTATGAGCATGACAAGACAATCCTTTCGCACTTCGCGTCCAATCCCCGTGGCTAGGCACCTTTGACTGTACTTTCGTTTGATGGACGCAAGAGTTGACAAGTAATCACAAAGATGAATTCATATTTCAGGTCTATGAATAGGCCGGACTCCGGTGTCCCAGGACTCCGACTCCAACCAAAATCATAGGAATCCGGAACTCTGAATCCACATCCCTGATTAGGAATGTATTTGAAGAATTTTGCTGAACGATTTTGTGTGCAAGTGACGCGCTTACGCAACAAGACTGATTTTCATCCAAAGTCCCAAAATTGTTTTTGCTTTCCTCTCTCTGTCAATGAATCACGAACATTTCATGAAGAAATAAGGAATGATTTAGTTTATCATAGTCTATGTTTAATAAGCCGATACATATGTAGATTCATCTCAATAACAATATTACGATGTAATATTATAAAGATCCTGAGATATTGATGACTGTCCATAAGCTTTCAATCATGCAATATGTATTTATTGATCCATTGATCGATGTCAGTTCAAAAGAAAATCACACTGAGTGAAAGAATTTCGACAAAGCTCTACAATCTTTCAGCAAATTTCCAGTGCGCTCAACAATTTGATGATTTTATATAATTTTGTATTTTGCTTAATTTGACTTCATCTCTGACTTGAACCAGAATTCTATGTGTGGGATGAAATATCACTGAAATCCGTTCAAACAAATATAATCTGTCTCTTTATGATGGAATAAAGTGACTAAGCATTAATGATCGCTAAATTTGATATGTACTATTAATCCATCAAATTTATTGAAATTATGAACAAATTATTCATCACTTCCAGCCGCATACATTCATTGATCAAAGAATTTCTGCTGTGCTTTGAGAAATAGGAACTACAAGCAACATCGACAGGAAATGAAAAAAAAAGCTTCACCTATAAATATATAATATTTTTACTTGGCTTTAAAAGTTTGTTGGACTTTATCCAATCTGAATACATATTTGATTATTAATACCTATTTGATTTATTAATACACACTTTGAATTTAGAAATACTTGAAAAGCTTGGGAAAGCCAAGTTAAGCTGTTATATTATATTAATAATTGTTAGTATTTATATTAACAATTAATTTGTTTAATATCAATATAGGGGCCTAATATAACAACTTAACTTGGCTTTTCCAAACTTTTCAATTAATGATAACCAACAGCCAAAGCATATCTGCGCATTGAATTCAGAGTTTTCTACAAAACTGTGTCATGGACTATTTGCACAGATTTTCACTTGCTTCAATACATTTATAGTTATGGCGTTGTTCTTGAAGTATAACACGTATTTGTGTCAATTTTTTCATCGTTTGTTTTTGGGTGTTAAATACTTCTATACTGTTTATTTACATTCAATATACAAACCACTGGAATCCGATATCTGTAAATGAAGTCTAAAGTGAACATTAGACAGCTATTAAATATGACATCATTATTTTACTATTTTATCTTTTATGCAATGGCCCTGGCAATCCCGTATGTTGAATCGACGGTCCTTTACAAGCGGAGAATTCCCTCGCGCCCTCTCAAGGATCCGTTGCCACTCTCATGTACGTCCAACCGCATTTACAGTTTCACTTAACTGCGGAGACGGTTACATCGGACGTACTAAGAGGTGGTTATCCAAGAGAATCGACGAGCACCTCCCCGGCTTGGGTGATGACAAGATGCACGACGAGGCCTAGATCAACGTGAGAGCCAGCGCAGTCACCAGACACGCGGCGTCATGTCTGTCGTTCGATCAGGCAAATCGAAAACGACAAGCAACCACACTATTAATCGCTGGATACGAAAACTACATGCAATTTGAAACTAAAATTTGATACGAGATTCCCGCATGTTTACAGAGCTCTGGTATGTTTTTCATACGAAGGCATACTTACTTTCGCATGTGATATCCACAGAATTAAATATTTTGTTTATCTGCTTCGCGCGCAGATGAATCTAATTCTGTGGCTGCTGCAGTATCTCGAGGCTACACTATACTAGCGTTCTTACCAATTCTTTGTGTACAGAAAAGACACAGTAGGAACGCTCATTTTACCGTAGAATTGATTTACTTGTTGATTTTGTGGTTTTGTGACTTTGTTAACTGCAGTATTCATTCATCAGATGTATTCCGACGTTTCCGTTTGACAAGAGTCGGCGAAAGGCCTTACGGAAGAGGACGAAATATGAAAGGAATAATAGTTTTTTCTTTCCTATTCACTATTAGTGAGTATCGAAACATGAAAGCTCTTTTGAAAGCTTGGGGCATGTTGCTTAAGTTAACATTTATTAGTTTGCATAAAAATATATCTTTTTCGAATGTCATTATCTGGAATTTTCTAAAGAAGGACAAAAAATGTGTTTTAACCAAATAACTTTTTTAAATCACTCACTTGTGAGAGGTGTATCTTGTTTACCCATTCATGAAAATTGACTACTAACAAAAACTGTTAAAAATTATAACAGGATCTTGTGACTACAGAATTTTGAATTCCGTTCACACTTTTAGCATGATTAATCTTCATTATCCATTGCAAACGATCCTGATCAGGACAATATTCCAGAATGCCTACAAAAGATTTTACAGTTGATTTGGGGATGTAATATTTATTGGCAAATTTTGTCATTTATTTTCGAAAATTGAAAATAATTTTGACATAGTCATTATTCAGGAACATGTAGTAAATACTTGACTCATAGTAACACACATGCATGCACATTGTTTACCAGTTTATGAAGAGGCTTCTGTTCCATTCGTCAGGTTTTTCAAGTCTAATCAATTAATACAATATATTCAAACGTCAATGAAAGATGCTGTTGCTATAGAACTAGATGACAGTAAAATCTGTAGGACAGAAATGTAGCTTCGTGCAATGCACAGTAACGGCACAAAAATCGCACTCATTTCACTTACATGCACATCTCAATCACTGTATGATTGTGTTAGAATCAGTAACATGGTGATTCTAAGTATTTCATTGGTTATTCAAGCTGAAGCCTAGTTACCCAGCTGTGCCGTAACCTTGAGTTAATTTTCATTTCAGTGAACTTCAGATAAATTATCTATTTGAGATTTGCAATTAGCAAGCTAGTGAAATTTCGACGGACATTCATTAAACACTCTAAACACACTACTGGCAAATCGCTTAAGTTAGTGCGCCTGAAATAATTAATTAATGCTGCTTAAAGTGATATTTGATGAATGCCCGTCGAAACTTCACTAACTTGCTAATTGCGCATGGCTGCAACTTTTAATAGGGAGTTGTGTTGATGTTGAGAGATGTAAGCAATGCCTGCTGATTATTGAATTTGGATGAAAGTACAGCTACTCAGGTCTGCTTCAATTTTTCAACTGAGGATGAAACTCAATATTTAATTATTCTATCTTAATAATCTATTTCTATGGTGATTCTGATTTTTTCTACTCTTGTATTTATGTCCACTGTGTGTATAAATTAAAATGTTGAAAGCTCTCTTCTAATATGTCGAAAAATGATTTGCAAAGCCTACAACATTTTGGCACATTCACAGATGATTGCCTAGACTTGAACTTCCTATCGTTACGAGCTCATTTCGTAGATATTTCATGCTCCCTCTGTGCAAGGGAAACACAGATATCAATCAGTCCGACCTGTATGATGCAAGAGAATAAAATAGTTAATATAATAGGAAGAAATTATTCGCAAATTTCTCAGTGTCTGCGCTCACATCGAATGAAGTAATACTGTGATTCTGAGCGTTTTGTCGTCTATTGATTGATCACATTGATTTTCTTTCTTCACAGCTGTTTCACGGGCCTCTAGCATTCTCCAATCAACAACCGCCTGATATAACACCTAACACGCGCAGACATGATTGCATAATCTTCACTGACCGACTTGAAACATCTGGCGCTATAAAACCGGAATGCAGCTAATGACTCAGTGTTGATTTCGGGAGGAGCGCTGCGACGTATTGACAGCGTGCAATAAGAGACAATTTGATCTATTCAGTGTGAAAATGGAAAACTCAAGGATCTCACCCTGCGTCGGCCAACGTCATCTCATGATCTTTTTACTCATGATGGGCATGGCGATCGTCTTCATGAATCGCGTGAATCTCAGCGTCACATTAGTCGCCATGGTCAACAAAACGTCAGTGCCCAGCAATATCAATCCTCCGAAATCCAACATCAATCCCAGCTGTCTTCCAAACTACAATATCTCGTCTCTACGATCAATTACTGATCATAGGATACCACCATGGGTTCCTGTTATTCCGGGAGGAGAATTCAGTTGGTCTCGTCACACACAGGGTCTTGTCCTCAGCTCGTATTTCTGGCTCTATGCACTGCCTTTAATACCTGTTGGGAGTATCGCCCATAAATGGAGTTCCAAATGGATATTCTGCATTGGTGTGATGGTTCCTTCGCTGCTTTCTGTTTTAATTCCAACTGCTGCTCGACTCAGTGTTTATGCTCTCATGGTTGTTCGCGCACTTCAAGGGTTTTTTGAAAGTGTGACGTGTCCGTCAATAGCAGTGCTTCTCGGACGCTGGTGCCCACTACCCGAGGCCAGCGTTCTTTACATGATAGCAATGATGGGTGCATTGGTGGGTGCAATATTTGGTCAGTTGACAGCTGGGGCTATTTGTGAAACTATTGGTTTGGGCTGGGTTTCAGTCTTCTATATCCAAATGGGAATATCTTTGTTTTGGCTCCCTGCTTGGTACATTTTGGCCTACAACAGTCCAAGAGCGAACCCACGAATAACCACTGCTGAGGTTGAGTACATCGCCACCAGAGACGAGGATGAAGAAGTTTCCCGCGATGTTCCATGGAAAGAAATTCTGCGAGATCCCAGTGTCTGGTCTTTTATCCTGTGCATGGGTGTGCGAGACTGGTTGTTCAGTACCAATTTATCATGTCTTCCGCAATTCCTCACTGACGTTCTGCATCTTGGTGTGGCAGAAGCTGGGTACGTAGCAGCCATCCCATATGGTGCCAATCTCATCTTTCCAATCATGGCAGCTCTTTTCTCAGATATTGTTATGAGACGCGGATGGCTCTCTCGGACCAACACACGAAAGTTGTTCTCAACACTTGGTCTTGCTGGTACTGCTGTATGTCTACTTGAATCGACTCGAGTCGGATGCAAGACCGTTCCTGTAGTAACTCTAATGGTTCTTGCCAATGTTGTGATCTCCTTGGTTAGTGGAGGTTTCATGCCGAACGCTGTCGACCTGTCAGGTCGATTCTGTGGTGTGTTGTTCTCCATGTCCAATATTCTATCCACGGTCGCATGCATTGTATCTCCAATTGTGGCCGACGAATTAGCTACTCGAGGAACTTTAAAGGAATGGGCAATTGTTTTCGATATTGGCAGTGGACTGGCTATTGGATCAGCTATCATTTTCCTGCTTTGTGGTAGCGGAAAAAGGCGGCCTTGGAACAATGAGGAAAAAGATGATTCAGAGGTAGAGGCCCTTCTTGAAGGCAGCTCGAATCATGTGAATTACTCTCAAATCTAAGACCTAAAATCCTTATTTAGTCTCCTCCAATTCTGCTCTTTTCTATCTTAGAATCGCACTATTTGTTCTTAATTTCCTATTTATATGTCGACAGATGACTGTGTTTTTATGATCATGCTTTTATTCAATGTTTTCCAATTAGTGGATGTGTATTAATGTTTGTATTCCATGTTTCAATGCCCAAAATTTTGTACTTTATCAAATGTGTCGATAAAGTATTTATCGTGAATCATTGATTGTTTTACGATTTGCACATATTCAGCGATAAGATAGTGCTTCAACACGATTAATGTTGCTGAAAATGTACATTATATATCGATTGAGGCCTTGAATACTGAATGATGAAGGAGCTATCTACAGAGATAGTCCGGGAGCCAGCGTGAAGTTGTGCAGGGAACGAGGTAGTACACAAAACTTTCACATAGCATAGTACACCTCTAACCTACTGCAAAACTTCGCGTCTGCCGGATCAGATCATTTGCTCTTAAGAAATAGAGAGGATAACAAAATCCTATGTATTTCCAATGGTAAAATTGTGACATTTAAGGTGTTGACTCCATTTTTTCGAATTTTTGCTCATAAAAGTTACACAAATTGGTATTTTGTTGAACTGGTTATTATAGAAATCATCTACAGATCATGATCTTTCAAATGAGTTATCATTCAGTGACAGAGGATGAAGTAAAGTGCACAAACAGACACTCACTTTTCGTTAAAGTATATCAACAATTTTCCTGAAATTTCGATGTTAAAATTTGCAGTTACACCAACGAAAAGTGTCTGTTTGTACACTTTACTTCATCCTCTGTCACTGAATGATAACTCATTTGAAAGATCATGATCTGTAGATGATTTCTATAATAACCAGTTCAACAAAATACCAATTTGTGTAACTTTTATGAGCAAAAATTCGAAAAAATGGAGTCAACACCTTAAATGTCACAATTTTACCATTGGAAATACATAGGATTTTGTTATCCTCTCTATTTCTTAAGAGCAAATGATCTGATCCGGCAGACGCGAAGTTTTGCAGTAGGTTAGAGGTATACTATGCTATGTGAAAGTTTTGCGTACTACCTCGTTCCCTGCACAATTTCACGCTGGCTCCCGGACTAAGATGATCATAAAAGCGGACCACCTAAATTTTGCTGAAATTTAATCAATTCTCATGCCTTCCAATAGTGTCACACGCATACATCATTCGGGAGCTTGCATTCTCAGCTTTACCTCTTTCGCCACCGATTTTTTCCTCGTGTTTGTACCAAATTTTTTGGATAAATGGCTTAAAGCAACCTCATCACTAGCCCCAACAGTCTTAATCATGCATGCAAATATAATTTAGGTTCACACGACAGGATTGCTTTCCATGAAATACAAAACAGCATGAATTGTTTGAACAATTACTTTTCATTGATTTAAAGATACATTTCGGCTTCTTTTTTGAAGAATGGCATGTAAACAACAGTCTTTCGGATGGAGATGAGCATGACCGCCACATCCAGAATGAACAAAATTTGTTCGCCTTCGATTTCTAAGTGCGCTGCAGACTGCACGGTTTTTCTATCTTGTTCAGCATGTTGGACAGTATGCTTGTTGCCCTGTAATATCTCTGAAATAGTTGCACGTCCTCTGGTCTTCCTGGTATCCAATGATGTGGAAGCTACACAAGCTGCGTCCTCAAGCAGTCGGATCAAATTATGTTTGAATTTTCGCAGGCTTTGCTTCTGAGAATTGGCGTGGCGTGTGAAACAGAAAGGAATGCATGCATTTGTTTAACAGATTTCCAGTAACCAGAAGAAAATACTCTTCCACCATTACACAGTTTTTCGCATAGAAATGTCCATAACAAGCCAAACTTTGATCCATTCGATCACAGCTTCATTGACATTTTGTAGTCGTGGACAACAGTAGGCATTGAGATCTGCTTTTCCACGTTTCGTTGAAACAAGGGCAACAGGGGTCCTGGCTTTTTTGTCTTTCCACGCTAACCAAAGTCCATGTCGTGATTTGATATTGCTTTACATAGAAGTTGGGGCATAGATAGCCATGCCGCAATTGTCAGATACAACAGAGAGCAAAAAACACGTTTTCTCGAAAAGTCAGCACAGCTTAGAGGGATTTATTGGCGTGAGCCGCTGTGAGCGGTTTTCGGTATAAACTAATACAATTCATTAGCCGCTGTGAGCGGCTCATGGTAGCGAAATAGTTAAAATATAAAAATAACTCAATTTACAAATTGCAATTTTTCAATAAGAAATCATGTGAATATGATAATGAATCAAGCACGGGAAGAACGGGCATGTTCTGAGCTCTGTTTTGATATTCTGATAATCAAAATCGGTGAACTAGGAAAAAATAATGATGTCGTGAAGCTATCACTAAATCATGACTCTTTTGACTGAAAATGCTATATTCTCACTTTTTCATCAAAAATGTTCATCTTTGCTGACTTCAGAATGCTTGTGATGTAAGGAGTACGAATATACAAGCTTTATTCAAATAAATTCAGTAGCTCTTTTTCAAACTTGTTCTACAGTTTTTCTCATTACCGCTAAAGTACACAAGCACCATTTGAGGTATAAAGGAAGGCTCAAAACAATTAGCAAATGTATTTTTTTGTTCTCTCACACTGGTGTTTATCTTGTAAGTTTGTGACTTAATCGGGAAACCAATATCGCGCTCTATTGAATTCTTTCCATATATTTTCTATTGTTACTATTAGTCGACTCAGTAGTCGACAGAATCAATCATGGAAGTATCCTCGCATGCGGCATTCATCTCACTAGCTTCAGAAAATTGACGTGATGTCAAAATGCATGAGTGCTCAATCAATTTACTATTTTTTCGAGAGTTCCGGGTTGAAAAACCACGCGCGATGATTTGGTAGAACCGAATTATGATAAGCAGGGATATTTCTTGAATAAGCTGTTATTTTTGATTGAAAATATTGCCTCAATCTGTATGGAATAGATGCAGTAGACTTTAGAAATGAATGGCATAAATGTAGTCTGCTTTGGAACTTTACCAAATAATAATGAAGCGTATATATTTTCAAAGAAATGGTAATCATACATACAGTGAAATCAAAAAGTCAAAGAGGAATGAGGCGTAAGTGAATGAATTTCAGAACATACATGTAACTATGCGAAAAGCCAAAAGTTTCAAAGTGCTCCTAATTCAAATTTGAATGAGTAATTCTAGCTGGTGTTATGTCACCAAACATCGATATACTGATTAATTCATGACAAACTGATCAATTCCGAGGTAATAACACCCGCAGACATAATTCAAAATAGAAATCGTAGTGTTGGGATAAACGTTTTATTTTCAAAACATTGTGGTCTCTGTAGGCACAGCTTAAGATGACCAAACACAGCCATATGAACTTGGCAAAGAAGCGAAAGAAAAACATGATTTTGTGAAAAAAGATAAATTCTGCTTAGAATTAGTACTGCTCTGTCGCTGAGTAAATTAGTCAGTTGCTACTTACTTCAAGATTAGGCGGTCGAAAAGGTATTAGAGGCTTTTGTCGCTCGCTCTGCACCATGTCGACTTACGGTCGCGATACAATCGAAGATACCTGACCGAGAGATATGTGGTTGAACAACCGGAGTAGCCGGTCAAAGATCCTGTCAACATTTGTACACGCAGGCAGTGCTGGCGATTGCTAGATGAAATTTCATATGAATGAAATAATGGTCGAAGCTTGATCCGGTTGAGAATGATTTTCTAACATTTCGAGACTGGAATTCTTTATTTCGGAAGCCGGAGCTGTTGTCTTGAAGCAAAATTGGATAAGCAGCTTTTTAATTTAAAGCTTCGTAATGCATGAATAACTGCCAATACGAACTATCCAGAATTAGATAATCATAACAAGTTATTCCTAGCAACGGATTTATACTATAGTACAATCAGTTGCATGTAATAATTCTTTTACTGAAATTGTGAAAAAGGTGTAAAATACACATAATATTAAATAATGTCTGCGCATTACGTTGCTCAGTTTAAGAAAATTGTTATTTGAATGTACTCTTATTATTGAATTTTTCTTTTGCATCACGAGATTCATTTGCAGCCGAATATGTAGACTTACTCACATTCTAAGTGAAACTGGTAAGATCTAATAGATAATATGTCGAATTACTGCATCCACTTACCGTCACTCCGTAGGCCTACATGTAGCCGACCGGCTGAAACAGTATAATAATCTAATAACTGAAAGCAGTATACCTAGCGCCTTCGTTGGTCGATCTTGCGATAACGTTCGCAACTACGCTATTATAAGATCGATCAACGACGGCGCTGGACGCCGAAGATTTGTCCATTTGCGATATTTGCTTAAATAGGTACATCGCGACGACCTTAATGCAATTATTTTTTGCCACTTTTGCTCAAAATCATTATTCCATTCATCGTCTGGTCAATTGCAATAACTCAAGGCAATGTTGATGAGTAGCCTAGATGGCAACGTACGTCATCTTTGTAGAAGTCTTCAAATGGTATGCTCCATATATGTTTGGCGCTTGCGCTTGATACTTATCGCTCGGTCATCTTCAAACTAAGTCTGCAATTTGCGGGCAATTCTTAGCTCTTCAAAATACTCAACCATGAACGGAAGCATTGATGGTATAACTTTCATGCACATGTCGCAAATCCATCAATTGTAGACCAATCGGTCATAAGTATACGAATCGAGCTGAATATAACTTAAAAATTCCCGATTAAAGGAAGCCCGGGTCTGGGGAAGAGAAATTGGATGCAGAAGCGGGCAATGTGATGTTGAATTTGCAAAAAAACTTCCCGAAGACAACGTCAATTCCAAGTGTGAGGATCAAGGTTCCTCATCAGCATTTCTTATGCATGATTTTGTCTTGAGCTGCTCTTTGACAGAAATTGTTAATTTTTGATTGTAAGTTGAAACTTTTTTTAGCATACGCTATTTTTATTGACCTGCAATTTGAAATAAATCGCTTACATTCACCCTGTGAGGTTCTGAGCATAATTGCATAAATTGAAGCCTACAACTAATTCCAGTCAATCCTTCAAAGCACCAAAGAGACACCTATAAAGGCTTGGAATATATTATTTTAAATTTAATATTCATTAGCTTGCATCAGTGGCGGGCACGATTCGATTTTCGCACGATTCTGAAGTTTTTGAGATTCAGTGACTGGAAGTTCACAATTAGTCTACTTTGCACTATTTTTAATTTCCAGACATTTTTTCTTTAAAAAAGTGACGTGATCATTTCCATTAAAGGTGAGAGTGTGAGACACTACAGTCTATTACGACTAAAACGTTAACTACCCTATTAATTTGTGTGATTCTCTATATGCTTGGGCACGCATTATAATAAATCAAAATTCATAAAATGTCACAAGTAATGCATAAAAAGTCTTGATAATCTATGTTCTTGCAAATGTGTTGCAAAGTAGGTATGCTACATACAACTACAATGAAGTATATTATCATTATTTTCATTTCCCAATTTCGATTTTTCTGGTCTCTAGCATTCATATTTTATCGAATTTCAGTCAGGAAACATGGATAATTAGTGCGTCAATTAAATCAAACCATTAGATTTATAATTACGCAACACATTACCAAATCCATCATAAGAAATTTGGCCCGGTCTGGGGAAGAGAAAACAGGAGTTTGGCAGCGTCGGTGAGGAAACAGCAGTTAGATGCTATGATGGAAAATTAATTTAAGTAAAGTAAAGCCTTCACAGGGAACTATGATGCACAAGAATCTGTAATATTGGCATAACGTGGACGGATCTTGTTGATACTCATTTGGTTCCGAGGGTTCTCTGACTCACAGACAATAAGAGATGAAACGCTGAGTAACACTTCATGTGACGCAATTCTGATGACAGAACAGCTCTGCGACATTATGTTGCATCGAGTCTTTCAGGAATTCAATTTTCCCAGAATGATTTCCTCATTCAAGAGAAACAAAGAGATTTTGGACAACGATTATTCATCGACCTTCTGTAGAAAGTACAAAGATTTCTCAAAATTGCGATTTATCTCTTTTTGATGACCGAGGAGAGACAGCGATTTCAATTTCTACTATACAAAATGTGACATGAAAGCATGTTGATCTTGACTTAATGTGCTCATACATGTGTGGAAATTTTGAAGTGCACGATTAATATCTATCGAAAGCTTTTAGCGACGTATCTCTTCTCATTCTCAACTTGTTCACCACATTCTTAATCCTGAATAAACGCAGAGTGCATGCTTCTGTTTTTATCATTTTTGTGACGCCTTCTTGAAAAATTGTGACATAGAGCTGCATTTTCTATGTTAATTTGATGCTTCATTTAGTGTCTCATTGTCAATAGATGAAGAATAATCATGGCCAACTTCACCGTCAAAACTCGGGCTAATCAAAACATAGAAATAAACTGTTTATCTGAAGTTCGCTAGAATGGAAATTGACTCAAGGTCACGGCACATCCGAGGGAACTAAGTTGGGGCATGAAGAACCAACTAAAAGCTTCGATTTACTCATGTGACTGATTCTAACCCAATGATACAGACGTTGGCAGGTGCATCTAAGTGAAAATGCGCGCGATTTATCTGCCGTTATTGTGCATTGCATGAAGCTTAATTTCCATTCTAGAGGTTTTATTGTTGTCAATTTCCATGAATCAAAATGAAATTATTGTCCATGTCTATCTAATGAATAGGGTGGATCAATATATTGTCTTGATCGGAGAAAACTCCTTTGATGCCAACCATGAATAAAATCAATGACATTATCATTGGAATTTAGTTGGAATCATCACGGTTGCTGTTTTGTTGAGGTCAAACAAGAATCTAATTTACAGTATATAAACCGATTGTTGCTTCTTCCTCTCTGCATGAATGACTTTTTTCTATGTGAAAAGAGTGCAACATGTACTTTCCGCACCGGTAGTTCATTATACTAAGATTCAAGCAAATGCACTACTGTACGATCGACCAAGACAACAACAATCGGAATATTCATATGAAATGAATGACAATGATCATTCTGATGATCTCATACTTGACAATCTTGACGAACAATGCAAGAGACTTAAACAAATTAGACAATGTATGCGAAACAATGCAATCATCTTATTGTCCAAACTAATCTCTTCGGGTTTGTCGTGACACTCAGAAGGTTGGACGTGCACGACTTCGAAAGCACAAAAAATCTCTGCTAATCAGTGAATGAATTTGCCGGTTTTTGTTGCATCATTTGAAAACCTGTGAAGGAAGGTGTAACTTACATTCCTTATCGGAAAGCCACAAACAACCACAAGTTAAAGTACATAGCTACGGATGTAACCTGTTATGCAATTCTGGAAGAGTTGGTTGCTTGATCACACGCACTTTTGCTGCAGATTACACTGCTGTAGAGATTAATCTTATCTGCTGGCTTGCTACCACTAGTTCAAAAGAGGCCTCTGAGTCACGATAACACAGTAGTACATGTGTCATGTAAGCACGTAATCCCTTGTGAACGAAGCTTTGAGAATGTTAAACATGAAAATGACTAACAATGGCAACAACCTCTTCTAGGCGACTTCGGAGAATGGATTTGGCAATTCAATGCCTCTGGCTTTCACGAGATCTAAATGATATTTCAATACGCCTTGCTCTTGGCAGTGTCTATTTTGTTGTCGCGATGGCTCTTCCGAAAACCTACCACACCTTACTCCGCCGATCCTAATTCTTCTATCTAGCCAATTTTTGCTGTCAATGCTGTCGATTTGATGATGTAAGACATCATTGACAGGCAAATGCCGCTGATTTTGTAGATGAATTTGACATCAACAAACGTCAATGAACACCTGTAGATTGCATTGCTACGATGAGAAGGCATTTTATTGTTAGCTTCTGAATTTTCGGCCCATTTTACTAAATTTCACATTCCTTGAAGCACAAGTGAATCTTAATCCACTCTGAGTCGAAACAGTCGGAAGCACCACTGTGGTTCGTCTGACGATGATTTACATGCTATGAAGCCCGAAGTCGGATGATTGAGTAATGCTTCTACCAGATGCTGAAATTCCGAAACATCGAAACCTGGCTTGTGTTAAAGACTTCCAACTGTGATATTCCATCTTCACGAATGAAATCAAGAGTGAAATAAGTTTGATCGAAATCTTGCTGTTGCACATTTGTAATTTGAAAAGTGATGATCACGACATGACAAGAGTTCACTGGATGGGAGTCCTCACAATGGAGCAAAAGAACGTAAATGTTTAACATCTAATATAGAAATGAATGTAACAAAATCATCTATACAAAATTTACACTTTAATGATCATGGTCGCAATATATGCAAATTCACTCGGATCAATGAGATTGAGACTCTTATTAATCATCATTATAATGAAATGTATGGATTAATATATAATTAATATATATGGAATGTAGGAATGCATCTAAATAAAATTTACCATCAGGTGTAAAATGCACTTGTCAAATAATTTTATACGAAATCACATATTAGCAGTCACAGTATGAGCAAAATTCACTTAGATCAACTGATTTGAGTCTTTTCTTGAACATCATGAAGGTTGGAGCTTTCACTATTGAATCGTTCAATGAATTCCATATTTTAATGACGCGAAAGAAAAACAATCCACTGTGATAATTCGAATTAACTTTTAAGACTGGCACAATCTGACAGCTGCTACGTGATTGTCATAGTCTTATTATCCTATGAAAAAGCCGGTCAGGTGACACGTCGGCAGAATTTCATTTTTTGATCACGCAAAATGTGAATGCGGGTATAAATACCATATTCTGCTTTTATTGTCAAGCTATGTAGACTGTCCAACAAATGTCTAAACCGATGCCTATACATGCGTTTTCGCGTTTTCGCCCTCCTAGCAAATTTTTTGAATATCTTTTAGACCAAGCAAGCTATGACCACCAGATTTCTAGTAGCTTGTTTTCTACGCACTATGCAACTTTTGACGGAAGGAAAATAATTTTGGCACGATTCTTTTGGCGTCAGCAGCTATTTCTAACTTTGAATCTTTGGAATATTTTGGCTGATTTCGGTATATTCACTTCTAATTTATATTGCGGCATCAGTTCTTGATGAAATAAGATGAGACTGCATACAGGATTCTTTCTATCAATATGAAGATATTCACAAATGCAGAATTTTTAATTTGAAATTATCTGCTCATTAAATATGCATGATTGAAATTCAAATTTCAAATATGATTTTTTATTATTTTTGTACTTCCTAGTTCTGCATGTAATCAGCAGTTATAGACATTTTTCAGAACCATGCTGCTTTTAGCTTCAAGTCTCGATAAAAGTCACCGAATTGGGCTGCCTCTTCACCTGCATAAGTTAAATGCTAAAAAATGTGCGATTTTGGTGCTATTTGAATTGAACTAGAAGTTTGAATTATTTGATCTTTGAATTCATCTAATACAATGATGTAATCTCAGAGATGTAATTAACAATCATCATTTTATTCTGACCACCTTGACCAGATCTTTCGATTACTGTATGGTTCATTAGTTTTTGTTGTCATTTTCCATTTCAAATAGCGATCGAATAGAAATTTGCTAAAAACTGGGAGTTTTTTTACCTTTGATCTTCGCCTCAGCCCAGGGATTTTTATTATAATGCTACTAAAAGTAGTGCTGCTTTTCTAAATCCCCTGTCAATGACTTTTCGATTGATATGTGGTTTGACAAAATTTGTGTAATAGTTTGGGAGATCAGCGGGGGGGGGAAGGAAATTTGCATTCGGAAAATTTTTAAAAAAACAGAAAAACAACATGGCTATTTTTTGCAAAATTTTCAGCAGTTTCCATCGTTTATTTTTCATTGAACAATCAGTAATGTGTGTGGGCAATATAAAAATCTTGGTGTGTTAAATAAGGCACTTGTAATGTCGAAAACATGGTATTTGTAAGTTGACTGAGCTGCATATCTATATCATGTAATTTTTATTTCCTGACAGTTACTCAAATTATGAAAGCATGTTCTGTCTGTTCTGAATCTTGTCAGTCGTCTATCTAGCAAGCTAAAGACATATATTGCAAGATTACTGATATCCTTTAAAGCCATCGGTCGGGAATCGGGATGGTAACATGAAGAAAATATCCACATTTTTTTCGACCGTTTTATTGAAAAAAATTAAAATCAAATGCCAGAGCCCAAATTTACGGCGTAGCCTTCAGCATGGGCTGTAAGCAATCTTTCTTTCAACACACAAAATGAGCATTTATTTGTGGACCTTGAATAGAAATCTTGGCAACCTCCACTTTACAACAGACACAGATAAACTCTACATTTATGTAAATATTTTTCAGATATACAAGGTGTTTCAAAAGTAGGCTAACAGTAGAAATTGGCCTTGAAAAGCTATGTCTTAATGCTATAGATTAATAAGCTATGTCATAATAATCTTTTTCACGATGCCACAGATAGCTAATATGCCTTGTATTCGTAAGGGGCAAAAATTCAATACTCTTTGACATCGCGTAAATCATATTAAAATATCTCATGATCTCCAGTGTTTTCATGCCTACATATTTCACTACAACCCAATTTGAATCTATACCGATCATGAGAAGTCGAATAACTATCCAACATCTATCAAAAAAAAATTATTAGGAAACCATGTAAACAAGATAGTAGTTGTTTCAGTGTTACTGCGGAGAAGGAAGAACAGCTGACATTCGAATGTCCTCCGCGCCCCTCAGCCTGGTGCACGAAGACGCTGTCGTCAACACAAGACAGGGAGGCGAAGAAGGAAGAACAGCTGACATCCAAATGTCCTTCACCTTTGTTAATTCCAGCCTCCTCTTAGACCATCGTCAGAAGCTTCTGACGATGGCCTAGAGGAGGCTGAAATTAATAAAGGTATTAACATTAAAACAACTACCATTTTGTTTGCTTGGTTTCCTAACAAAAAAATGAACAAATGAATAACCAAGGCCTATTCAACATATCAAAAAATTAATCAACTTAAAGTTGCAAAAATTCACGAACGCAAATGCTCAAAATGTCCACCATGGACATCGGCACATTCTTGTAGTCTTTCGGCCACACTGTGGCACACAGTTCTGCATAAGTTCCTGTCATCACTGATCTCTTGACAGGCATCTGTGATGTAGGAGCGGAGTTGAGAAAGTGTGTGAGGTTTTCGTCCGTACACTTTCTCCTTTACAACGCCCCAAAAGAAAAAGTCCATCGGAGTTAGATCGGGAGAGCGAGGAGGCCAAAGGATGCTACCACATCTCCCGATCCACTTTCCTGGAAAAGTGTCATTCAGATAGCTTCTGACACTCACTGCAAAATGCGCTGGTGCACCATCCTGCTGAAAGTACAGCTCATTGAAGTTGTTCAATGACTGCATCTCAGGAATCGCAAAGGATTGGAGCATTTGAAGGTACACCTCAGCCGTCACAGTTCTTTCAAAAAATACTGGCCCAATCACACCGTTGCTTGACATACCGGCCCAGACGGTTAAGCCAGGCTGGTTCAGCTCATTTGTTGATACCATGTGCGGATTTTCAGGGAACCAGTAGACACAGTTATGTCTATTTACGTGACCTGATAGTTTGAAACTGGCTTCGTCAGACCAAACTATCTTGTCAAGCAAATCTGGGTTCTCCCGAATTTCCGACAACATGAGCACAGCAAACTGCAAGCGTCGTTCAGCATCATCCGGTAGAAGGTGCTGAAACAGTCTGGGTCGGTATGGTTTCAACTCAACTTTCCTCATCAGTCTCCAAGTAGAGCTTAGAGAAATGTCCAACTCCAATGAGGCTCTTCTTGTTGACTTCTTCGGACTTTGAACAAATGTTTGGGCCACTAGCTCCTCGTTTGATGTTATTGAAACTGATCGAGGGCGTCCTGACTTCGGTGCATTCTCTACCGAACCGGTCTTTTCAAATTTATCTCGAATGCGATAAATAGTAAATCTTGATGGAGGATTGCTGTGAAAGGCATCTCTCCATTCCATTCGCACCTTTTCAGCATTCTTGTTTTTCCAAAAGGATTTCAAAATCCATTTTCTCTGATCATCTTTCAGATGACCTGACATGACAGAAGCAGCAAATTCAAAAAAGCTTCAAGCTTGTTTAATTCACTTCAAGTCAAACTAACAGTGTTTGATTCAAATCAAATTAATTGAACATATCCATGTACGTAATGTCAGATTGGTGCTATATCTTGTCCATGATAGATTTCAAAATTCCTTTGCCAATGGAATGCTACTGCATAGACTTCTAAATGATAGTAGCAATTACTTCGAAGTCTATGGCTCATGTTGAACTGATCATGGATATCCATCGACTGATTCAGGTGTAAATCGCCAATAGAACGGTCAACATAGATTTCCTAGGGCAAAATCAACTGTTAGCCTACTTTTGAAACACCTTGTATAGTGCATTTTATATCCGTGAATAGGCACATGCATTCTCGTGCTGTGAGGAGAATTCTATTGCATATCAGCACTTAAGATGTCATGGCTTGGTGAATGCTGCTAGCATAAAATGGAATATTATTCATATAATTATAAGTTTCGACTTCTTTATTTTCAACAAAATGGTTGAAGAAAAATGAGGATATTTTCTTACAGTCGGATTAGTGGTTCATTTGTCCGAATCTGCTCTTACTTTGAATAAAACATGAAGGTGTTCATCGTTGTTATATCACACATCATACTCATCAATTGCTA
Organism: Prostheceraeus crozeri; assembly: GCA_907163375.1. Lineage (NCBI taxonomy): Eukaryota > Metazoa > Platyhelminthes > Polycladida > Euryleptidae > Prostheceraeus > Prostheceraeus crozeri. Next base: position 331,920 of record CAJQUW010001601.1, read on the forward strand.
GGATCTTACTTATAGCTTGATTTGATAGTATTGCCTATTTTAAAAGCATATTAAAATTACTGTCTAAAGACGCATAAATCCGGGATTAAAAGCACGATATTTCAAACATGTTTGGGAACAAGGTTTTACAGGCACAACTGTAGTTGACTATTAATTTAAAAGCTTTATGCTTTTAACGCCTCTTTGATAAGAATGCAAAAATTACTGCTTTAAAATTATACTTGAAGGCCTTCTTTTAAAAACAATTTTGAATAATTACTTTAAATTAAACATTGTGTCAAAACTGCATATAGGTCCTTCATCTGAAAATACAGATGGATGTTAGAAATATACATGGCATTTTATATCATGCCATGAACAATGCGTTGAGGTCTCTTAAAAAATGCCGAAGGGCATGGTCTTGCTGATAAAATTTCTAGTAAATGGAAACAGACGATGCATAAGCGGAAATACAATGGTTTTGTAAGTTCGCTTCAAGAAAGAAACGAAAAAGTAAGGTTAAGAAACGATGGGTCAGAGGACACGAAGAGCACAAGGGGTACCCGCACATTAGCGCAAAGTTCGATTAACGCAAGTTGCATTTTGCTAAATAATGCATACATGTACATGTATATTTCCAACATCCACCTGCATTCTCAAGATGGAGGACCAATAGGTATACCTATTGACACAGTATTTAATTTAAAGTGACGATTTTAAATTTTTTTTAAGAGAATTCTCTCAAGTGTAATTTTAAAACCGCAATTTTTAAAACATTTTTTGAACAAGTTTTCAGACATGGCGCAAAAATTGACTTATTTCTGATTTTTCCAACATGCAGGCGTAATTACTTACCATTGCATGTGCATGAAAATTGTAAACTGCGTCGAATTGCAGAATATGCTACGAATCAACCTCTGCATGTACGAATCCCATCTCGCCTCTGCAGAAGTGGTCAATGTGATGCTGAATTTGCATAAACTTCTCGAAGACAACGTCAATTCCAAATGTACGTATCAAGGTACCTCATCCGCATTTATTATGTATGACTTTGTCTTGAACTAATTCAGTTTCATCATGTTGTAAAGATTTTAGCATTCGTTGAATCTGCAAAGAGATACAGTACCAGTAAGTTATACCAAAAAATTGCTACTAAAAGAAAATCTGACGAGATTTTGCAATGATGAAGATGCTGAATTTGAAGAAAACTCCATGTGATTTGAATGAATATGTTTAGCACTTTAAATTGGCAGAGCATTAAGGTTGCGTTTGGTCAGTTGTGGTCGGGATACTAAAAAGGATGAATTTTTGGACAGTTCATTCACCGATGCCTACAGACGAAACTACGGAATGAAGAAAATTAAGATTATCACCATTGAATCAGGCTTGTGTTAAGCTTTCAGATGATATCACTTTTTTCGAATTTCGACAACATTTGGTACAGTTTTACTCAATTTCACTTGATTTTTCGCTAACTTTCGCGTTAACAATGTTTTGACGGTTAACTGCACACTACTTAGTGAATGTATTAGCCCTGGCGATTTCGAGTTTGGATTTAAAAGAATGCTGGTGTTATGAGCTCGAAGAATACGTAAGCTTTATCACAATCGGCCCATCCGTTCACTGGCAAACTTCCGGTTTCAGCACTCGATGCTTTTATCAAGATCCAAAAGTAAAAACTTGCAATGACTCAAACCATGCACTTGAAAACGGTGACACGATTATCACTCAGACCAGTTCATCTTTACGATTGATTTTAGGCTTCAATTTCCTTATCTAGTCACTCTCAGTTCAACGAGTTTTTATTGGATTATTCAGTATATCAATAAAGGAAAAAATGAAGACATCTATTGAAGAGGTGTAGTCAAAGTGTACCGACGACATATGAACTGATCGAACACTTTTACTACGTATCTCTATTGTTAATGCTACGACAATGTTCTTGGAAACGATATCTAAATGGGCGGTTCGTAGAACCTATGTAGAAATCACCGCACAAAGAACAAATGAATTTATAAACAACATACCGTTTCTCACTAGAATGATCATTATTCTTCACGCCGTGGTTGTTTACGCTTAATTGCGTCCGACCGATAAGAGGATCGGGATAAGGGGACCAACAAGATTTTACAATTCAATCATTGATGACGGGAGGACAAACGAGTACCGACATGAAATAATCAGCTATGAATCAACAAACTTCCAATCACGAATTACTTCATCTAATTAGGCAAACCACAGTTTCCTAAGCCAAATTTCTTGACTGGTCAAATGAATGAATTTGGTGATCAATCAGCTATGATTGATGAGCTCACGATCAAATTTTGTGAGAATAAGCAAAAGATAAAAGAACTTTTCGTGGTGTGCAACGATTTAGGAAACGGACTTTATGATTCGTGTAAATCGTGTACCTGTTATATTCGAGCACGTTTAATTCCATTGTATGAAATAATTCTTTACTGTGGTGTGGAGGAACTCTCATGGAGATTTACTGTTGCATGGGAATGAAAAATCGCGTCACACAGCAATTCTGTCCAGCTATACATGATCTCCTGCAGGAGCATCCGCGCATTGCAATCATCTCAAACGTTGAACGAGTGAATGAATTGAACCATCTTTTTCCTCATCAAGAAAATTTGATAGATAACTGCGAAGTCACATTGCAAAAAATCGCACGATTCCTGGTCATTCAAGAATCGAGCGATTGATTCCGTCGCACGATTAATCGAGGGGAATCGATTATCTGCGCCCGCCACTGGTTTGCATTCTTCTATTAGTGTCATTTTTGAAAATTTCTTAAAAAAGAGAAAATTATGTCTTTTGAACAGAATATTGACGGTGTATAAAGACATTGTTTGAAAAGCTCCCTATCATCTCCAAACCCTACAAGCATGTCAATCGATCATTGCTGCAAATGAAGCATGAAAATAGAAAATGATTTATAGGATAGCGGCTAACAGGAGGTGATTCTTTATCATTTCAAAACACACTGTCGTACTCTCCCTTTGTATTGTTATGCCAGCAAAATATAAGTCAAACCTATGTACAAAACCCAAAATAATATATCAATATTGATTGAGTGCATCCTGCTATGTGAATAAACAGTTATGTGATACATTGATTTCAAATTAATCTATTTGACAACCTTTTGTTTCTTTACAAAGGCCTACAGGTACCATGAACTCTATTTTGAATTTTCGACTCACTTCATTAATGCTTACATGTGAATTGAATATGGTCACTCCATCATCTGTCAGCGAAAATGACAAATACAGCGAAATAATTTGAACAATCTTTAACAAACCATGGTTGATTCTACATGTTGTGAACATGTAGCAATGAAAGAATCTTCGCGGCAAGTATTTCGATTTATATTTTGACATGCAAATGGTATATCAAAATTGTGCGAATCTGCAAAGTTGCTAACTGTTGACAATTTTCATTTACTCCTATATTCACTCATTTCATATTTGAGATGAATGCTCTTCGTTTTTCTAATAAAGCAAGTGATTTTCAAGGATGAATTCGACTGTTTCACGTCCTACATTGTAAAGAACGAAGTTTAACGACAACTTTCAAAATAATTCATTCAATCAATTGCAATCAGTATTTAACATCATAATTTCTGGCTAAAAATTGTTCTCACTCAATACTTCACGTTGGATTTGTGTAATTGTATTGAATATTTTAACTAGCGGCGTTCCGTTCGAGTGATGAGCTACTGGAATCACGGTGGATTCGTGTGCATATGTAATTGCCTTTTGATCAGACTTGCAAATACACTTCGAAATTCCAAGAATCGAAGTTATCATTTAAGCAGGATGTCAGCTTATCAATGGAATATATCAAAGGTTACTGTGCTTTGTATATAGAGAAATGGTAGCTCACCTTCTCTGCAATAACGTTAGTCAAGCATTCTAATGACAAGCTCGGTAGGACTCTAGTGTAAAAGAATTATAGATAAAATGTGTTTTAGTTTCAGAATTTTGCTAAATGATGATGTATTTGTTGTAGGTCTCTTTGTCAGACCACAAGTCTTGTGTTAATTACAGCTTTTGACCCACAAACAATGCGATTGTTACCGGCACTTTATTTATCATGTGATTTTGCATGTTAGTGTTCACGACAACCAGTTTGGACTCCCTCAAAGCATGCATTGCAGGGTCCCTGTTTCGGCGATACATCACAACCTACTTGTGATCAGGGCGCATCTAATATTTTCAGGAGACATAATTTCTAAAAACAGCAATGGCTTTTTTACGATAATGAATCGATGTTTCAATTTTGTACGCACACTACTCAATTTTCCAGCCTTTCGGGGTCCATTGTCGATGCATAAGCATTTTTGATTGTAAGCTCATTAAATAACACATGTCACCACCAAAGCGTCAACTGCTTCAATAGCTTAATTAACTTGGGGTTGCCTAACCTACTATTTTGTGTCTTTTAGGATAGCACATTTTAAAACTTTTTCGATGAACTTGTTGGATTTGACCCGATGGAAGGTCACATTTATTAGCTATTTTGAAAAGCAATAGTTCAGAAGCTAAAGGGGCAGGATATCAATGCACTTCCAAACCCAGCGTTAATTGAGATTAACACGGTTAGATGCGGCTAATTGAGATTTCAGTGATCTTGTCTGACAAGCACAGGAACCAGATAGAAATCGGCAGAGACGTAGATTCGTGGTGGCCACAGGGTGTACCGTACATCATTGTGTGAAGTCTCATCTTCGGCCTCATTTCCTCCAGAAGCTTGTTCAGGCTGCGGAACTAAAGGCTGAGTAAAAGGTGATTTCAATCATTATTTCAACAGACAACAGTTTCATGGTGTTACGGCAGCAGATGTTGAGATGCATGTATTACATGTAGAAGAACAAAAGCGACTATATGATTACTGTCTATCTGATTTATTGCTATCTAATTGTACACAATATATTACTTTTATTCTTCTCACCAGTAATGAGACCGACTTGAATGAAAAATTAGGCAAAACTGCTACAGTTAGATACACATTTACATCTTAGATCGGATAGTGATTGCTGTATTTGTGATGTTCTAATTTCGCTCTGTATTACCCAACAGTAACCATGGCGATCATCTTTAGGCAAGAGAGATAAGGGTGAACGACTTTCATAATCGCTCACCTCTACAAGTGCATCAGCCTGCAGGTGAATGATTTGAACTCATTAATGTGATCACTGCTGCATCATAAGTTATTGATGAAATATCTTAAGATCATAAAGACATCCTGCCAATTCGGTCACGCGAGAAGTCTGAGTGAGAGCAAATCGCTCAGTGGCTAACGACATGCAGATTGGTATGTACTTTTGGATAATTTTCTGTCAAGCTCTTGTCATAATCATGCAGTGTCGCAATTCTAGACCATTTGTTCGTTTTTGACATATACACATGTAGGTTGACATTAGGAAACTATCCAGATCATAAAATGTGGAATGTTTTTCTATTTGTTTATCTGATTAGTGTAACTGATTCTGATGCGAAAATCGGATATGAAAACAACTCTGTCAGAAAATGAATTCGGACGCTTACAATATTAACTATCGCAATGTCTACAAACACTGAACATGATCTGATTATTCATAACGAATCAATTTCTTATCATGAAAAGCCAGCGTCGTTGGTTGTTATTTATTGAACCGATAATATTTTATATAGATTTTCATAATGAACAAAATAGATCTCACTTCGGCTCGGTTTCTTTTCAGCAATGAATTCCATTCTATTGAATTTCATGAAATTTTATGATGAGGAAGGCTTAAAGTGCCCTAAAAACAGCCACTTGCAAAAGCTGTCCATTTAGCAGGAATAAACAGGTATGCATGTAAATATAACAAGATAAGTGAAATCATTTCAAGCTGTTTTGTAAGAAATACTCTAATGTGTATGAAGAAAAATTAGCAATAGCAGCAATCATCAAATCAGTCATGAAATCTTGAATAATTGCGGTAAAACTCAGTGGATCACTAGTGTATAGTATGCTGAATAATGTTGATCATCATCACCATCGTCGTCGTGGTCGTCTTTCGCATTTTCTGTTGAGTCGCGTGATGCCATCATGTCGGTAAATCAGGAATGTGGTGTCCCACCATTAAAATAAAACTCCGACCCTGGGTAGTAGACACAACTAGACTTTACTGGGAAAATATCGTACAAATGTGTATTGTAAAAAATGCCGGTATGATCAATGATGAGGATTGTGATGCATGACCTGGTGATGCATAAAAAACGATTTATTTTCAAACGTGTATCAGAGGGTTATACTCAATATCTCATGCTTCTAGCGTAACTGGAGTAACCAACATGGATGTATGAGACTTGCCACTGACTTTATTAACATGCTAATACCATCATTTTCTAACACTGATAATGATTACCTATGTGACAGAAAATAAAAGAAGAAATAGTGTAAAATATTGATTTTTCTTTCTTCTTTCAGAAAATGTCTTACGATTGATAACTCCAAAACAGTCAAATGAATTGATTGCACTACCAGACACTCTGTATAGTCTCTGCATATCAAACGTCAGTCGATCCTCTTCAGCCGCTTGTTCGTGTTTCTTTCATTTCGAGCTGCAGAATGAGATTTTCGAAAGAATGGAAGCACTTTTCCTCTGAAAACATCGCAATAGCGGGAGATGCTTATTGTCTGTGTTGATGTCATCAGCAATTGAGCGTGTCCAGTCAAACCGTATGTACCACATTCTAAGAGCATGATCATCTCGAAGTTTCTCAATTTGCATATGAGGATAATGGGGATTCTCTATTGCCTGAAAGTGGACATAATGTGCGTAGATCTACATGCATCATGTCATTTACATATACATGTAGGTCTGTCTCGCTGTATGGAAGGCATCGATATGCACGCGCGATTATCAATTACTCATTGGCGAAATATCGACTTTTTGAACAAGTATGTTTGAGTCTACCTGCAACTCATTCTTGAAACGCTGCCCTGAATACACCAAGTTAGACAGTGGGCAAGTTGAAAGCTAATTTGAGACTAAAATACAAAGTAAAGGTCATACAATCATAACACCAGAAATCGGGTTATCGTCTTCTCCCTAAACGCTAAAAAAAGGCTGCCAAGACGGTATACGAATGCGGCTGTGCCATCGATGGTAGTTCCAATGGATTTCGAGATCATTGTTCACAAAGTGCATGTGGGAATGATCGCACGGGACAAGGGCTAATTGAAAAGTTCCAAATAGATGTAAATGCAATCCTGAAATGCAGTCTGGTTGAAAGTACGGTTCATGCCATAGAAATTGACAACAATAAAACCTCTAGAATGGAAGTTAATCTTCATGTAATACACAATAGTGGCACATAAATCGCACGCATTTTCACTTAGATACACTTGTCAACGTTTTAATCATTGCGCTAGAATCAGTCACATGTGTAAATCTAAGCTCTTAATTGGTCATTAATGCCCCAACTTAGTTCCTCCGGATGTGCCGCGACCTTGAGTCAATTTCCATTCTAGTCAACTTCAGATAAACAGTTTATTTCAATGGTTCATGCACTTTCACATGATATCTAGAACGAAATATACAAAACAAAATTTCTTATCGAAGATAGAGTATCTATACTTGGGGTCGGCTTTTTGACATTTATTCTGGATGGAGCTAAAAATTTCACGAAGAAAACTTTGCTAAATTGATTTGAATTAATCATAACTGAAAAGAGGAGATCCTAAGGATCAGGATGAAAAAACATTATGAAAATCAGTTCAGAACTAAGGATTTTATAGACGAAATGAGGATGTTTAGGTGGTCAGTGTATAGAAGACATAGAAAGATCGGATACGTAGCATAAGCTACGTGTACTAAAAACATGACCGAAAATACCCACGGTGGGCAGAGATATAGAGACCCTTTGATGGAGTAGACGTATGTTCAGAAGACCAGAGGATTGTATCTATCAAGCAGCTTGGAAACGAGAAACTGCTCACCGAAGAAAGTGAAGGTCAAGAACAAGCTGGAGAACTTACTGAAGACGTTGCGTCGACAAAAGCAAGTGGAAGCAACGATTTGAGGGTCTACCCGGTCATCCAAGAGACCTAAATTGCACATTAGTCCGTCCAAGGAGGGTGCACTACTTGAGAAAATCTGAAAAAATTAGACTAATGAAAGAAACAGGTTGCTTTAAAATGAGCTGCATTTTTAGACCGTTGATGGCGATTGATTGTGCGCTGATTGGTGGCCCAAGTTTTTGAGGCAAAAGCTATATTAACCTTTTGATTGTCCTCCATGTGCACTATTCTGCATGATGAGTACAGTCTAACATGATGAGAACATAAACATTTGATGAAGCTGAATAATTACTTATCATGGAGTTTGGAGATATTGACTTCAGACGTACCGTATTTTTTCGAAGAGCCCGCCCTCAAATAGAATCCGCTCTCGAATAGATGGGCAAATCCAAAAGAACTCCTAATTCATTGTCTTTGGTCAATCAGAAACATGTAATGGTCTAATTTTTCTAGAACAGCACATTGAACTTTAAGTTGATACTAGATTCACCTAATCCATGTATTGATATCGACGTCCTCAAAGTTCGAAAATGGTGCAAATTCGTATGTCCACAGCTTTGAGTACCAATTCTCGGTGTGCATATAGTTATTGTTACTATCGAGTTAGAGATTATGAATATGCGTTAAAATCATGCTTAAGACACGCAGTTATCCGAGATATTTTTAATTCGCAGCTTGAATATCTAATTTTCACGAACATTGATAGCATGTGCCTGTCCACAGTTTCATATGTCATATAGCCGACGTCTACATATCAATGATATCAATAGCTAGAAAGCTTCATTTTGAGACTCAAATGCGTGGATGCATCCACAATATGTTGTCACATCATTGTCGTTAATCAATGAATTGCTGAAAAAATATTTTTTTTGTGCAAAAAAACCAATCTCGCTGAGCACAAAATGTCACAAAACCGACGCCAATGTTGTAGAGATTCTGGAATATTGAACAAGATTGACCACTTTTGAATCATGCGTACTAGTAGCCCTAATGTGTACAGCCCTAACTTATGATAGTAGAGCTTTCACTCTCGCTATTTTCTTTTCGTAACAAATTGTTTGATAATAGCACAAACTGTCACATGACCGACGCCATCGGTTATGAGACAATTAATGCATCTAAATTTATATTTAGATATTTTTACGAGTTTTTATCTATCACCTCACATTCATTAGAGTAGGATGCATATCGATCTTGAGTATTTAAATGAATGGTTGTCTAAATAGCTACCAGTAAATAGACAATAGATAAAAAGGAGATCACGAGACCGAATGCGTTATTGTTTGCCAATCAATGTCTGCTTGTTGATTATCTTGTCAATAATTCAATGTACATGGCAAAATCAGAACTCTCTGAATATAAAGTTAGTAGCAAGACTTCAAAACAAAATGCTGACTTGTATCATTCAAAAGAAGCATCAAAGTCTATTTGCCACGAATACTGCTTCTCGAATTCCTCATCATCGTAATCATCTTTATCATTCCTTTCAGTCTGGTGATCAGAATCATCAATGGCGTTTTGGAGGAAAAGCGACTCGGCTTTCTCGGCTGGCTAACCATATTTTACACAATGAATTTTACCTGGCCAGAGTCATAATTTTTGGCATGGAATGTCTTCAGGTCATTTCCTATGATGTGCACGTGCCTTTATCATGCATCTGAATCAGCAATGCATGTGAGAATGTGGCTGAATGTGGATGAAGTAGCTCATAAAGTTTGTGTTTGCCGACATTTAAAGGCTCGCCAAATCTAAATGTGTTTAGCTTTATAGACAGGTGTGCATAAAAAAAAGCAAATGACCTGAAGACATTCCATGTCAAGAATTATGACTGTAGCCTTAGTACTTTCGCTTAGTAAAAAAAACATGCAAAATATTATTTTAGCCAAAAAACTGCAATCTGCGTCCCATTGGATTTACATGTGTTTTTCTTTGATCCTGTCTGACAGGAAGAGGAACTCACTAGAACTCGGCAGACACACCGATTCGTAGTAGGAATAGGCGGTACATCATCCTGTGAAAGTCTCATTTTCGGCCTCTTTCCTTGCAGAAACTCGTTCTTGCTGCCGGACTATATCGGTCGTCATTTGTAATTCAACAAGTCTCAAAACTTCTGTCAATGACTAATATGAAATGCTAACTTCTGCAGATAGATACTTTCCTCCATACGTCTAGAGAGCCCATCTGATTTGTATTCAATGCGTACTCCTTACATCGCAAGGATTCCAAATACACCAAAAGATGATGAAAAGTGATACAATGACATTTTCACTCATTAAAGTCACGGTTTTTCGATAACTTCACGATATCACTATCTCCTTGCCAGTACTAATTAGAAACGAACGCATTCGATAGAAGAATAATTGTCATACTCTCAAATAATTTACTGGTATATATCATACTACTAACTTCATGATTGTTAGTAAACTCCTGGCATGAAAAAATGCTAGAGCGCTAGTGAATGATATTTTAATTACTGCATTTCTTTGAATAATCCACTGTTATGTAGAGTAGAAATGTAGTATCAAAACTAGCCTATTGATCGTCTGTTTTAAGTCTAAACTTGTAAATTCATATAGCACAATAAGAGTGCGCACAATACATACTTAATCCAAAAGTACTTTTTGAAAGTCTGAATGTTGTCACTGTCTGTTAACATTTATTCCAAATTTTACCAAAACGCTTCATTTTCAACACAAATATAGTAGTTTATAATTGTAAATCTATGAATCATATCATGATCAAGATCATCCATTATACCATAGATATCGAGTAGAATATTGGAAATTCAATTTTTTTCGATAATTGTGGCATAATTAAGTCGTCGTATCTCTTCCTTTTCATTTGGATTTTTTGGGTGTCTGTAAGTCTATCACATTTGAAGTTATTTAGAACATGTAGAATGCCATTTTGCAAATAAACATTGGCAAGGCTGTTCTTTCGGAGGAAATTCTTCTATATATCAATTGCGTGTACTTTATCTGTACCAATCAATCATATGAATCTCTCCAGCCCTTTCGCGAACAAAGTAAAATTCACTACAATGTCGGAAGTCACCATGACGTGGTGTGCACGCACAAATTAAACATGCGCTATTGATGACTTCACAATCGAGGTGACTTTGAACAATTTATGTGTGAAGTGCTCTGCATTCAGTCGCGAGAGGGTTAGGTGCTCTTTAGCAATTTCTTTCACATCTACGTTTGACATCGCAGATAACAATCACCAATGGTGATCTATTGCCAAATTCTGTAAAGTGCTGGAAATACAAAAGATCCGCCAAAATTGGTGATTTTCAATTTTTAAATGCTAATTATAGGATGAAGATGAACGACTCAGACCAAGTGGACACCAACAATAGAAAATTCACACACTAAAATGTCATTTCGGGACGATGAGGCTTTAACGTCACCACTCCCCATACTTGAGGCTTGATCAGTTCAAAATAACTGGTGCATGTGTGTCCATGTCTGTAGTAGCGCCTATCTTTCATAGCCTGGAGCTTCGGACTGTCCCTTAATTAACCCATTGAATGGAACCCCTAATATAGTGTCATTTTAATGTCGCGTAGATTTCTTTATTGAGGACAGAGTTACTTCCAAATGTTTACCATGCTGAGATAGGAAGGCCTTTCGTCTTTCGCTAAAGTTGTCTTTGGACTTCAGTGCAAATACAGATTCTTTAAGCATATTTTTAAATGCTGTGTGATGCATGTTTTCTTAAATTAGACTTAGGAAATAAGTATTTGTAGGAGCATTGTAATTAATATGAAGTGGATGAAAGTGGATGATTCATGACAAGATTACTAATCTCAACTTCGGTGACGATCTATGAGACTTGGGTTTAGAAGATCCCAGGCTTTGAAGATATTATAGCAAAAAACAAAAAATAATCTGAAAAAATCATGTCAACCAGTCGGTTACAGAAACGCCGGCCCAGTCCCGGCCGACTATCTCTGGCCCCGGCCATGTCAAGGGTCAGTTGATGAGCAGGATTCATTCTTGAATGATGGAACTACAATTCATTGACAAAGATGAAATAGAAAAAGAATTGCTATAATAGAATTGATCCTTACAGTAAGTCATGCGTAAAAGTTGTTTCTGTGATCAAGGATCCCATCATCCCTTTCCAATAGAACGATTGGTGTCATTTTGTCAGTTTGATAATGAATAGGCTCAAAATGTGCTTCAAAAAGTGCAACAATCAAAACTGAAGATTATCTTGTTTCCCTTGTGAGTAAGACATTGAACGAAGAGTTTCTTATATTCTTTCATAAATAACTTGTCAGTTATGTACTCAACTTATCGAGATAGCATTCCCGAGCACAATAGACGACAAGCCTGACGATATTGAAATGTCTTTATTATTGTTCCTATTCAAAGCACGGACTGTCTTCTGTATTAAGACATCTGAATCATATCGTAGAAAACAAACTGAAATATCTATCAAAGCATCTTCAAGTTCAAATTCCGGATGTAAGTCTCACTCTTCCTTCTGCGATGCAGTGGATAATGAAATCGATGACAGCTTTAACTTGTTTCTTCAGGATTTTATTCAACATGAATTATTATTGCAAAATCGGATTAACTGATCTTTCTGCAGATGATTTTATCGGCTTTGCCCATAGAAATCTCAGTTTTACCTCGACCCTAGCCCCATTGGGGGGGTGATTTGGAGGGGAGGCGAATTTCACCCTCCTGCTGATCTCCCAAACTGTTATGCTGGTACCAATTTTGCCAAACCACGTATCAATCGAAGTGGCACTGAAAGGGAATTCATAAAAGCAGCATTATTGTTATTTTTAAGGTTATTTCTGGGCTGAGGTGAAGGTCAAAGGTAAAAAAACACCAATTTTTTAACAAATTTCCATTTGATCGATATTTGAAATGGAAAATAATAACAAAAACGAATAAACCATGTACTAATCGTAAGATCTGGTCAAAGTGCTTGATGAAATGGTGATTATTAATCGTTATTTGAGATTTCATCATTGTATTAGATGAGGTCAAAGGTCAAATAATTTAGACATTTATTTCAACTTAAATAGCACTAAAATCACACATTTTAGTATATAAGTATATTTAGTTTCTGTAGGTGAAGAAACAACCGAATTCGGTGAACTTTTATCGAGACCTGATGCTAGAAACTAAATGATTCTGAAGATTTTCAATAATTGCTGATTAGATGTAGAACTAAAAGAACAAAGATAATAAAATATCAACTTTGAAATTTGAATTTCAAATTTCAAACATTCGCACATAATAAGTAGATAATTCCAAATTCAATAGCTTTGCATTTGTGATTATCTTTATATTGATAGGAAGAATTCTTTTTGTAATCTCAACTTATTTCATCAAGAATTGATGCCGCAATACATTAGAAGTGATTATATACAGAATTTCAATGTTTCCAAAATCTCCAAAATATTCCAAAGATTCTAAGTTGAAAATAGATCTCGCGCCAAAAATAGAGTGAGGTAAATCCAATATATTCCACAACATTTCTGTCTTTTCAACTTTGGCTCTCAGATTTCCGTGAAAATTTTCATGTACACTCATTTTTTACGCTGAACACGAAAATCTTAACGGCGACCACACCAAATGAGAACTTTCCATAGAAATCTAGCACTTTTAAAAACGATTTTGTTCTATATCTCGGTCAGATAGATGTCGAACAGTAAACTCTTCGGCTCTGCATGAGACGACTGATGATGAGACTGGGAACTTACTTGCATCCGAAAGCGAAGTGACCAAAATGAAATGTATTGCAGGGCCTATATAGTGTCCTGGACCGTGACCCGCCTTGTCCTCTGACCGAGATCTTCAATTTCAACGTTGTCCTCTGACCGAGATTTTTTAGGATCTTGGTCAGAGGACAAATTGATGTCGAACAGGAAACTCTTCGGCTTCTGCATTTGAGTTCATGAGACTGGGAACTTAGGGCGAATACTTGAATGCGTAAAACAGTGATTCAAATGTAAAGTATTGCATGCATTGTAATGTCTTTAGACCGAGACCCCTGTCCTCTGATCGAGATCTTCAATTTCAACGTTGTCCTCTGACCGAGATTTTTTAGGGTCTCGGTCAGAGGACATTTTTTGTGGTTTTTGGAGATTTTGAGAAGGTTAATTAAGACAAATGAGAAATTTCTTTTGCATAGATGTTAAGAGCATGGATCCCTCCTATGCTGTGAAATTTCATCGATTCCTGACAAAATTTCTGGTTTCAACATCCATATGAAATTTTTGGGAATATTCAAATACTCTGGTAGAAAAAACGGATAAAAATATTTTTAAATCAATATTACCCACTTGTAATGGCACCAAACTGAATTTTCTTTACGGATTTATAAACTAGCACACTAGAGGATTCGTTTGGTGCAAAACGTTTGATGGAAATAATCAATATTCTTCGAGAAAAGGTACCTCGGTCAGAGGACAGAAAACATCTTGGTCGGAGGACATTTTTTTCATTGGACAATGGAAACCCAGTGAAAATTCAATGATTAATATTAATTGCAGTATTTAAAATTAGACTGTCTTAAAGAGCTGATCTTCTTCTTTCAGATGATATAAATATTAGTGGGTGTATTTGAATGTAACTAACCGAAAATCCGTGTTGAAGTGAGAAAACTGTAACTTTGGATATGCTTTTTTGGTCTTTTTTCGGCAAGAAACGGCAACTTGTGAAGAAGGTCTTAGCTTTGTGAGTTTTTAAAAACCATGCCATAATTGATGAGATCCTAACTGTTCGATTAAAAAAATTGAAATCGGTACAGAAATATGAATTTTACAAATCAAAGCCACATTTTCTTCAAATGTTGTGGATTTAATTGGATTTACCCAGTGCCAAAATTATTTTCCTCTAGTCAAAAGTTGCATAATACGTAGAAAGTAAGCTATCAGAAATCTAGTGGCAGTAGCTTACTTGGTTTAAAAGATATTCAAAAAATTCGCCTGGGGGGAGAACCCCCCCCCAGTAGGGCGAGGGTTAAGTGTTTTCGTCTGAGTGAGTTGAACAGTCTCACTTTCGATGTGTAGACACTGTCTTTTCTCGAATAGAAGCCGCACGTAAATTCATCAATTCAATAGCATTGCGTTAATATCTCTGTATCTGTGCTCATTGATGGAGTTAGCAATTTCCCATGGATGGCATGTGAATTGCCAATTCCATGGCTTTTGGATATTAATGTACAGGTTTAGGACTTCAAGAGTGACATATAAGGTTTGGTTAATGAAAAAGTGATTTCAATGATGACATTGAGTTTCATTAGTGTCATTGTGACTTCAAGTAAAGAAAAGCGGAAATCAAAAGGAACTTACGAAATTGATGGAGACAACAGGATTTCAAGAGCTTCATAACACTATCGAATTCAATTTGGCTACTTAAGAAGGACTAAAACATTGATAATGATGCTCCTACAATGTTGCTGCACACGTTTCAAGGTTGCACATTAAATGGATTGTGATCAACTTTGTCTATAGTTAAGAATCAATTATCTTTATTTCAGCTTTCCTCGAGAAGGTCTCGCTTGTCGCTGAACATTCTGCGAGATATTTCCAATGCCAAATCTCTGCTGCATTTTCTGAATCTAGTGTTGGTCGCATCTCAATGCCTTTTTGCAGAACTTCCTTGTGTCGCAATTCTTTTTTACCATCAGTGCGTATAATCGCGTCATCTGCACTTCATGATTGAGTCACTTACTTTATTTTATGATTTTCAAATCGCAATTTGTGCCTTCACTTCGATTGTATGTTTTGATTACCATTTCAAGAATCGATAAACGTTTCTCTCTCTCTCTTTAGTCAAATAATTGGTATTTCAATATTAGTCAAAGGCTGAAGTTGAACGAGTTCAAATAAAAAAATATCTTTAGCACAGACATGTTTAAAGGCTTCTGCATAATTATAAAATCAATTTGTTGAATACATTTTAATTATATATCATCTCTTCATCGACTTTGACGTTCGTTGCGCCACCCCAAGAACGGCCAACAACATCTACTTCAGACATATTCGACTTTTTGACGTGATTGACATTAATCTCAATCAGTCGCTGCCCCGTTGAACAAACTGACATTTATAGGTGTTATGCGATATGATCATTTCGACAATGATCAATTCCGTTAATGAAGCATAATCAGCTTCTAATAACAGGAAGGTTCTGTGATGAGCAAAGCAGCCGTGGTGTCTGCCTGAATGAGTCAATGGATATTCTATGACCAATAAGTGCAATAGGGCTCCTGCATCTTGCCAGGTCTCACAAGAAATTCTTTTGTCACTCTTGAATGCCTAGCAGTTGTCCAAGATATTACATTGGGAAACTGGGCCATTATTCTTTGACTATTTAAGTCGAGGACTTCATCAATAGTGCCGACTTATTGCAGACTGAAACACTTCTACATCTCACAGACCAATAATTCTGTCTACCAACTAAAATCTGACCCGATTCCGTCATCTACTAACATAGCAAGTTCCATTTTGTTGTTCGCTGTTATGCGCGCACGAGCAAGTTGCGCTCGCATGAGTCTAGAAGTCAGGACTAAAGAATATACATGTAAGTACCAAAAGAGAGATTTCAATTAAAAATATCATCAAAAAGTGTGCCGAAGAACAGCACAACTTACATTAAGTGCATTCACTTCCCATGGAATGACCCCAAATACCCATTGTTCTAAGCTTCCATTATTAGCTCTTATAATCGAAGGTTGGATAAAATGTATTAAGAAGCCATAATATTGAGAAATTCTCTGAAGACCAAAAAAACAAACAACAAGATTTTCAAAAGTACAAAAGTTTTATAAAAGCTTTTAAAAACATTGTTTCAATACAAACAATGTTTTTTGAACGCTAGTAGAAACTCATGCTAATCGGCTTAGCTGCATTTGGTAGTACAGTATAGATTGCGGCATAAAAATGTGACTAAAATTTAGCCCATTAACGTTCAGACGCAGGATTGCCGGTGTGAGGACATTTTCCAAATCTTTACTCTAGGAACTGCGTCACTATGGATTTTGGGTTGTTCTACGACTAATCTGATACTTTGCAGCACAATTTTGCATTTCACCACATTTAGTAATTATTCTAATAGTAAATGTATAATGGCATGATTCCTAGCATTTTATGTAAAAATTCAATTAAATTTCACTGTCCAACATAATCATCGGTGAAGCTTCGATATTCAAAAAATGCAATTTGTTTTTTTCTATCTATTTGAGGGATATGTGAAGCACACATGCAAGTAGAAATCGAACTCCAGCCATAGCATGGAATCAAGAGGCTGATTTAGCAGCACGCACGGTATCCTGCGTGTGGGCAGATGTGTGTACTTTCGTGTAGGTTGAGTTGGATCTTCACTATGAGAATGGTTTACAGTAATTGACTGAAATATATGATCACAATTTTTTTAAAAATGTTCAATTAGCAAAATTAGGGACACATACACACCCCTATGATAGAAATATGGACATTTTCAAGAAAGTGATCGTAAGATTGATAATGCAAGCTGTGATAGGCACAAAACGTGAATATCATCTTTGAGTATCCTTGGTGGTGAGTGCTAAACATTCGAAGGATTTCATTTCAATTAGGATTCATAATCTTGAATCTAGCACCTCTTTGGGAAAAATGCCAAGATTGTGCAGATTACGGATTACATGGCAAGAAAATTCCAGCAATCGGTTAGGATTGAATTTCCATTATGATATAGCACTCTCTTTGATTGATGGATGCAAGAGCATTATATTCGAATTGGGGGAAATAAACTGGCAATGCTCCACTAAAACATTCGAAAAAAATCATAAGGGGAATTTATTTTGTTATTATTTAATTAAATAGAGTGATAATGGACATATAACTGCGACAATTCCAAGCATGTAGGGCGGAAAATCAATCGACTCACAGTTTGAATGTAGACATTTTTGGGCCTACTTCTATTGACATAGACTATAGTAGGCAGTTTATTTTCCAACTAAAATCTTGACTACTTACAGGTTTGTAGGCTAATTTGCTAAGAGCATTTCTGCTGTGCAGAAAATCTGCTTTTCGTGGCTTACTTCAGACATGCAAACAATGCATAGATCAAGCTTGAATTTGGTATACAGAACTGTAGACCCCACTTGTATGTTTTCTGAACGCCTCAATAGCAAATGCATCGTGTCGCTGCGCTTCATGAAAACTTTTCAACATCCTGCCACGTTTTGTGATCTGTTGTTACACATATTTAGCTAGCGAGACGAGACTTTCACTTTGTTTCAACTGCAGTAGCCTACTTGCATGTTGGTTAGTGGTCAATGAATTCATAGTTATGAGAGTTGTGCTACTATATTGTTTCTTCGTAGAAAAATCAAGCACAAATATGAAAAAAGAGAAATGTGATGTTGACTACTTCAAATTTCAACACCTCAGATAAAGTACTGATTTCTTCATTGTGAACATGTTTTCTAGTTGTAATGTCAATATTTCTTGCAAATTTTCTTTGATGAAGTCAAACATAATATTATACCTTATAATGTCATGGATCCTGGAGTCGTATACTTTTGTCAGTGCCATTAAGAAGTTAAGAAGTGTTGACTTGATTAATGCGAGTGGCCTTGACTTTTCCGATAATTAAAAATGGAAAGTCATCATAACCGAAAATCATTTGTACACTTAATAGGAAAATACACGTTTCTGCCCACACGCACGAAATCCTGCGTGCCCGATATGGCTGCTAAACTATAAGTCGCTAGGATTTGATAAGTTTTGTTGTATTTGATAAGTTATCGGAAGCAATTCCCTAGAACGACGCTTCAATACGCTTATAATAAAAAACATTGAGCGTTATTGGTTAATGTAGCATGGTTTTCTAATTATCCGCCAGAAATTAACAAATAATGTCTCATTTTGAAGGCAATACACATCTTTATCATCATAATCAGCATTGCAATGATTGTATTTGATCGAGGATGAGAGTATTATACTCATGAAAAGCAGAAGAACTCGAAAACCAAGAAACTAATTGAAAAGAACGACGACTGAATGGAAAAGCTAGCCTACTTCCAAGCGATAATCATCATGGCGAAGTCTTTCGATAGCAGATAATCATACAACATCAATTGAGTGATGACTGGATCAATCTTCAGCAATCATTCCTTGTGACGGAACGCCAGAAATTTCGTATTTTCCTGTTTCATTTCTTACAGAGCCTCCATGTCTCTTCGAAGTTAAACCCCGAACATTTTCATTTACTACTTTTAATTTTTCACTTAAATGACAATCATCATGGCGAAATTTTTCACCATTATTGTTGCAAATGACCAAACAGCTTTCATTTCAACAGGGATGCCGGAACGAATTTTGGGCAAGGGGGATGAAGGAATGCTGGAGCAGGGCCCATGCGGTAGTGAAATATACATGTATTTTCAATACCAAGAAGCTTGAGCTATTAAAGTCTTTCACATATACAGACCAGGGTAATAATGTTCAGCACGAGTAGGCTATTCACTCTTAAAGTTTTACTCGATTAGTGGCTCCGAGTACCCGAAGCAAAATAGGAGTAAGTGTGTGATAATTTGACAAGAAGTCACTAAGTACTAATCCACTCGCAATAAGACCTCTTCAACTTATTTCATTGTTTTCATCATTCAAAAAGATAATTCTTAATCTAAAGTACCGTACAGCAATTATAGTTGACTGCATGTGCAAGATGAAAGAATGTGAATATTTCTATTCGCTGGTTACCTATTTCGTTGCATTTGAAGCTATCAGCATTAGATAACATGATTGAAAGTACCAGATGTTGTACCATTAATTTATTCGTTAAATAGGCTGACATTACATGTTTCAATAAGGCAAAACATGCTAGGCAGCAAGAGAACATATTTCAATTATGTTGGGAGACATAGCTGTTATGAGGTAGTAAGCTTCATAATATCTAAAACTGAAGCTCGCCTTCAGTCATGAAAGTTCCGCGTTCACAGAAATCATACATTGCTCAGTGTCCATAATAGAAGACATTGTTGATAAACCATTAACAAGTGTGGTCTGCTCTATTCCATACATCATAATCAGAAAATGGTGAAATTAATTATTTTTTTTCAAGTTTTTCAGTTAAACAAAGGGGATATATTCTCAAGTACAGTATACGTAGGTCCATGAAGCTATGATGCTTCGTCGATTTCATCTCAGAGGAAAATTGGCATGTATACAGTAGATTATTCAAGGTTGGGTCTTGGTTTCACTCTTGGGTTTTGGGTAGTCTTGGGGGGTACCAAGAATCTTGAGGTACGAACCCAAGAGCTTGGGTACCCCCTCAAGAGTGAGAACCCGAGAGTAAAGAAATTGACCATGAATGATCATTTGCGATTTTCTTGGAGAAATTTTGCCTAAGCATATAACCACATCATTTCATAGCAAGTCATCTACATGTAAGCTTACATGTATGTACATGTAAATATGTAACCTACTTCAACCACACAATTGGTATTTATATGATAAAACTGTGCTATCATCAATTTTGATATAAACTTACCGTAAATGTCTACCAGATAGTTTGTTTAATTAGCTTTTCAAACTATGCTTTGATTACCTTTGGCTTCCTTGTGAATTAAATCCATTAAACTAGATGCAATGCACATTGTGTTAGACAGAATTTTGTATATATCATTTTGCGTGAAATAAAACAAATAATAAATGAAAAAATGCAATGCATTAAACCAATGCCTGTATAACGCTTATGCTGTTAAATTGGTAGCCTACATAAATTCGTAGATAACTTGCTTCATAGCCTCTTGCCTTGAAAGTCAAACACTTCCGAATAGAAAGATATCGGTATCATTTAATGCGGTGACATTCTTTGATGATTGCTTCTTACGATTAGTAAAAATATTGTTATATCTACATTTGTGCTATTTTCATAATATACGAGGCTTACGTGTATGTTATTACTACATACTATTTAGTGCAGCGGTATGAAGAATTTATCACGGAGGAAAGTGTCGGTATTCGCTTGACAGGCCTGGTTGCAATCTGACCCTAGAGGTTCGTAATGTTCTCTGATAGGAGGTACTTCTGCACAGCTACTTGGCCAATCACACAAGCCTGAGAGAGACAAATATCTATGTCAATTTCCTTCGCTTGCTACCACTGCATGCAATGGCTGGGGTAGGATTATGCCCTCTCTAGACTACAGGCCGTTTCATATTCGTCCCCATTCATGTGCACGTCGCGTACAGCATCATGTTCACGTGACCACTCGCATCAACTCGTTTCTGGCAGGCCCTTTGCAGCAGCAAATTTTTCTTGCATGGTCCATTCCACATCCCTTGTATCTCGGTTGATCATTTGGAGTTGGTTTGAGATGGTACTCGTATCTCGTTCGTTTGATGTAGCTTAATTTTCCGGAGTGGGTCCTTTGGGTCCTTCTGGCAGGTCCTTTGCAGCAGCAAATTTTTCTTGCATGGTCCATTCTACATCCTTTGTACCTCGGTTGATCATTTGGAGTTGGTTTGAGATGGTACCTCGTTCGTTTGATCAAGCGCATTTTTCGTGGGTCCTATCATTGTGCCCACGGACCAAAACAGCAGAGCTGATTCGGCAGACGTTCAGATATACTATCATTGCGTCCTGCTTGATATCATGGTATGCTTGTATATTGGTACCTCGTTCGTTTGATCAAAATGCTCTGGGCTGCCGCTCTAGACGCATAATGCTGTGTTTCTTCCCCAAAATCTTATGCTGTGCGGATACGCACTGCCTAGCGTTCACACGGCCTTGTCAATTTGTCAACGCGCATGACTTTTAGTTACTTATGAGTTAACTTTTGGTCAACTGCCAAAATCCTCCAAGCGGACATATCGCTGCCTTCAAGAATAGGGAAAATCGCATTGTAGATGGATCCCAATCACAGACCTAGGATTAGGGAAGACTGCCTGCTCTCATCAACACGTGAAGCCGGTAAAGGTAAGCAAATCATAACAGTGTCTCTCGCCAAAAAATACTTGGGCAAGAAGTTGGCGGATACTATTAGAGTCGCGGCAATCATTCATTGATAAAAGCGATCATAATTAGAAGCTCACATGATAATAGGCAAACATTTACACCATTTCCATTTATCTATGTAATCACGCAGTACGTACGGTCTCTGATACAAGTGTTTATTCAGTCTTTTCGCAAGTACAGCTTGATAAAATTTCATCTCTTTGCATGGCAAGTTTATGTATTAAAGTACAATTAGTCGCTTTGTGGATAGATGAACGTTTCTTTTATGAAAGGAATATGATCACTGATCGCCTTCATGATTCCCCGTTTGTATAATGAATATGTTTTACTCCCAACTTATTTGCTAGAATCAGTGAATCATGTGCTCGCAATTTATGAACATTTTCAATGCAAATCCATTTAATTTCATCAAGTGCCCCATCAGAATAATTGTGAGTAAGAATTTGATAGCCATGCAATAGATTTCTCATCTATTTCTCATTCTTGCGCATTTACACCTGAAAGCAATTAATTGCTGATCAAACCTGTTCATATATAACATAACACAGAGGTTGCAGCCGTTAACTTGCTAGCAGTGTTTTTGAACGGATCAAAATTCCGCTTTCGCTCGCTCACCGCTCAGTCCCTCAAAATCATCCTTTCGCTCGCTCACCGCTCAAAATCATCGAAAAATGCCGCTCCCTCGTTTATTTCTCGATAATACCCTCCTTAATTCCACAAACATTTTTATGCTCAGAGCTGATTCCATACTTTAGATTAAATAAACACCTTTTAGGCGTTAAAGGGAAATTCATCATTTCATTTCAGTTGAAATTTGAAACACACCATGAAATAATGTAGGCCATCATCATGCCAAATTAGCAATTGCACAAAATTAGTTGAAACAATATATTTTGATGAACATAACCACAGAATTCTTTTTGTATGCATAGAAATGGGCAATAATCTGAAGTTAATCTTGCATGATGATCACACGAATCAGTATATACATTTCGTGGCGCAATACTCGGACGAAGTTCGCAAGGTGCGTTAGGAAACTATGTAGTCCGTGGACAATTGAAAATGTCATAGAAAGCATTTTTAAGACTTCAAATATTTCACTTTCTTCATTATCTGATCTTTTTTGTTTTTTCTAAAAGTGGCTCGTTCAACCGCTCGCTGATGACAAAAAAATCAACGCTCGCTCGCTCAATTTTTGCTCACAGAATATTTTTTTCGTTCGCTCATCCGCTCATCAAAAACTTGAAAAAAATCCTGCTTGCTAGACATTGTTATATGAGAATTTACATGGTGACAAAGCAAGCAAACGATAGGACTAAGGCGAATAATTTTAAATTGTTATATAGAACCATTTTGCAAGTGTAAAATTTTCTAGTTTAATTTAATCATTTTTATTTGAAGGTTTAATTTATATTTTTTGTAAACTTGACCAATATTAAGCAAGATATTTATAAAACCATATTCAAGATTTCTGGGCTCATGAATTACCTAAATAAAGACGAGCGCTAACTTCAAGTCAGTGTGAATATACAGTTTCAAGGACATGCCACTTTTGTGCTTTGGCTGTTTCTACTTCTCCATTTCTTCCTTTGTTTCGGGTGCTGAGCCGGTTGATGAATCAAAACATGTGTCTGATATGTGTTATAGCGAGGAACACAACAGAACAATAATTTCTGTCAATAATAAAATTATCAGTTATATTATTTACTTCAATGATAAAAGCAAGATGTTGGCGTGAAATTTTGATTTTATCAGCATCCATTCAACCTGCTTCATGCCTGAGGTGTCACACATTTGTTAATTTAGCAATTTAACACGATATTGCATGATGTAATTAATTAAAATAAAACATTGTCATTTACCGATCTTTCATGTTTTGCCGCTGGCTAACTCCAACTTCTTGCCCAAGTATTTTCAGCGGCCGTTGATGTAAACAAAAAATCGCGGCTTCAGCGCAAGTAACGGTGAATGAATGAAAGCAGGCAGTCTTCCCTAATCCTAGGTCTGTGACCCCAATGCAATCCACTCCTCTGACGCACAGATTCACAGTGGATTTCCCTGTTCGCCAGAGGCATACGTCATCACGCCGACAATCATGAACCGGCCTTAACCCAGACACAAATGAATCTATGTCTGTGCCATCAACAATCCATGGTCCGGCAGCCAGAACGAGTTTCTGTAGGGAAAGAGGCCGAAAGTGAGACTTTCACGGAATGATGTACACCTTATGGCTACTACGAATCTGCAGGTCTGCCGAGTTCTAGAGAGTTCATCTTCTTTCCAGACAGGATCAAAGAAAAACACATGTATATCCAATGGGACGCAGGTTGCAGTTTTTCGTAAAAAAGGACATTTTCTGTGCTTTCTCTGATTAAACGAAAAGTACTAAGCCCACAGTCATAATTCTTGGCATGCAATGTCTTCAGGTCATTTTATTTCATGTTCATGCACCCCTGTCTATAAAACTAAACACATTTAGATTTGGTGAGCCTCTTAATGTCGGCAAGCACCAACATGTTGGCCCACTTCATCCCCATTGAACCACATTCTCACATACATTGCCGATCAGATGCATGATAATAGCACATGCACATCATAGGAAATGACCTGAAGACATAACATACCAAAAAATATGACAATGGGCTTAGTACTTTTCGTTTAATCAGAGTAAGCATAGAAAATTTCATTTTAACTAAAAGTTGCAATCTGCGTCCCATTCGATTTACATGTGCTTTTCTTTGATCCTGTTTGGAAAGAAGAGGAGCTCTCTAGCCTCTTCACGCGCGACGTCGACATATGTGGACAACGACTCTGAGTTATCTTGCGAACAATAAACATAATGACGTCAGCTAGGGAAGATATTTTCTGTTACTTCTAGTCTTGTCTTATCGGGTTCAATCACATTTTCGACTGTGACTTGTATATCTGTGTCTCTGCACCGCTTCGAAGTATGGATGCTGATTCTGACGAAAATACAACCAAACATGGTAAGTCCATTGATGAATTTATGTACCATAGATATTTCGGGGTTGCATAAAAGTGATCAAATATGAATATTTATGCCCTGACGTATGTGTCAGATGTAAAAATTTATACAAATAGCTGGTATCTAACCTTAGGGATTTTTTTGATTTCGAGTGTCGACATATGTCGACAATGCGCGTTGATACCTATTTTTATTAGTTTAACATATGAATCTAAATTCAACGAAAGCGAAATTATTTGAACCTATCATTTTTATATTATTTTTTCTTGAGTTTTGGAACATCATTTCTTTGAAAGTACGAGCAACAGTGACCCATTCAAATTTTCTTAGGTAATTTCTGAGTCAATAGGCCTATAATTATCGTTGCTACTTTAGCGATACGCGACTACAAATCTGTCTCTTCATTTTTATACGGTCTAGTAAAACCAATTATTTTTCATTTGAGTAATGTTATCATATAAGAGCGTGATCATATATAAACGTTGTCTTCAATAATAACCCATGCTGCATTAGATGAGCTACTGCACGCGTAGGTAAATAGCCTATCGTTAGTGTAAGTAAGTTTTAGTGCAATTATTTCCACATAAGATTTGTCCATTGTCTTGTACATGTAGATCGACAATACATACTTACTTGTATTTTGCATGAGATGAGTGCTGATAATTATTTCACATTTCCGAATACAGGTCTATAATAATCAAATTGTTATAGAATGTAGATTTAGTTATGTATGTTTGTCTTCTTTCAGGTAGGAAACGCAAACTCACTCCTCAAGATGTCATGATTGGTATCACAGATAGAGATTCCCAAGAAAATAATGAAAACGCTCAATTGGATCCAAATTTCAACGATTTAACAACTTCAACTGATTCTCAAGTCTTGCCGCAGTCAGTGGTTCTCAATGTTGCCCATGAATCTCGCAGTCTTCGAACTCGACTCAAGAAGAGGCTCTACAACGTCGATGAGATGATTGCAGCCATAACGAACGGTTCTGATATAGAGCTAGATGAAGATGACTTTGATGAACTTGACTGTGTTATAGACGATAATTATCTCCCTCCCAACCATGAAACCGATGTCAGTGACGAAGACCACGAAGTCGGTCAGGTAGATCTGATCCCTAGTTCTTCAAGTGAGTCATGTAAAAGTAAGCGATCGAGAAATACTTGGCTCAAAAAGGATTTCCCCAAGCCGGACTGCACATGGTTGCATGATACGTCATTTACATCAGGTATAAGTGCAGGTGAGGAAAATAGTCCCATAAAGCTTCTTGAAAAGTATTTCACTCCTGATATTTTCGAGTTATTAGCCAACGAAACAAATAATCGATATATGAAGAAAACGGGCACTGAGTTGAAAGCGACTGCTTCAGAAGTAAGACGCTTTTTTGGTATTTGTATTCACATGGGCAATTTGAAATTCCCTAGGTTGAGAATGTATTGGGAAAAACAGTTCCGCGTACCTTCAGTCGCCGGCGCGATGACTCAAAAGCGGTTTCTTCATCTGTTTGCAAATCTAGCAGCATCTAGTGCTGAAGAGGCTCCTGAAGACAGAACGAGTATCTAATGGAAAATTCAACCTGTTGCCGATGCAGTTCGCACTGCGTGTAGGTCACTTCCTCCAGAGGAATTTAACAGCATCGACGAACAAATGATTCCGTTCCAGGGACGGATACCTGGTAGACAGGATGTTAAGGGTAAGCCGAATCCAGTCGGAATTAAGAGCTTTGTTCGTTGTGGGAAGTCCGGAATCGCGTATGACTTCGAATTCTATGAAGGAAAAGGAACAGGTGTGTCTGAAGATTACAAGTACTTGGGATTAGGAGGATCAATAGTCATGCGATTATTTGAAAATCTCCCTGAGAACGAACATTTCAAGGTATTTTTTGATAATTATTTCACGAGTGTGCCTCTATTACTTGAATTAAAAAAGAAAGGGTTTTACTCTCTCGGGGTTTTGAAATCCAATCGAATGTCTGGAGCTGTGATGAGTACAAGAAGCGAGATGAGGCGTGGAGGAAGGGGAACCATGGATAGTCGGGTCTCGAAATCAGATGAAGTGACAATTGTAAGATGGCAAGATAATAATATTGTGAATCTTGCATCGACCTTCGTTGGAATTGGCGAGGTCGATTTAGTTCGACGCTGGAGTAAGTCAGAAAAGAAATTCATCGAAATTGAACGTCCAGAAGCAGTCAAGTATTACAATGACTATATGGGAGGTGTAGACCTTATGGACCGATTGATTTCATACTACCAAATGACCATGCGAACTAAGCGATGGCCAACGAGGGTCATATTACATCTTCTTTCTTTGAGCATTGTGAACTGCTGGTTGGAATATAGAAGGAGAGAAATTGAAAGAGGTGTCAGAAAGAGAAATGTCCTTGACTTGTTGGCATTCCGACAAGAAATCGCTGATGCTTTATGCAAGGCAAATTGCGAACCAACACGACTTCGGGGTCGACCGGCTTTTCAATCTCTTTTGAACTATGTGAAAGTTCTAAACAAAAAGACCACTCCAGCTGTTTTGCCAGCTAAAGATGTTCGTTACGATGGCATTGAACATTGGCCAGAAGTTTGTCAAATGAAATCTGCTCAACGTTGTAAACGAGAGCTTTGTAACAAGAGTGGTCGAGTGAAATGCACAAAGTGCAACGTATTCTTGTGTTTGACCAGTGAACGAAATTGCTTCACTGACTTTCATGTATAACAGTTAAATTCCATTTCAATATATTTTGAAGTATGATTGTACAATTTCATATTTAATACATATTTTGTAATGATAACAAGTACGTGGTTTTATAAGTCCTATTCGTAAAAAGTTATCCGAAGAAATTGCAGGATTATAGATTACATGTACATACTATGAATTCAAAGTTCATTCAAGTCTAGCTGTTTTACATAATCAAAGTCTAATTCAGTTTTTTATGGGTCAAATTTGAACAAAATTCACTTGAACCCAGATAATTTATTTCATTGTTGTAGGCCCTATTGGTGCTGAAGATGATAGACTATTCAAAAGAATCTGTTCCATTTTTTGATAATACTAAAATAGAATGAACATTTAATTAATATATCAGTAACGGATACTGTTAACAGTGAAAGAATATGATGGTATCTAATGAAATGAATATATGATATATATAATGAATATATGATATTTAATGAAAGAGAGCCAATAACAAAAATTTTGATTAACAACAAATTTTCAGTAAAAGTAGTCCTAACGCGCACTGTCGACATATGTCGACAGTCTGAAAATATGACGTAAACTTATTTATTCTTAATTCGACCGATTCAGATGTTCTTATATATCCTCATAGGTAACCAAAACCGAAAGAAAGATTTTTTCATCAAAGATTAAAAATGCGCGCGTGAAGAGGCTAGAACTCGGCAGACGTGCAGATTCGTAGTAGGCATAGGGTGTACATCATTCTGTGAAAGTCTCATTTTCGGCCTCGTTCCCTACAGGAACTCGTTCTTGCTGCCGGACTACCAGTCTAGCATCACATACTTAGAGAAAGCGAAAAGTCGGATTTCTATTATTAATACTAATAAACTACCAAACGATGCATCAGCGAAGTATATGAATATGCTTAGTATTGCTTAGCGCCGAACAGCAGATACGGAAGCTTAGATGATTTCAGAAATATCGAATTGTTTTTGAACAAACATTGAGCTAGCTCAGGGGTGGCGCTACGGGGGGTTCTGGGGGGGCACAGGCCCCCAAGAAAATTATTGGACCCCCTGTCCGCAGGGCCACTGTCGGCACCCGGATTAAATTTTGTCGGCAGTCGGCCTCCAGCACCTATATTTTGCATTACAACAACAGAGAATACAGTTACGATTCGAATCGTTGCATCAGATATTGACTTGGATTGCTAGCCAAGTCAGCAACATTTGCCACAAGCATTTTTGTTTACAACGTTATCTCTTTATCCTGTTGAACGGTAGCAAGATTGTATAGGGAAGAGATTTTCTCTGTGTCGAGTTTTTGGTTATTTGATAATTGTTGACACGTGCACAGCTATAATAGATCATTAAACACAAGATAAAAGTTTGCTATCGTCTTGTTAAGGTTCGGTATCACGTTTCTGAGATCTTATTCTGAGACATTACTTTAATGAATAATTAGAACAGCTGACAATATGAAGGAGCAATTGTCATTTTTGATGATTTTGCCGTGTTCAGAATATACGAGCGTATTTTATCTAACAGATATACTACCTATTAACATGTAGAATTATAACTGATTTCTCAGTGGATTTTTTGAATGATGAGGATGAGATAGGATAATAGATAAACGATTTTCTACTAGAGATTTCCACCTACTAATACAATCAATCAACAGATCGTCTATCTTGAGAGACAAGGAGCTAATTCAGATTTCGGTAGTGGTGTGATCGATCAAATTTTGCGCGAGCGTAGCGAGCGTGCGTAGACCAAATCGTGCGATGATCTTGCTATTTTACCAATGAGATGGTCCAAATATGTTACAGCCATATGATTTGCTTTCATTTGGATGTTAAAGGAAAACGAAACGCCACACACCATTTCTGAAGTCGCACGACTGATTCAACAGTTAATAGAACGCCTGTTGTTCGCGTTGTCGAATAGTTCAAACGGTAAGTCGATCTGCAAAACAGAATGTCAAATTATGAATTGATGCTTTACATTCAAAGTCAGTGGTACAATAAGGTATGGAGAAACCTCCTCAGCGACTTTAGTGCCTGGTCGCTGCGTCGTTTCTGGAAGCAGTTCCGACTAACTTCGACGTGTCGGCACTCGCTACTGGGACATCTTCCCAGGTGGTTGACTTTGGCGGGAATGTGGAATTTTTCCGCTGAGTGAAGCAGTCGAAGGAAAAAACGAAGGCATAGATGTTCCACTGACTTGGCCATGAGAAGTAGGGACACCCCAGTGACGGCTGGCCACCACTTACAGTATATTTTAATAGATATTAAGATTTCCTCCCTTACTTCGTTTGAATGACCTGTCTGGGTGTAGTGTCGAAAGCAACAACTTTGACAGTCTGAGATGCTAACAGGTACCCCGATCGGATCGACCATCTGAGAGGGACCAGCCTGAGAGTAGAGACGGAAGTTTAAAATTGCAATCGATTCGCCAGCAGCTTCAAACATGAGATCTAGGCAAGTCTCATCTTGGAAGTAGTTAAGATAGGCTTTAATAATTGCAAATATACTTTGAAAGTACTCAAAAAAAATTTGCATATTTTTGACTGCAAATCCCTTTTACTATTGCGAAATACAGAAGTCACATACATTCAGATATACATGCTGTAGTCATATAACCGTAACATCTGTGTAGGCAAATAGTCTGCATCCCATGCAGTCACATGGTCAGTCAACAAGATGCTTTGTAGTTAAGCGCAAGGTTCCTAAGTGATAGTCATAATAATGCAGTATGCATAATTTGCATGCAATTGGACATAAATGCACATTTAGTATGCCTATATCTAAATTTAACTTGTTATATAATCGAAATATTTCAAATTCAGTTTTTAAGCGTCTTGATAATGAGGTTCAATCTTCAAATTAAATCTTCAAGGTTCAAATTTAACTTGTTATATAATCGAAATATTTCAAATTCAGTTTTTAAGCGTCTTGATAATAAGGTTCAACTTTTCTCCGGGTTCAACTTAGCCAAGGAGTGATGCTTGTGGTCTAGAAAAAAACAAGCACAAGAAAAAGAATTAGAAAACAATCGAAATGCTTAAAAGACAGTGTAGTTATGTCTTCACTGGGATCCTCTTCCATTATTGATTTCTGCACACAAGTATTTTATCCGATAATTGATCTTTGCATGAACGAGTTGAACCGATGATTTAACGAGGAAAATAAGGTTATCATGAAAGGTATATCGGCACTGACCCCTGGAAGTAAAGATTTCTTAAAGTGGGATATCATCCGACCCTTCGGAGAAATTTGCAATGCTCAACAAGATGATCTTGATATTGAGGCAAAAAGTATGATGCGATTACTATCAAGAAAAAAGGACGGCATTGATCATTGTCCTTAGTGTCATTTTCTCTATTTACATGTATGTATAAAATAGTATCACGAATAGCCATTACTTTTGTAGACCTATCTCATTTCAGTTTTTGCTCGTATCTTTTGTAAATGTAGGCCCAATACTGATTTAAACGAAGTTATAACTTGCAAGTTCTATCCATTTGCTTTTGTACATTAATGATATTGTTTCTTGAAAATCGTGTCCTAACACGTTAGGAAAAGTACATGTACATCCCATGTCTTTCGAAGTTTTATGAAATATGCATGTGGCACTTTCTTGTCCTCACCATTTGTACCTAAAAAAATTCAAATATTTTCTCTATATATCTTTTTCTAAAATTAAATTTGGAAAGCAATTGCATAAAGTTCCTACATGGGCTCTGATTATTTGAGTTGCATGCATGCATCAACATCAAATCGTTTGACATAGTTGATAGCTTTTATGGTGCAGTCGAGAACTCTTAGAAAATAGAGTGCATGATGAAGGTCCTCATCACGCACGCTACATGAGTCAAAGCATCTTCGTATTTATACAACACGTAGCGTTTAGCAAGCGAAGATGCTTTTAGTTCATAGCTACTTATTTACGAATTTTAATTGTTCACGCAAGAAGAAATTTAACAAACCGGTACAAAACTTGCTACCTGCTCTTATGCAATGTACACGAGGTAAGCCAACAGGCATTTGTTTCAAAATTCTCAAAGTTGACATACATGAATTACGCAAGATTTTGAAAGAAAATCATAGATATACTCGTTATTGATAATTAAATAAATCTCAGATATAGGAACACATTTTCTATGACAGTTAGCATGTAAATTGTCTGAAAGAAGAAATCCGACGTATGTGTAGGTGTATAACAAAGTGTGCATCGATTGAACAATTTTTTGTGTGTGCAAAAATTGCACATTTACAACTCAATTACACAATTGACATGTGCATGTATAGCCCACAAGTAGGCATAGCTGTTCATAGATTACAATAATTAGCCGGTATAGCCTGTCGGCACCTCGGTTAAAACCGTCGGCACAACGCTTCCATGGACCCCCCAGCTCTAGGAACCTGGCGCCACCACTGAGCTAGTTTCCTCATTTTGGTAATGAAAAATGTAGCAGATTCCAAGAGTCTCCAGTGTTTCTAAGTTCTATTATTGAGAAGATCGCATCAATCATCAAAGTGACTTGAAGGCATCATGTTGCACGCTTATGTACACTCATGGACCCTGCACTAAATGATGACAAAGATTCACAATCAAATTGATGAAGATTGTATAAGTTAGGACACAAATTTTCATCTTTTCCTAACTTATACAATCTTCATCAATTTTCACCCTACATGTACCTGGGAAAGTTATCTACAAGACAAGGGTGCATAAGCGCTTTTTCGACCTAGCGGCTTGAACAGCTATGCGTTTTCACAAGACGGTAGTTGCGGACAGTAATCGTTTATTCATGGTGAAGCTCGCAGATTTGTGGCTAAATTTGTAGAAATCTGCATCCGTTTGCATGTGCAGATAGTTACCAGTGTTGTTGAACTAGTGACTGAGAAATCTAACTGCCTGGAAAGGACATAATTCAAAAAACATGGCTGACATTGGTGAGACCTATGCGGAAGGTAAATGCAGTTAGTGAGACATAGCTACAGCGTTTCATTTTGATTGGCTGTTGTGTGTTATTGAAATCAGTCACGACATTCAACAGTGTTTTCTTTTCATCAATCGGAGATTTTTTAAGACGAGACTATACGCTGGCGAAATTGTCGTGGGTTGAATCGACCGCCTGCTCTCCAGTCCAACCAAGTCTGGGGTTTGGGAAGGGGCAAATCTCCTCCATAATTTGCAATGATTGACCTACATGGGTTTGACTTACTATGGTTTTGCAGAGAACATGCGGAGCAAATTCTACATCATCGTTTGACAAATCGACACATAAGCTTCCCTGCAACAGTCACAAATGTTGACCATTTTGGAAGACAAGCCAAAATCTCCACATCACCTACAAACTCGACCTAATGCTTCATTGTGTTGATCGGTCACCGTTAAACGAACAAGCGGCAAACACGCTGAGTAAACAAGATCTGCAATGTATTAGCACTTCCTTATTGCTAACTAGTAATGAATCGATTATGTTTATTGTCAATAGTAACGGAGATGACTAGGCCAATCTGACGAATGGCAGAGTGGCTGTACTTGAAGACGAATATCTCATTGTATACCAGATGAATTAACTCACCATGAGCAATATTGCTATCGGTATCAAATTTGCTCGGGCGTCGACTTGAAAAACAGGAAATGCATTATCCGACGAGCAACAAAAATAATAGATTTCGCTCTTTTGCGAAAGGTAATTTAGGAAAGACTAACGATGAACTTTCTTGATAATCCATCAGTTTATCTATGATAGAGTCATTTACTCATCTGTGAAATTTCTAGCTATTCGGATTTTGTCTTCTGATTGTTTGCATAAGTCAAAATTTGAATTCAAAATTGTCATAAAATCCCTATTTTTGCATTCCAAGGCAGATATTTTTAAAACTGGTCGATAGAATTGCATAAGAGAAGTACATCCTTTCAAACGAGGCTCTAGTGATGTATTGACGTCGGAAAGTTTTCATTCGGATTTTTCCTTGAGGTAACAAACTCGCAATATTTACAATATACTTCTTAAGATCAGTTTTAAAAGTAAAATCAAATTTCCCATTTAACGACTCGATGATTATTTTTGAAATTTATGTTACTCTCCACGAATGATGCGGTGCGTTTTATCGATACAGCATTTGAAATTGAAATTCAGATTTCATTTTAACGATATGCAGTAAGTACAAACTATATAAGTAGTATGAAATGTACCATTTCGCTATTTTTTCTTAAACTGCTCGATGGATTTTTCTGTTGTTTTCCACATAGTCTCCTCTGACCATAGGGAAGCCACATACAAAGAGGAAACGCATTCGGATTTCATTTCATTTAATTGAAAATTATTCACATGTGTGTTGCAGATGTAGCAGATCTATATCTACGATTTCATTTGAGTAAGCGTGTATTTATATTTCGAAAAGACTTGTGACTTCAAGTGGAAAGTTCAAGGTGTTCCACCAACCAGATTTTCCTAGAATTTTGATATGTTGATAAGGGATTTTTTCACTACAAGATAAAACCACTCTTGAAACTATTGCAATTTGTGACTGGTTGCAGTGTAATTCGCTGTAGATTGCCTGGACTAATTCTATTGTTTTCAATATCCATTTCCTTTCTGGTCCTTTTTTTAGTGTCGGATTTTTGTGGCATTAACCATGTAGAAATCCGATACTGTCACAATAAATGACTAGAACGGACAAGCACATCGTAAACAATGCTGCTTCGTGAACACGCGCTGTCATCACATTGCCAAAGCGATAATGGCTTACAATGGTTGATAAGGTTTAGGTACATGTATGTTGTCTGTATACTTTATAAAAATTCACAGTTGCTTTTATTTCTGCTTCAGTAGAAAATTATTTTGAAAAAGTAACTTTCAATACATTGCTTGCGTTCAGAATTTGTAAATATGATAGATGTCAGTAATTTGATTATTCTCAAGATCTAGCAAAATTTACATAAAGCGGTGCCTGACCGAACAGTTGAAATTACCATTAATGAACAGCTGCTATCCATTCTAGTTACACTAACTTCAACAAATGCGAAGTTCGGATTTCTATTACTGATATAGTGATTAGTATTAAGTCATATAGAAATCTGACACTCTGATGTTAAAGAGGTAGAACAGAATTGCACGTTGACAGAATTTTTACGCGGAGCTTTTAAAATCCCTTCACGGAAATTCATGATTTGTTATGAGATTTTTCTCATGTATATCTCATCAAATCTCATAAGTTTCTGACAAAGATCTCATCAATAAATGAACAGTTGCTTTTTCCAACCTCTGAATTTATTTTTATGGCATTTAGTTATTGAGACTTTCTTAGCCTCCCCATATTGCCCAAAAATCAACTTTCAAGTCCATGTCCACAAAACTACTTTAGTATTCGAATTGATGAACCATTAATCTTCATGATTAGAGACTGAAATGTGATTGTATATATGTCTATTTTGAAATCCTGCTTAGTAATGCTAATTGTGAAGTCAATTTATATATGCATCATTTCGAAAAGGCTGTTGCATGTCGCTGTGATGTATTCTATATTTTAGTTTTTATCATTTATAGTCTAAACATGGAGATTCTTTTCGATTGAATAAGGTTTTTTATGACTTTTTCCTTTCGGGGCTAATATGCATACCTTGATACTGATAAACTTTGTTTTCATAGAAACTTCATGACTCTGTATTAAAGTTCATGAGTTCTCATGAAAAATTTTCGTGGGGAAAGCTTACGACACCGTTTTAAAACTTCCTGTTCTTATGACAGTTCAGTTACTCAATAAATGCTAGAAGCTTTTCTACATTTAAAAATTACAACATGATGTAATTCTGTTTTGAATTCATTAACAAAACAAATTTTTCAGAGCCATTAGAAGCCGCATTTTTGAACATTTTTTGGCTCCAGTAAGAGTGGGCAGTGCATAAGTTCTTTATTCAGTTCATACAACAAAATGTACAACACACAGCTACACAAACTATCATTTTATTGTTCAGCCGTCACCAAGGACGTTATACTAACAAGAGTTAACTTATCCTTACAATGGAAGTCTTTGGAATGTTCAATCATGCAGATTCACCTTTTTAGGCTGATAAAGTGCAGTTGAATCGTCACTTGGTTATTTTCTAATGGCACTTGGAATCCGAAATCACTATTTGTGGCTATCAGAATTACATGCATTGGAGATGGGTGACCATTGGGATCGTATTTGCCAGCCTTTAGAAGCAATGTTCCATTGTTGTATAACTGAAAATAGAGAGTTTATAGAGTTCAATGCAATTTTTTCAGGTGTACATGCCTGAATAACAAAATAAAAATTATTTTTTGAACAAGAAATTCATTCAACAAGAAAGTTTTCCATCAATATTTCGACATTAATGTTACACGTAATTTCAATCCTAAGATATTAAAGATTGTTAATTATAAGATTAATTGATTATCAAATAAAAACAAGCAAAATAAAAAAAACTAGTGTTCCTTGTTCATCGTGTTCGTTCACTTTATTACAAAAAGAATCTTTGTTTGCACCGACAAACCGACAATTTTCATCAATATGCAGTATACTCGCATTTCTTGAAAGAATGATTCCCCTTTACTCAATTCATAAATAAATGAAGTCACTTAAGTCATTTTGAGAAAATAAAAATAACTAGTACTTTTCACAATGCATTTTGCCTACTCTTATTTACTTGCAAAAACTGGCG
Source organism: Prostheceraeus crozeri (assembly GCA_907163375.1). Classification (NCBI taxonomy): domain Eukaryota; kingdom Metazoa; phylum Platyhelminthes; order Polycladida; family Euryleptidae; genus Prostheceraeus; species Prostheceraeus crozeri. Next base: position 368,287 of record CAJQUW010001601.1, read on the forward strand.
GACTGTCCACTCTTTTTCAAGTGCAAACATTGGACTGAATACAAGCATTAAAATCATAAACTTGAATAGTAATTATGCTAAATTGATAAACAAAATTGAGGGCATACAAACCTATCAGACGTGGAGATAAAAAATGATAGGAATTGAGTAATTAACTTATATATTATATTAGAAACAAAAAATAAGACATCAATCAGGTTTTCAATATTCCTCGGAGAACTCCGCGCCAAAATCTCGTTTTACACGAGCCTTATTTAATTGATTTAATTTTTTTAATCATCTTCAAGTATTTAAGCGATTTATTGATTTAACCCGAAACGCATTGTGACGCGACTATGTGACGTCAGCGTTAACGTCAACTATAGCCTACTAAGTATAGAACATGAAGTCATGCATACATTGACAGAGAACAGAAAACAAGTAATACTTGCTGCACGAGTGCGACAACTATTTTGTTCAGCGGTTCGTCCGTCTCAGTATTCAAGGAAGCCGCTGTCTATCTCACGGTAAGAGCGTAATTAGAGCGGCAACCCAGAGCATTTATACAATGGAAAGATGATAGAAGGTTTGGATATTTAGAGGTGATGATTACAGAATGACTTCCATGAATATGTATTGCTGCCGGACTGCACCCGTGTCCGTGACCCCTTTTGGACCCTTCCTACGTACATGACATCAATTGAATTTATTCAATGGAACAATGGTACAGCTACAAGGCGTTTCAAAAGATTCCCTAGAGCTCCATTGACACCAAACTAGCAATGACAGCAATTTTACCTGAGGCTTTCAACCCGACAACAACCCCTAAACTTTGAAAATCACCCCATCCTGTAAACCACTGAATTTATTCCTTGGAACAATGGCACGGCTACAAGGAAGCGACGCGGGAATCGCAACATCGGTATCCTCTAGAACTATCAATAATCGACATTTCCGTTTGCATCGCACAAGTTAACGCACTCCAAAGGCGAACTGCTTCCCTCACCATGAATGACCAAAAGCCCTCTAAACGAAGTCCTTCTCATGTGCTAAACCAAACAATTGTCAAGTGAATTTAAACTTGACAACAATTAGGTGGTGGGAATCTATCAATTGGAAGACCCTGCTGCCTAGCACATAAGAGATAGATGAAATTCATGGACTTTCGAAAGAAAATATCACCCTTTTGGCGCCCTCATAAAAAATGATTTTCGATGCTGAGACTCGCAGAATTTTTTCCCTGTTGTGGCGTCATTCCTCAATGGTGTTCTTGAAACATCACCAACAAGCAACTGTGTTGTTGATCAATGGAATCCTCTTTCAAAAGCAAAACGTCTTCACATTCATTCAAAAAAAGTTCATAGCACCAAAATTCTTCATTGAAATATTTGAGGAGAGCGTACAAATGAGAGCGCAGAATATCAGCAAGCAGATCAATCATCGAAGAATATAAAATATGAATGATAGGAGTAAAACCTTAAAAAGCGCTTCGAATTGATTAAATGGCAGGATAGTACAGCTGATAAAATCCAGATGAGTGAAAGTATCAGATTGTTAGTAAGCAGTCATCGTCTCATCTTGGTTGATGAGAATATTGAAAAATTGGTTTTTATTGAAAAATAATGCATTAATTGAATGCGGAACATCGCACCATGTGAATACCAACGGCCGTTATATTTTTGATCATTTTTGATAAGTTTGGATACTGCCGACCAGTACGACATGCTGATATGAATGTCCCTGTTAGATGAATATTTATATCATATCATATGTAAAATTATATATAAAAAATGAGAACCACGTCCTCATCCCTAATTTTTGCACTAGCTTTGTAAACGATCTTGAACAACTTGTCTTGCTGCTTGTCTTTTCCTATGAATATCCCATAAACTTGCCGTGCTTTGTCGATACCTTATGATCAAATATTGATTAAACTGCAAGCACAAGGCCTATGAAATGCTAAAACCTTATTATACTGTGTTCAGAGACTAGCGAATAGCGGATGCAATGATTCGTCCTTAATACACAGAAAAAAACGATGTAAAAAAACTGGCGAAGATGGTACAGTCAATTTTCGACTTCTGTCGTACAGTATCAGATTTAGTCGTGCTTGTATGAATAAGAACCAATCACACAATTCATGTATCATATAGAAGTTTCGCTGGCGCTATGAATTCCAAATATATCATTTTTGTTTTCTTCAAGTGGTTGGTTGTATAATGAAAGTTAACACTTATTGAAAAACTGATTTAAAACAATGTTTTAAACTTGGGCCAAACTTATTTTCACGACCCAAGTTTTTAGAATCTTGGGAAGAGCATCCAAGGTCACCCAGGTCAAACGTTAAACCCAAAGTCCAAGGTCCAGCCTTTTGTCGGGTGCAATGATGCGACAGCCGTACCCAATGATTTCATCAGAACATCAGATGCCTTCAGTTCTGCTAAAAAATTGCTTCACATTCGGTTTCGACTTGACTTGCTAATCAAGAAAGCATCCAAGAATGATTGATATGCGTTTAGTGAAGTAATAAAAATCAAAACACTTGCAATAGAAGATCTATCGATTTGAAAAGATATTTGGAGTGAGTTCCATCCAATCACATAGAGACGAACTTGCGTACTGTAGAATGTAGAACCATCATTAAACATACATCTTATTATACATAGAGGAGCAAAATGGGATAAATGAGTTGCTTCTCCGGTGAGTCCTCGATGATGGCATGACAACATGCCGAGAAAAACCACAGAGTTTGGCATCAGGTCGTGGAGTACAGACCGTTTCATAAATAATTACATAAATAAGTTAACCTATTTTCAAATGCAATTTTCGTGTTGAAGTCCTGGTTCAATTTTAATAAACGATATGCTATATGAGACCTTGTGTTCCATAGATTGCTCTGACCATAGAGTAAATACATTAGGTAGAGTGGTAACTCCGCATTTGCTAAATCCCCAATGTGTATCGATATTATTAATGAATTCGAATGTGATACAGTCGGAATTGCTTCCAAATGTGAGACTTGCGGTTTTAAAGAAATTACAGCGGAATTGACTGATCATGATAGTGTAGAAGGATATGATATTATTCTAAGGATCTTCCGTGTCATGACAGCCTTCGAGAGGCTTGTTAAATCAGCAACTCGATGAACTGCTATTGCTTTCATGCTGAACCTCAAGAGAATCTTCTTGAGCGAGATCATATCATAAGCAACGTGCCACTGATAGAGCAAAATCACATAATCAAAGACAATGATTTCAATTAATTTTGAAAGATGTAAATGGGTCCACATCACTATTCAGATTCTAGAAATGAAACATGAATTTAATGAATCATAAAATCATGCCGGTGAAAATTGAATTAAAAACTTGAAATTTCAGCCAAGAAAGCACGAATAATATCGTGACTTTTTCATGAAGACTTCCATTATAATGCGGATCATGAAATTCCCTTGATAATAAGCTTGATTTCCGCTTAGTTACGATGCTTGTTATCAAATATTCATTCCGTTTGATATCCAGCTTGTTTCATACTACTTATATAGGTGAGCCATCTCGGTAGTATTTAAATTGGCAAATTTTGACTGTTTTCAAAAGTGCTCAAATAATTTTTTGGACCACGGGAACGCAATCTTCGCAAAAAACTGAATCTTTTGATAAAATGTTTCACTGTATACAGATATTTTTTTTAGTTGATGCTCTACCTATATATCCCTACTCTATGGTTCTGACATATATTCTACTTTCCTAAGTGGTCAGTTGTGGTCAGTAGGCCCACTGAGTAGGTCACTAAGTAGGTCAGTCTGAACTGTCACTCAGCTTCATCATAATGCAAAAATTTTAAGATTCGCTGAATGTAAAAAAAGATACAGTGCAATTAATTTTTACCAAAAAAATGCTACTAAAAAAGTTTGACATGAATTTTTCATTGATGAAGGTGCTCAGTTTCAATAAACCATAAAAATGCCATGTGAAAGGATATGTTTCGTACTTTGATTTGGCAGAGTGATTAGGTTGTATGTGGTCAGTTGTGGTCAGCAGGCATAAAAGTACGAATTTTTGGACAATTCATTCACCGATGCCTGCAGAATAAACTACGCAAAACAGACAATTAATATTGTCACCATTGAATCAGGCTTGTGTTAAGTTTTCATATGATATCACTTTTTTCGAATTTCGATAACATTTGGTACAGTTTTACTCAATTAACACGTTTGCTTGATTTTTCTTTAACTTTCGCGTCGAAAATGTTTTTAACGGTCAGCTGCACACAACTTAATAACTTTTGCTGCATTAACGGTGGCGCTTTCGAGTTTGGGTTTAAAAGAATATGTACGTTTTATCACAATCTGCCCATCCGTTCACTGGCAAACTTCAAATTCGCATTGTTCCCTTATTCAGCCATCGGGTGATACATCATTTCCTTCGGTGGAGGTCAGGATTTCGAATCTTTGATCTGCGCGTACAAAGGCTTGGCGTCAGACTGAGACTCGCCACCTGTTCACAAACAATAGGAATCTCTTCACGTTTTAGTTGCTGCGCCCGATAAGTGGATCGACAAGACTTTTAGCAACTCATTCAATGATGACAGGAAACGGGAGCAGTTATGGCATGACATCAATGACATGATCAGCTATGATATGATAATGAATAATTTTTCTAATCACTAACTACTTCATTTAATTAGGCACACCACACTGTTTCCTAAACCAATCATGTGTCTCGGCTGACCAAGTGAATACGTTCAGTAATCAATTACATGAGCTCAAGCAGCTTACGGTTAAATTTGATGAGAATAAGCAAGAGAAAAAGAGCTTTTCGGGTTGTGCAACGATTTAGGAAACGGACTGTATATTCCAGTACATTGCGTATGAATGCATTGTAAACGGAAACAAGCTGCGTCTTTGATAGACATTGTCGAAGTCTGCGGATCACGTACAAGCGACTGTTGGTTTTCTTGGTTCTTTGATCAATATGCACATTCCATTTCAGATTTGATTGAATTGTTACCCCGAGAATTTTCATCTCTTCACAAGTTCTGTTGTAGTTTTGAAGAGGGATTTCTACTTTCTCTTTTAGGATAATCATGACTTTCGTCTTTGCCTCATTTACCCTTTAAGCGCCAAAGTCGCATTATTGCGAGGAGCAACTTGTACGTTGATATTGGTAACAGTATATCGGTTTTACTTGCTTTACTGATGCACATATTCATATCAGGTATCTGTTGATCACAACAAGTCTTCTTTATTCATTTACTTCGCCTAGATTGGTTATAATGACCGTGTGGAGAACCAATCACAGCCGAGATTTCTATCGATTTTGAACACACGCAATCACACTGTTATCGTGACTGCGTTTGCTTGTGGGAAGCGTGTGATCATTCTTCCAGGATGGCACGACGTAGATTCGGCACAGAAAGAGCAGCAGAATTGATAACTCAGGACTCCGGTAGTGAACCAGAATCAGAAAATGATGATGTACATGTAGACATACAACTTTGAGGTCCTGGTCATTCTAGTAATGCTCTCGGAATTGATAATGGAGACTCCCTACCGCCCCCTCGTAGTCGACGCCGCCGGATTGCTGCTCCGGAGTTACAGCAGGAATGGACTATTCTTGGACCATTGGTTACCAGTTTTTTGTGATAATAATACGGGATATCAAGGTGATCTAAATCTAGAAACTGCTGCACCTATTGATGTGATAAAGTTATTCTTTACATCCGACTTCTGGACTTTGTTAGTGACTGAGACCAATCGCTATGCTGAACAATATCTCAATGACAATGAGCTTCCCCCCAAATCGCGGTTTAGAGATTGGAAACCAGTAACTGTTCCAGAAATGAAGGTTTTCCTTTCTTTACATTTCGCCATGGGCCTTGTCTAGAAGTCAGAAATTGAAGACTATTGGTCAACCTACTGGCTAACACAGACACAGAAATCGCTTTGAAATAATATTATCATTTCTGCATTTCAACAACAATTCAGAACATACTACGTGGTACGCCTGGTTATGACCGACTATTCAAAATTCGACCATTGATCAATGTTTTACAACCCAAGTTTTCTGCTTTGTACAGTGTATAATCTAAAGAAAGAATTATCTGTGGATGAACTGACGATTGCTTTCAAAGGCAGAAGTGTTTTGAAACAGTATAACAAAATGAAACCTGATAAATGGGGATACAAAGGATTTGCCGCATCTGAGGTAGAAACAGGGTATCTTCTTGATATTTCTTTGTATGTTGGTAAATCTGACAAAGACGATACTGGTGCGTCTCCCTCACATCGCGTTATTCGAGATCTAGTGAACAGGTATGAAGGGAAAGGTCATGAAGTGTATATCGACAGTTATTACAGTGGAGTCCCTCTTGCTATAGATCTCAGTTACAAAGGTATTGGTGTTTGTGGCACTATAAATTCAAACAGACGCGGTCTTCCATTGGGCTTGAAGCCAGCGAATCTATCTTCACAGAAAGGGGATGATCCTGTATTTGCAAGGAATGGTAAGCTTTTGGTATGCGCCTGGCAGGATACCAAATGCGTTATTATGTTATCCACTGTTCACACAAATGATTGCGTGGAAAAGCAGATTCGATCTAGACAGAGTAAGACTGGATATCGAACCATTTCGAAACCAGTATGTGTTGCTGATTATAACCAACACATGAATGGTGTGGATCTAACAGGGCAGAAATCCAAAACCTATCTGTTTCCTCATCGCTCCAGGAAATGGTATCATAGAATTGTGAACACTTTTTTGAGCATTTGTGCTGTGAATGCCCATATCATATTCAAGTCGCATCCACCACATTCCTTAATCTCACTGAAATCTTTCATTCAAAAGATTTGTGTATCGCTGCTGGAAGATTACGAAGTTGTCCAACGGCGCGGCAGACGAAGTTCGGGTGACATGCCCCAAAGACTAATTGAAAGGCACTTCCTGGAGCAAACAAACACCAGACCCGATTGTACTGTTTGCAGTGATCGCACAGTAGAGGGCGGGCGGCGACAGACACAATTCATGTGTCAAAGATGCAACGTGCCACTCTGCGCGTATCCTTGTTTTGAAAGATACCACACCCTATTGAACTTCAAACTGTGTCATGTTTACATGTAGTACTACATTTGGACACTTGATATTATGTGCTAGTAAATATATTTCATATTAAAATAGCATGTATTATCATAACATTCGATAATTTGGGAAAAATAGACATAAAAAAAACTACAGAATTTTCGAAAAAAATGCGGCGCCTAAAGGGTTAATGAGTACACTAGAGTGCACCATTGTCTCGTGTTTTCAATTTCAGCATGTATTGATGTTTTAACATGAGATTGATCTGTAAATGACTGAACAAAAAGAATGTCGTCAGCATATTTCATGACATGTGAATAAATGGGTTAAGCAGAGGTGCTTCCTGCTCATGGCCTGGTGACGAAGGGTGACTCGTTGATTGCGATTGGTTAGGAATCCAATGCACAAATTCGCAAAGGATGCTGGTATATCAGATGACAATAAACTATTGATGAGAGCTGAATGAGACAAGCGATCAAATGCCTTCAGCAAGCGATCGAATTCGCAAAGGATGCTGGTATATCAGATGACAATAAACTATTGATGAGAGCTGAATGAGACAAGCGATCAAATGCCTTCAGCAAGCGATCGAATTCGCAAAGGATGCTGGTATATCAGATGACAATAAACTATTGATGAGAGCTGAATGAGACAAGCAATCGAATGCCTTACTGAGATCTAACGATGCCAAAGCGACCGCATTAATATTGGAATTTTCTAATATATAGATGTATTTATTATTTTTTCCAATATTGTTGCGAAGATTGGAATTAGGGAGATCGGGCGCAAGTCAGCAATACTTTTTGCACGGGCTTTTGTAACAAGTGCAACTGATGCTAATTTCCATTGATGTGGAAAGTCGAAGTTCTCCAAACAAAGGGGAAAAAGGTGCGTTAGCGGAGAAGCCAAAACAGATGCGCATTCCCGAATGAAACGAGGTGGTATATCATCACTACCGCTAGCCTTCTTGATGTTGACCTTGGACAGGTGATGGAAGGTTGTTATGACATATATGCTCGGCTACCAGAGTTGATCGCTGGAAGCAGTAGAAATCATGTCTTTCAATTTCAAAATGCCTGAAGGTATCGAGAAGTTACTCACGAAGTCTTCATTTATTGCGTTAGCTGCTTCAGAACTTGAATGAAACTGATTGACAGTTTTGCATGATGCGTTATCTGCAACTTACTACTGAACATATCGGCAGCCCTCTACATATCTGTTTTTGACTTTTGTATTCATAGTTTCCAGCCTTTTTTTCTTGATGATTTCTTTCTTGACTTTTTCCTCATAGTATTGGTAATTCGCATGCTGGTGATTATGGAAGGCGTCGTATCGTAATTGCGTAAGTTGATTAAATGCTTCAACTTCGGAGTCATCCATGGGCGGTCATTACTCATTACTATTCATTTCTATGAAAGTGTATGGCATGATCGACATTGCAGCAGATATTATTGAGTAAAAAATGTCACATTTTTTCGAAGCCGAGGTTGTTTTGCTAAAATGTGTGCTATGAGTACTCACTAAGAAAAGCAAATGACGCATGGACGTTGCTTTTTCGTACGTCTAGCACTTTATGTACCGAAGTACAGGTCGAAATAACAGTTACAGGTTTCAGCAGAGCGCTGAGATGATCCGATCTGCCTAAGTTTGGGCAAATAATGGGTTCATTATACCAATGTAAAAGTGAGCAATCGATCAATTTCTTATCTGATTGATGTCATGTACGTAGGGAAGGGTCTAAAAGGGGTCACGGACTCGGGTGCAGTCCGGCAGCAATACATATTCATGGAAGTCATTCTGTAATCATCACCTCTAAATATTCAGACTCTGTACCCTCTTTCCATTGAATAAATGCTCTGGGTTTCCGGTATAAATCGCCCCTCCTCTTCAATTCACACCTGGAATCATGAACACTGGGTGAGGGAACTTTAGTATGTTTCCTGATAGATATCCCGGACTGACCTGTCAACAGAACTGACATCATTATTCCCTGCCTTATTAATCGCAAATCAATCGAAAAATAGTTCCTTCATCCCTTTCCTACTTTCTTGCTAGGTCCAACAGATCACCATCATCTGGTAGTAGTCATCCACAGTTTTTATCATCCACATCAAGCGGCATTGAACATCATTTTCATCTAAAACCTAAGAAATGCACGAAGTCGAGAATGACAATGAAATAAATTAACATTACAAAGTTCAGTGAAATGATGAGAATTAAATCAAGACTTAACAATTAATTTGCAACTACACTGTAAATCGCTCAATGCCAATCACATACGAAGGATGCATACCAAAATACTTTTTTGGTATATTTCTGTATCTATTTGCATGGTTGTCGTATGTTATTTCAAGTGTGGTATGTTTACATGATAAAAAGTCACACCATCACAATGTTAAAGCAACGCATTAATGATGTCTAGAATATGCTGATTAAAGGCCTTTTGTCAATAAAGATCACACTTATGCTGCATGGTGCTTACTACTGTTTTGAAAGTAGTGAGAAAATGGCATTCAAGAGTCAAACTTACAATACTGAATTCGATTTTGAAAAATGTAAGTCCAAAGCATTTCATAAATAATCAGTAAGTATTCAATCATCAACAATTGTGCATTATATAATTTTGGAATTAAGCATACTATCAATCCGAAATAAAAACACGTTATGATTCATGAACGAATAAATAGCTATGTTTGAGATATGTAAGTCAACATGGTTGCACGAAAGATATCGTTTGAGTTAATTGATGTTAATCAACTTGGTTCATAAAGTTGAGAAGTTGAGCCAACCAAGCGTCCTGTTAATGTTAGCAGGCAAATAGCAACGACGACATACTCGAAGAGCATATCATTCACAATAAATCTAATCTAGTCAAATATCAAACTATCAAAAAGAAATATTCACGACTGGTATTACTGAAAACAGTTATTTGACAGTAACATGTAATATTTGTTTTGCTATGTGACTTAAAGCTCTTCATACCAGAAGCATACCAGAGGCGTACGAAGGAGGACGAATTTGCATCGGGTCTCTTATGTAAAACATACCAACAACTCGTATTTCATTGCAAAACAGCCAATCACAGATAGAATGGTTCGTATCGCTATTCCAATCACATACGAAAGTAACTGAGATTTCGTATGAAAAACATACGAGATCTCTATAAACATGCGAGAATCTCGCATCAAATGTTGGTTTCAAATTGTATGTAAACTTGGCATATGTTTGTATGTAATTTTCGCGTCCAGCGATTTACAATGTAGGCAGGATGTACAAATTCTTTTCGAATCCAAAGAGAAGGTTACATAAAAGAAATGGCAACTGTTTCCGCAGTATGTAGTGATAATTGACTGTTGAATTATCGAATCACTTTAAATGCGTTAGTATTCGGACCAAAGAACAGGTTTGGTGATGCCTCCTAATGGCTGCTCCTGCTGGGTTTTAGCCATTCGTCCTGCCGCTCGCATAAAAAGAGGCAGCGTGGGCATTGTAAATCAATACAACTTCGACGTGCACGCATATGAGTTTCTTCGTTCTCGAATTATTAATGTAAATCCTCATTGCAGGGATGCGGAGTCGGAGTCGGAGTCCCAGAGTCCTATCATTTTTGCTGGAGTCGGAGTCCTATCATTTGATAGGACTCCGGACTCCGGACTATAACTTGACCCAAAGTGTAATACAAACAAATTATTTATCTGTGTGCATTGTGTCAATGTCTTGAATACAATTTTCTCCATCAAACAAAAGTACAGAGACACTGATGCATACAAAGCTTGTAATAGTTGAAGGAATGAACCATTGTCATCTCACTCGGTGATTTAGTAGAGAAGACAAGCCTTCCTAGCCTCGATCACACTTACACGCCAAAGGTCACATCAGAGACAAAAATGAAATACTAGTTTGCTTGAGAACGTTGCCTTCTCACGTTAATCGTGTGTGATGGCTCCTCCGAAGCGGATATCAAAATCGAAAGTGTAGATACTAATCATTTTTGGAGAAGGATGGGGGACTTTCCTGCCTCGTAGAGACTGGAGAAAAACCGTGTGAAGCACACATCAGCAAGATGGGAGGAGCCCAGTCGCATGCATCCAACTTAAAGCGACATTTGATAAACTTTCATCGAAAATTATTTATAATTGATGCATTAATGATCCCTAAAAATAGGTTCAGGTAAGCCTATAATGATCTATGATGTAGGTTACCAGATTTTTTTAAAAACTAGGCTATATGTACTTGCCACTCGGAGTCGGAGTCCTATCAAAAGTCGGATTCCTATTAACCCCTGGAGTTGGAGTCGGAGAATAGGACTCCGCATCCCTGGCTCATTGTAGGCCTATAAACCAGAAAAGACACTGCAGTTTGTAGTTACGTTTCTAAGCATGAAGAAACATTGAATTTCGATAATTTCAATGAATAAGCAGTCATTTAACCAGTAAGCTCATCCAGAGGAAATCTAAAACACACTGTTATTCAAAAAGTCCCAAATGAGTACTTGAAAGAGGACCGAACCTGAGTACTAACTACAACTAAGAAAAGAGTCACAGAATGTAGCACTCTTCGAATCCGAAAATATTAGTACTCATTTTAGAATTCTTTGGGTTCGAAAGTCCAGTACTGCATATTTAACCCGCTTTATCACATGTGCACTTCCATCGATGAACTGCTTTGGCAATTAAACACAAATGAATTTTGATCAATGAAATATGCGCAAGACTCATAGCACTGTCGGAGAGGATGGAAAACGTTGGCAGGAATCAAATCAGAGTCGAAGAGGGTGGCAAACGTTGACAGGACTCAAAGTGCAGTCGGAGAAAATGATGGACGTTGGCAGGTCTCAAAGCGCAGTCGGTGAATGCTTTTGAAAGATGCTTTTGATCCAAATTGATGTCTTGCATGTAGGTTCATTAAGAGGATGTCATTGTACACACTTCGACATAATTATGATAAAAAGGAACAATCGAGGGAGAAGACAGAAGCCCCACAGACTACGTACATAAAGGTCGCGACGATCCACTGCTGGGGGGTAGTGAAATATAGTGGTCTGTACAAGCCGAAGCCAGAGACCCTTGACGATTAGAAAAAGAAAGCAACAAAGAATAGGCTCACAAGGTGGAACGAGAAGGTGCTTCATGGTCAGTACAATAGACACATGAAAGAAGTAACATCAACAGCAGCTTGCTATGAAAGGTTGAAGGCGATTTTGAAAATATAAACTGAGGCATTAATAAATGCAAACGCGCAATTAATACGCATTAATAACTGCAGCCCAAGATCAGGCCCTAAGCACCAAGGCTCACGCGACATATATAGCGAATACTTCAGCCGGCCCGAAATGCAGAATGTGCAAGTCCGCAGACGAAATCGTGTCGCGCATGCTCGCACATATGCTCGAAATTAGCTTCAACAGAATACCTAAAGTGTCACAAAGAAGTTGCAAGACTAATTCATAGAAACACGTGAACACTACGGCATGAAGGTAAGCTAGCAACCATGGAAGCATGAACCGACCTCAGTGATCGAAAATGAAGACGTTAAAATACTATGGGACTTTGAAATCCGTACAGACAGAAGGATAGCAGCATGTAGACCCGACATTGTCCTCGCCGATAAGAAGATGCACAAGGGATTGATCATAGATATAGTGGTACCAGACGATCACAACATTGGCAATAAAGAAAAAGTTGAGAAGCATCAAGATCTACGGCTAGAAATAAAGAAACTTTGGAATATGTCAGTGAACGTAGTGCCAATCGTAGTAGGAGCCATCGGAGCCCACATTACAAAGCTCCGAAACTACTTGTCACAAGTACCTGGACAACACGATGAACCTCAGTTGCTTAACCCTCCAGGCGGTGGGCCATTCAGCCACCTTCCAGGCGGTGGGGGGGGGGCATATTTATGCCCCCCCCAGGATATCCTAAACTAAGTGTGCGAATTTTATGAAATGCTGGCCTTTACACATTTCGGACATGATGAATTCAGTGGTGCCATTTGCATTACTTAATTTGACTGTCTTCATGCTATAAATAGCATTTCAAAATTTGAAAATGCGTTTTTTTTCAGAAAAATGTATTTTTTATGTTTTTAGCGAAATTTTATCATCAGATTATCGCAAAAATTGACTCAAACATGTTTCAAGTTCTTTGAATACAATGGTGGTGTTCGCATTGCTTTAAAATTTGAATATATGCAAAAATAGCATTTTAAATTTTGAAAATTTATTTGTTTAGTTATTATCAAATAAAATTATATATATAGTTTTTTTTTGAGATTATCAACAGAGAGGACTCTAAAAATATTGAAACATTTATCACTCTTATCAAAAGAGCTTTTTGCTAATGTCATAGAAGCATATTTGATTCAAACAAATGTTTTTCATTGTTGAATACAACTCAAGTTGATCAAATTTGGTTAGAGCTGATTATGAAGATATCTGTTACCGATTCCAATGCAGTCAAATTAGTCAAGCAATAACGCCTTCGGCGTGTTTGTAAGTGATGAAAGGATGCAGTGGGAAGGCGATTGAACGTGATACGCAGACTTATTGCCTCTACTGCCAAGGCAGACAAGGATTCTGTAGACTATTCGGTCAACTGATTATGTAAGTTGAAAAGGGAAATCTGAAATTTTGAAAACAGTATTCCATATATTTATGTTCAAATAGTACATGTACATGCCTACATGTAGAAAATACATAACATATACATGTGAATATATTTTCAATACATAACAGTAATAAAAAAGATGTAAAAACTAATATTACTCTATAAAGTACTTACAATATCATTGTAAGTAGTATATGCAGCTTATTTTCAAATTTGAATTGGTAAACCGTGATAAGCATAAAGTTATTTACAGTCAAATAAGTTATTCTATACGTAATGAGTGATTCCAAGCAATAGCAATTCATTCATAGACAAAATTTCTGAAGAATTTCACTGATTTGATAAAATTTCGAAAGTACTTTTCAATAAAGGTCATGTAAAGGTCGTTCCTGTGATCCAATTTTAATAATTTTACAGGAAATTGTCAAAAATACGCAAAAAATAAGCTACTGAAAATTTCAGAATCATACGTTTCATATTTCATGAATTAGATCGAAAAATACAAAGGGGGGGCATAAATATGCCCCCCCCCACCGCCTGGAGGGTTAAGGCAGCACTGCTCGGAGGTGCCCACATTCTAAGGCATACGCTTGACCTCCCTGAGTCCTGATAGGATTCCGAGGTCAATGCGATAACTGACACCGGCCGAAAAAATGAAAATATCTACGGTCGTGTAGTAGAAAAAATTAAATCGTTTTATTTCGATAACGAAAATCACAGACAATCACAGAACTCTTGCACATTTTCGGAAATGATCATTCAAGTGCGAGCAAGAAGATGAGCCAAAATAAAATGATAGAAAAGGTCGGATTTCATGTTCAAATACTTCATTCATGCACGAGTAAGAAATTTGTCTATGAAAATATAAGAGGTTGAATCGCATGTTGGAATACGTCATTTAAGTGCGAGTAAGAAATACTTCAATATAAAATTACAAGAGAGGTTGGATTTCCCGTTCGAGTACATCCTTCGTGCACATAAGAAATAATTCATAAAGAGATAAAAAGATAGAAGGATGGACTACATGTTGAAGTTATAGAGTAAAGTACAGGTAAGGATAAATGAGTCTATTCTTCTCTGAGTCCGTGATAAAGGCATTTCTGAGTGCTTGGAGTGTGTAAGACGTTTAGGCATCAAGTCGTGTAGGCAATTTTCTGGTGAAAATAGGTCGTTAAATAGGTCGTCCTGATTTTGAAGACAATGGCTTCGGCATTCACTCCCGCAGATCATACGATGGCATTGTCGGTTGAGTTTTTCCAACTTAGACGAATTCTTCTTGTCAATACCGATAAAGAGAGGAGAATTCTATTCAAAAACCGTATATTTTTCTGCTACCACCTTTGTATTGGTGCAGTATGTGAGAGTCTCATTTCAGCGCTTCTGTGAAAGTAACTCCCAGAAACTTCAATTCCTTCGCGAAGTTGGTTTCGGTGTTTTCGAGAAGTTTTACAGAGCTTCGTTTTCGGATGAGCATGCATTTGGTCTTCTTTTTATTCATATTCAAGCCATGAAATTGGGACCAGTCGTCAAAGTTTTTGATCTCAGCTGATACACGTTCGTTGATGTTGGTGTTATCGAAAAGTGTCATGGTTACTAGAACATCGTCTGTGTATTTCACCATGAGTATGTCATCAGACTTAGGTCTCAGAGATCCCATATGAGCAGTAAAAAGCAATGGTGCAATAATTGAGCCCTGAGGAAACCTCGATGTCATCCTGTAAAACATATCAGTTACGAAATCATGAAACGTAATCAGGGCGTGTAGGGTGCTTGTGTACGGCTTACAGGCGAATTGGTTCTTTCCAGCAAGAGAGTGCAATATGATGGCAATCGACTTAAGTGATATTTTTTCGAGCATTTTGGACACAATTGGCAAGAGGGATGTAGGCCTGAAATTTTCACCATCCAATCGGTTTGATTTGGGAATTGGTGCAATGTTGGCTACCCTCCATGAAGTTGGAAATTGACCGCTTGAGACGGAGAGGGAGAATATGTGTGTAAGTGGATTAGCAAGAATGAGCGCATTCTCGAATAAGTCTAGAAGAAAGATTATCAATTCCGGAAGTATTGGATTTGAGTGACATCATCATAATGAAAACAATTTTGGGTGAGATCTCTGGTGGCCATTGAGAAGATTCGTGGCTGGACTCTTCTACAGCCACTTCGTCGGTCGCGGAAGAAAAAAGGATTCGTGGCACTTTGCAAAATTCTGGGCTGCGCATGCGATGACTGGACTCTTGTATTTCTTGGTAACTGTCTCAAGAAGGGCACTCGACATTAATTTCAAGTCACACATCTCCCCAACAACTGTCCATATATTGCTATCATTTCTGGTGCCTCTAGATGCCCATTGCCGTTTCACTTTGAAGATTTCCTTTTTGATTTTCTCATTGTAGCATAAATACAGAGGCATGTCTCCGTTTCGGAAAGCAAAGCAGCGTTGATTGGTCACATGCTTTAATATCGGCGTCATCCAAGCTTTGTCTTTCGATGACATGATCACTGATGCCTGGGGAATCACAGAGATGGCGATGTCAATAAAACCGTGAAAAAGAGAGCGTTTGTCTTCGAGAGACAACTGCGGATTGTATGCTTGATGACATGGAGCTGATTGAAGAGCTTCAGTAAACTGAAAGATGTTGCTGCGACGAAAATCACGGATTTTCTTCATGTGGTTACCTTGGACGTTTTGGATGGCATTGGGATTGAGAAGCATGGAGAGATGATCGGATAGACCAAAGGCTGGGCAGATGGTGGGGGTGTTGTATTTGGTCATGAGAATTGGATCGACAAATATCTCATCAAGAATTGCCGTCCCTCGCGTTGGAGACTCGACCAATTCCAGAAGGCCGAATAGAGATTCGAAGATGTCACAAGAAAAATGGTTAAAATCACCTGATTTGTGATGATGGGAAGCTCTCGAGATACAACTTGATACGACTGCACAGAAAAGTAAGTACTTTATGAGTACATTATTATTTGGAAGCCTTAGATGTTTCGATATCTCCGCAACATGGCTATTGTCGTCATTTAGTCTGTCAGTTACACTTCCTGACATCGTTTCCTCTACTCCATGAAATATGAGATTTTGCCGGCGAGATTGTCTGTCTTCGGCTTCGTAGGTCATGAGTTCAGCCTGCGTATCCAGTCTAACTTTAAGATGCTCGTGCTCTGACTTCAAGTTTTCGTAGAGGATTGATAAATGATCGTACTTTGCTATTTGATCGCTCAGCTTATCAATGACAGGATTGAGAATCAACTTAATTCTGTCCGAGACTACTTCTGCGAGATTGTCAGAGACACCGCTAGGTACTTGCCTTTGTCTCTCAGAAGAATCAGCGCTTCTATCAATTTCGGCTTAGTGAGACTGTTTTTCCTCGCTTCAATGTCATATTTGGACAATATAACGATATCTGCATCATTAATAGTGAATGGATGACTTGTGTTGACCGTTATCGGTTTAGTAGGGGAAGAGACAGCCAGAAAAGCAGGCAAAAAGAAATAATGTAGCTAGTTTTGAACCGGTGACCTGGTGTGAAGAAGACGAACGTGAATTCCTCTCTGCCACCGTAGTTCATAACACCATGAGAGGTTTGCATCGACTTCACAGCAAAATGTGGGAGATCTGCGTGCGTAGGTGAATTGAGTGGCGTGACGATAGATTGTAGCAGCAGCAACCGGTCCTTACCTTGGCAGATCGGTTACGCACCCGTGTGTTCGAAGCGAGATGAGGTAATGGGATGACAGAGATCGCTGTTGACTGTACATTCAACGATGGGCACTGACGTCATACATAAAGACGGAGAAGACGCGATGAGAATGCATGTTGCTTATGCACTAACACATAATGCCGAGACAGGTTGCAGCCGTTGCGGTAATTCGCCTTGTTGGAATAGCTGTGACCATCAGCGTAGTGGGTGACCGCGAACAGCTTTGACAGCGAGCAGGAAATGGGAAGATTTCAATCATTTGCGAAGTTGAATGGCGGGAAGAATTATGCAGAAATGAGTAAAATTTGTTAAAAAAGTTGCCGGTGAGCAATTTTTGTGGGAAACTGATCGCTTGCACAGCAGTAATGAGATAAACAAAATCGTGCTGCAAGAGCTAGTGACAATACAACCGCACACTAGCGTGCTGCCGCAAGTTGCATAGGCATGCAGGAACACATCAAGGTGTCATTTCCTCGCACTCGCTACCTGAGACAGAAGCGACCCTAGTCACAATTTTGCTACAGGAACTATAAACATCTGTTGACCGTTTATAGGCATCATTTGTTCCCACAGTCAATGCTCGTCAATAATGCACACACGTACGGTATCTCAGCTGGGAAAAGACAATAAATCTATATTACATCGAAGCGCACGCACACCGTCATTATCAGCTGCATGCTGACTGACTGAATCTATTGATATTGATGTTTCAACATATTAGTACTCAACAAACATTTTAGTACTTCTGTGAATGGAAGTTCGGTTATTCTAGTAGGCCTACTCTTCTGTTTAGAACCTAGATTCATACTCTGACTATGATTTACAATGCATATGAACAACATTGCAAATGTCCAGGTGCGAATCCCTAGCGTAACGAAAGTTTGTTCATTTTCGCGCCAAGGCTCTTTTAAGCTTGTCTCCACAAGCTGACACGAAATAGTCCTAATCCAATTAGAATTCAATTTGGAGACCACTTAGCCAATAAGAGGGCTAATTTTATTCTGATGGCCTCAATTTTCGTGGAATGTGAGGATGAATTCGTACTTTATTTTGTCTACTTTAGTTGCCAACCTTCGTGGCCCCTTTGATGGCCAGGTAAAGTGAAGAAGTGCTTACTTATTCTCTGGTGTACGGGATGTATCCCATCAACCCACTTTTGGATCCACCACTTAACGGAAGCAGCAGTTTTGACCCTGCTCACGACGAAGAGCTTCGGGTAACAAAGTTTATGAAGGAATAAAGATTGCCACAATGAAAACTTTCGCTTCATTTACAATATGAAGAATAGCAGATAGTTTTTGGTGCGTGTAGAAACTTCATGAATTTTTAATGGCACGGGTTGACCAAAAATTATTTGGGTGGGTATATATGTGTGAGCAAGAAAGTTCTAATTGGAGTGCATGAAAAGAATAGTAAAACATTGGCAGACAGACTTGTGGCTATGATTTGCACATACAGGATTGGTAGATTTTTAGCAGGTACATTGGCAGATTTGGCTTTTCAGTTTCAGAAAAGCCAAGAGTTCAACGAATATTTAAGAAACTAATTCTTACCTTAAATAATTGTGTATAGGGTGTGAGGATCCTGTAGAATATTTGATTGTTTGATGACGTCGCGTCGCAATCCTTTGCTGTGGCGTTGTGGAGATATGCGGAATCATACGATTTGTTATTGTACACATTAACAGTAACATTAACAAAATTTTTCATGAATGTTGGAACAAAGTCGTTCTCATCTTGTACGGATATGGTTACTCCTATTGTATCATTGATCGAGCCATTAGCAGTTGAAGCTGTAACTGAGCCTCTAATTTCACTGATGAATTCTCGATCAACTTTTCTTGCCGTTCGCATTACTCCACTTTTGTCATCGATATGCAACCATCGTTTTAGATTTTCATCGAGAGAGTATCTGTAAAGAGACGTAATAATAAGTTTGATATGAATGGCTTGCAGGTGCAGGATGCTTATATTGATGCATTTTAATAATGCATCGCATCGTAGCTCTTACCACTTTACCACTTACCACTTTTGTAACTTTGACACGTACAAGTCTTTTTTTTCTTTTTTCCTTCTTTTTTTCCGATAGATCTTTCAAAATTTTCTATGAAAATTTTGAAAGATCCATCGAAAAAAAGGACTTGTACGTGTCAAAGTTTGATAAAGGCAACGGCATTGTAATCGAAGATAAGCAAAGCTACGTGGCAAAGATGAATGAGCTATTAGAAAACAACAAGAAATTTGAAAAATATAAAGAGTGCAAACGATCTACAAAAGACCCTCACATTTTAGAGGAAGATAGATTCAACCGAAAGCTGACTGAACTTAAGAAAAGAAAAATGATTTCCGACTCCATTTTCAAAATAATTAAAGCAAGTGGCTCACAACCAGCTCGACTGTATGGATTACCAAAAATACATAAAAGCAAAGAGAATCCGCCATATCGTCCGATTCTCAATATGAGGGATTCCTATGTATCAAATCTCTCGAAATGGCTAGATACAATATTGAAACATTGTTTGCCACAGAAGTACAATTGTAAAGACACTTTTGATTTTGCAAAATCTATGAATGAATTTAATGTTGAAAATTGTGAAAGCTTTATAATGTGCAGCTTTGATGTTCAAAGTCTATTTACTAGTATTCCTGTACAACGTACAATCGATTACATCATTTCAACAGTAGACGATACAGCTTTGCCTATAACAAAAAATTGTCTTAAAGAGCTACTGTCGCTAGCCTGCTCTGATATCGTTTTTTCATTTAATAACATGTTGTACCGCCAGATTGACGGAATGTCGATGGGTTCAAACTTGGGACCCACTATGGCGTCTTTTAACATGCAAATGCTTGAATCTAAATTTGCTAGTTGTTCAAATCAAAGTCCTCCTATATTTTATAAACGATATGTTGATGATTGTTTTTTAATGTTCAAAAGTCAACCTGATACGTTCAACTTTTTTGATTTTGTCAACAAACTAGATAGCGACATCAAATTTACTCTTGATGTTGAAAAGGATAAATGCATTGATTTTTTGGATTGTACAATTTATCGTAACAATGATAACAAAATTTCCATTTCTTGGAAAATTAAAGAAACGAATACAGGGACGTATATCCGTAGTGATGCACATGCTCCTTGGTCATACAAGATGGCGGCTATTAGATCACTTTTTTATAGAGCGAAAAGAATTTGTTCTAATGATGAGTTCTATGAAAAATCATGTGAGTCTATAACAAAAATATTTGGTGACAATGGTTACACTACCCAAGTGATTCAACGTATAAAACGGAAAGTTGAAGAAAACTTAAAAAAGCCAAAAATTGAAACAAATGATGATGACAGAGAAAAGAAAACTATTTGTTGGAGATTCCCTTACGTTCAAGGAAAGGATAAATTTCTTAGAGAGAAAATTCATCAGCTCAACAGAAATTTACCGGAGAATTTAGCAATTAATCCTGTTTTTCAAGTGAATAAAACAAGTATGTTCTTTCACAATAAGGATCGCATTCCCCGAGATTTAAAATCAAAATGCGTTCACAAATACACATGTGGTGATTGCAATAAAGTCTACATAGGGGAAACTTCGCGACATCTTATTACTAGAGCAAAAGAACATATCAAAGGATACCCAGTCCCAACAGAAATCACAACACATTGTCATGAAACTCATGAAAATAATTTTTCTGTAATTGCAGTGACAAAATGGCATCGGATCCTAGAAACTATTTGTTTGAAAGAAACAAAAAATTTGATAAATGAAAGAGAAGGATCGATACCACTCATTTTGCATCTGTAAATGTTTCACATTTCATGTATGAACCATCCTCATTTTTATTTTAGCCTAAGTGCACATGTTCTTGAATGTTCGCTGACCTTCGAATTGCAGCTGATGTACAGAGAAACTGAATTGTTATCAAAAATTGCGTCGACTGTGGACTGTGACAGTGAATCGATTTGTGAGATTTTACCTTTGAAATATAAAGGCATTCGATTTTATTGTAATAAAGTTTCCGCTGAAGAAGGAGTAAATGTTGTAATGAACATCTCTGGACTTCAGCATGAATATGACGGCTCGATATATTTATTATACTATGTTGGATTTTGATGAGGATTGGCAACTTCTTTATTTGGGTAGAAGAAATATGTTGCTCACTGAATTTCCTTCAAGATTGCATGCAAAAAGACGCTAAATAAAGCAGGTCAAGTTAAGTTTGAAGGGTATAGTAGATAGAGAATCACATGACTTTTATGACTCCCTTCCTGATTTTCAAATATCAATGCCGTACTAATTGTGCTTATTTTCATGAATATTTTGTTGAACGTTGAAATACATTATAATACTTAGCATGTCGATCGTGAAGGCTATTTTTTACCAACTGCTTTGGTATTGCGGCAAAGGGAAGCGAACATTAAATTTTTTCTTAAAAACGTTATCAAAATATCTGTCATGCACTTTTACATGCAAATGTGATCATGAAAATTTCCAAATAAAAGTCATCTAAGTAAATACCGATAACACGCAATTAAATTGTATATCAATCTGCAAAAGAAATTTATGAAACAGGAAAAATTACAGTTCAACAATTAAGTTAACGTTTGTCATTATTAGATCATTTTATTGATGCAATTACATATTCATATCTTAAATACAATGCAAGTATCAATACAGTAATTATACGCAATATAAATGTTTGAAACATGAAAACGTACATTGTAGGTTGTATTATAGCGAATACTTGGTTATCAAAATTATCCTATAAGTACACTCACATTAAATCAATTCTTGAGTGTATTTCTAGAGTTCATTAGGTATAATTTAGAAATATTGTACGGTATGAAAGAGACATACCTAGATCGAGATGCCAATTGTAGTGAAATACCTAGAGATGCTCAGAGAGATACCTAGAGATTAATGAAAATTGCCTCACATTCTACTTAAATTATGCTCAATTTATGTTAAAACTAAAGCGCAAACCGTCTTCAGTGGTTCTTAACCTTTTTGCTCGGATTCCTCCCTAACAGTTGAAAGTATGTTTAAATCCTCCCTCTAAACTAGCAGGCCACTATTCAAGTTAAGAAAAAGAAGTCAAAGATAGCAGTAACAAACATTTTCAAATGCAGACTTCAGGTAGCCTATCACGATGAATCTAAGTAGGCCTACATGCAAATGGGAAGTGTTACAAGAAATCCAACAAAAAACTAATGACTGCATTGAGCCTGATACTTGCCGCACAATTCCTGAATTCGAGGTGTCAAATTCGTGAGTTTCAATCTCAAATCACTGCGCACGCTGATGCTGAGTCGATTTCTCTTCCTAGGTATCAAATCTGATACCGCCGAGACATCGAACTCGATCAGGTACGATGTTGGAAAAGGAAGTAGTAGCGTCTGGGCATTGGCTGATAAAGTTGGGTGCTTTTCAACTGTTTCTTGAGTGAGCCATACCATTTGACCTTAATTTATGAATGGAAATGTACGATGCTTCATTAGCTCTCTCTGACCAAAATACTATCTTCTAGTCTATCTTGTCGGTGCAACTGAGCAGGCCACAGACAAAACGTCCAGGTGATGATCTATAGCCGCGTAGTTGAATTTTCCCTAATTAAAATAATTCGAATGGAACACTCGTACACAGAGATATATTGGTAGCTTCTAAATCTGTGGTCGCAATAGTTATTTAACAGTAGATGCATAATTAACATCTTGAATATTGGGAAGCTTTAACGAATACTGACGATGATAACTCACACGTGACGGTGAATCAACAAATCCTGTTCATCTCAAATACTCCTTCGAACCTCTTTCCTCCCCAAATCCTCCTTATGTACGTTTTATCCTCCCCTGGCATGTTGAATTCCTCCCCAGGGAGCCACATGGCCCCCGGTTAAGAATCACTGGTCTATCTGCTTATCAGCACTCAAAGGGAGTACATTGAAAAAGCACAAGCCGTCTATGTGAGAAATGATTGTTCCGCTATCTATGATCGAGTTAGACGGTTTGTGCTTTTCTTATTTTTCGCCTCTTGAGAAGTTGGTTACTTTGCATTTACACGGTATGCGACTGTGACCATCGATATGCATATTATCATAAAATCTTCAGGTCATTTCCCATGATGTGCAACTTATATTATCATGTTTCTAATTGGCAATGTATACGAGAATGAGGTTAAAATAATGTGGATTGAATGGCTTGAAAATGCTTGTGTTTGCCGATATTAGGAGGCTTGCCAAATCTTAATGTGTTTAGTTTGATAGACAAGGATGCATTAGCATGTAGGTGATGACCTGAAGCCATTCTATGGTTCTCGAATCAGTCCTTTTCGCTTAATCAGAGAATGCAAAGAAAACTTCATGTTTATAAAAAAATGAAATATGCGTGTCATTGGATTAAGATATGTATATCTCAGTGGCGTACGGTGCCACTCATCGATAGGTATGTGATGCACAGAATCGGATTTTTTTAGACGCCCATGTGCTCAAACATAATACATTGTCTTTGCACACTGAAACATTTATCATATTTGATATCGAAAAGAGTGTTAATTTAGTTTATAATTTCTTGAAGATTTTCATTACCCTGTTGGCTGCTGTTGAAATTATATAAAACTATTTGTTCTAATGAATCTTTTGTACTTCACAGCGTGAATATGTGGAATTATCTAAAAATGAAGTCCATCCTTTCTGACGAAGTCATCGACAACAACATGTTAAGAACCTCCTTGCCTGATTTGTAGGTTGCACGCAGAGTATTCTCAATTGAGCTTCACACAGTCACGGAAAATCGTCGCATCGACGAGTATTTTCCTTTCCGTCTTTCGACGCTTCAGTGTTCATCTGAAAGTTTCTGGTAGTGTCCATTCAGTATTTGGTGGGTTAAAAGGAACAATTTGGCACTTGTCCCATCCGGTTAGGTTTCCAGCTAAGGTTGGCTAATTTTGGGGGGGTCAATGTGGGCTTCTGGCGGGGTAACCCACCACTGAAAGTTTCTGGTAGTATCCATTCAGTATTTGGTGGGTTAAAAGGAACAATTTGGCACTGGTCTCATCCGGTTAGGTTTTCAGCTGAGGTAGGCTAATTTTGGGGGGGTCATTATGTTGACCCCTTGACCCCACCCACCAACGCGACCCGGCAGAAGCTCATTTTCGTGAATAGCAAGGATTACTCGTTCATCTGGTACCAGTGGCAATTGGTTAGCTTTCCAGCTACCTTAGACCCCCCTGGCTCACGGTCTACAGCTTCAACAACAATTTTTTTGGCAAATATTCTGAAAGAGAATGCTCTTTTCATCACATCGTTAGCAATGTCAAATATAGCACTACATTCAAGACTCACCTTTGTTCTTTCTCCCATAATATGATGATGGATGACCAAAATAACCCATCGGATCGGCACATACACTGCATACATGCATACAAGTCATTCTGTCAGTCTGATGAGGTCTGGTCTATCACTATAATTTTCCCTAAAGTGAGGGATGCGATAACTTCGCCGAATGCAGCCATGATTTCATTTCGCAGGCTTTTGTATAGGAACTTCGCGAGAAAGCAGCGTGCACAGACTGCAAGTCAGTCAATGCAAATAGATAGGACCAGTGAATGCGGCGATGCCTCACCTTTGTCAAAGCTCCTCCCCCCTAAATGAAATCCCCCTAATGATTTCCCTAAATGAAATAGCTTTCCATTGGATTTTGTGCGAGATTCAGTGTGAAAAATTATCATCAGTGGAAAGCAAAATATGGCTAACTTACAGATGTTCAGCAAGGCATTCGCCGCATGGATTGCTTCTATTGACCACACGCCACTGGACTATTTCTTCTGACAAAAAGAGGAACCAGGTAGAACTCGGCAGACGCTGAGATTCGCAGTAGGCATAGGTTGTACATGATTAAGTGAAAATCTAATGTTCGGCAGTTTCATGTTCCCTGCAGAAACTTGCTCTGTCTGCGGGACTTAAAGAGTGTGTCGGGAGTTAGACTTCGACAGATGGCCCACCACGTTTTCCTAGCGACCAACGTATTTACCTGGAACTAGTGAAGGCAGTTACCTAAGCGCCACATCGGAGAAGGAGAATAATGAAGTAAGCTATACGGATCAAGCATTGCAACTTCTTCAACAAGACGAATCACAGCCCATGTAACCAGCGGCGTTGATGTATTAGATGCTTTGAAACTCAGCTGCTTTTCCTTCACCTTTCCTAATTCTTACTTTTCGCTTATTATTGGAAATGGCAAACAATAGGCTGTCACCAGAGGACACTAGAGCCAGTGAGAGAGGCGTGCCTGCTGTTATAGCACTTCGCACAAACCAAAACATACATCGCTGTTTGGCTAACATTCGATTCAGTGTATGCACTATACAGTGAGGAAATGCTCAGAAGACGATGTGAAATCATCAAGTGAACTAATTTTTGTACGCCCGCTAGTTTTTTTTTAAATAATGGTCGAGAGGGCCAACATTGTGGGCAATTATCTAAAGATCTAAATTCTTCGAATCTGAAGGAATTGTGGCAATCGAAGCACTTTGCTGGAACACAGTAATCCGCAAGCGACGATCGACTTTTTCCCTATCTCTGTAAGGTATTGGGAATTCCTTTTTGCTCACTTACTAAGTTCCTCGATGTGCCGTCGATTTAGAATTAATCACACTTCTAGCAAACCGAAGCAGATAAACAAAATATTTAATTGTGATGACAAGTTTACATCGACCACGTTTTCTCGATTATATAAGTCCGACAGATAGATATGTTGACAAACGTGACAGAATCTACAGACTTCAGACAGGGATATGTAACCGAAGTGACATTATGGCACGCACACGCTACTGGTTGCTTCCAAAACTGATGGTTTCTTGTTTGAGAGAAGACAGTCCTCAATGGTCTGCGCCATTTCATTAATATATGGGAAGCAAATCTTCCTTTGGAGGAAACTAAGACTGAAATGGGCTGTCTTATTCTGTGGTTTAGTCTGGTCGACATGATAGGTTAGTTAGTTCGGAAGCTACTGACACTTTCTTCTAAATTCGAGCACAAAGGGCTCAATATCATGGATATGTAGATCTTGAAACGCTGAATACAAAAATCAAATTCTTAAGTGTCACAGCCAGTCGATTTCGATTATAGGTAATGTTAAAAGATTCCCATTGGAATCCAATGGTAAAATTCCAGAAATATCTATGTATTACGATTGAAACAGTTGGCAATTTTCGTATATTTTCTTTTGCAGAAAAGAAACCATTTATCAGAATTCCATGAAATTTGGAACCTGATTGAGTTCAGAACATCAACTTCGATATAAAAGTTGAAGTGAGTCACATGATCTGAGAGCCTCTACAAAATGAGTAAAATTGCCAAAATTAAGTCAACACATGAAATTTGCCCATTTTGTAGAAGCTCTCATACATCAAATACTGAATCATGTGACTCACTTCAACTTTTATATCGAAGTTGATGTTCTGAACTCAATCAGGTTTCAAATTTCATGGCATTCTGATAAATAGTTTCTTTTCTGCAACAGAAAATGTACGAAAATTGCCAAGTGTTTTACAATTCATAGATATTTCTTGAATTTTACCATTGGATTCCAATGGGAATCTTTTAACCTTACCTATAACCGAAAGCGACTGGCTGTGATACACTCAGGAATTTGATCTTTGTATTCAGCGTTTCAAGATCTACAAACCTATGATATTAAGCCCTTTGTACTCGAATTTAGGAAGAAAGTGTCAGTAGCTCCCGGACTAAGTAAGTGGACTTCTTTCCTTAGACCTGATGAAGACTGCATTGAGTAACTGAGGGCTATAGAAGTACTCAAGGAGAATAAAGTTATATTTCTGTTGTTTGAATCGATAAGCATCTTACATAATTAATCCTGGACCATTTGCAGACACTTTTCCAACTCGAGTTCCCTTTGGTTGATTTTCTGTCAGATTAAATCCCAAGTAGAACAACATTTTTGAACGTTTGGGGGAATGTTCAAGAGGAATTTCAAATGATTTCTTCGCAAATGCAGGTTTCCTCATTATAACTTTTGTTTTCGACTGGGAATAAAAGTCTTGATTGATGAAAACATGGACGTCGATAGTGATCAAAGCTGATTTCCACTTAAATTTTGGGTTGTAATAAATCATTCCATTCCTTCGATTGATAGAAAACCTGCAATCGTTTGACGGGCCTAATACGTACCTGAAAAGAAAGAAACATCATCTTTTGCATACAGTGCGTTTAACAAATAGTTGGTAATAAGTTAAATCATCAATAATATTGAAGAAACAATGAGTTTTCGCAACTATGATTAGCGGGATGTGTGTCCTGGATCATGTTAAATTTTTTTGTATTATGTTATGACCCAAAGAGAGCCTAGTCATAAAATGCACTGATGACATGTTCCCTAGCCCCCTAGTTTTTCTCAAAACGTATTTGTATATTGGCTATAGAGTTGTAGTTTCTTCGCTAAGAAGTCATATGAAGGCTTGCTTTGAACTCAATTTAAAAAAGCTGTCCGCTTTGCCAAGTGAAGTACATGTTGGTTTTAGTGTGCATATTTATAAACAGATGCTTCGAAAGAAAATTGCAGCCTCTGTAGACGGCTCCCTTTCTTTTGCACTGCGAGTTTATGTACATGAGCAACTTAATGGTAACAAGCAAAGGTTGTTGTCTTGCAATGTTGCTATCCTCGAGGATTTGTTTTTTGTCAAGTAGACATTTTGAGAGGTAGATTATATTGCCTGATGATTTATTCGTTGAAGGAAATGGTGCAAATGATAGGGGCTTATGTATGCTTTTTAGATGTCGAATTGAATGTTCTTCAAGGAGTCTACTCGTCTGTATATTACAAAGTTGAGACTTTCCCGCTTGACGCAACTCGTTTTATGTGATTTAAATTGCTTGTCAACTTGTGAAGCATTGCATTATTTACCTATTTGCTCGCATTTTCATTTACGCGATTATTAAAGTCAAATGTACTTTTGAAAAACAAAAAAGGCAATAACAACAGTTAAGCCCCCTGTGGGGCGAAGGTTAATGTTAATCTCGCTGTTTGTGAATAAACTTTGCCCTGTATGTAAACGAACGTTTACTTCCACGTTCTATGCTTTTCACCGATGATGGCACAATTCAAAATTTATTGCAAACAATTGAATCATGTTAAGTCTGTCGAGCGCTATGTCCATAGTATGGTCATGCCATTTTCTCAGGAGCAATTTCTGAGTTTTCTGTGTGTATTGTTTAATTTGGAAATTATTTTTAATATACAGTACAATATACAATTTATGTTTACGATCTGAAACTGATGAAATCAATATCAGGGCTATGATAGCGATGAAGTAACAACAATTCAAATGACAAAAACAATCCACATTACATATAGACCGGCAGCTAGAACGAGACTTTCATAGAACGATGTGCACTCAGTGACTACCACAAATCTGCGCGTGTGCCGAGTTCTACCCGTTTCCTCTCTTAGTCAATATGACATATGAATTCTAAGTATGTTGCTTTAATTTCACTGTTGATGCTATTAGCATGACTGCTAAGCTGCATGACTGACATTAGCTGACTACATCTGACTGTTTTAATTGACTTATTATGCAGTGCAGAAACCCTTGTATGAAGTCTACATATTTCCTCTTCCTAAGAACATACAGTGAGCTATGCTAACCTTCTTTGATCATAACTGCAATTTAATGTATTCTGCTTTTAATCATTTTCTTCAAGATAATTATAATATAATTGATCCGAATGCATTTGTGTTTAAATGCCACAGCCACAGAATTAGACAGGCCGTCTCTTCTTCTGGTTGACTAGAAAGGAAGCATTGGAACATGTAATGCCAATGAAATGGCACAATCTGCTGACATAAAACTATAGCAATTGAACAATGAGCAACCAGTTCAACATAAACACACTAAATTGTGCAAAGTTTCAGTGACTGTTATCAAACAGATCACATGGAAAAGAGACACAGTCGATGTCAAGTTCTACAGAGAAGTTTGTGAATGTTTTTTCGTGCGCCTGCTAACTTTTCAAATAGTGATCGGAGGACACAACATTATCAAGAAAACTTTTGCGCAATGATCTGAATCCTTCAAATCTGAAGGAGTTTGCATCAATCCGCAAGCGGCGCACGACTCTTTTTCTTATCTCTGCAAGGTATTAAAAATTTCTTTTTGCCCACTTATTAAGTTCCTGCATGTGCCATCGTTTGAATCAGTTTGCACTTCTAGCACAGTGATACGCTTAAACAATCTAATTCTGTGGTCACAGCAGTTCTTATAGATGGATGTGCATATGAGATGCTGCGGGTTAGATATGCCGCATGGTATTTATCGACGGATGGAATTACTATTCTCATGCAACTCATTAAATGAACATTAAAATGAGCACGAATTAAGTGCTGTGCTTTCGAATCCAAAAAGTTCTAAAAATGAGTACTGATATTTTCACACGCAAAGAGTGCTAGAATTTGAGTCTTGTTTCTTAGTCGCAGTTAGTGCTCAGGTTCAGTGCTCTTTCTAGCACATATTTGTGATTTATGAATAACAGTGCATATGAAAAGCTTAGAAAATATTTTTATAATGATTTCACTAGGTGACATGCACGCGTAATTCATGCGTAATTAAGGAGCACCCCAAACATCCGTGGTTAAAGACATTCTATTCTTCTACGCGCTGCACCAAGAGTCAGAAATCACTTGATCTGATGCTGTTAAAACATGAGAAATGTTTATGAAGACGCGCGGGCGGCCGTTCATAGTTTGCGCGTCGTCTACGGTTGAACCACGGATGAACCGCTAAGCATGTTCTGTCTTCCCTGAGCATGAAATTGAGGTCGTATCACATTGTTTTGCCTCTGATACATGCAGACACATGAGACGCAAAGTCTTTATAGCTGGACTGCCGACATATGTTGCAGCAATGTCACGCAGAGCCACGGATGTTTAAGGTGATGTGCAGTTGCGCGTAGTTTGCGCGTGAATTGCGCGTAATTGAGCGTGGCATGTCACCTAGTGTTAACAGAACCCCAGACCTCCAATAGACTTGGACAAAGACAATCAAAATGAAATAACAACTGGGTTGTGCTAAAAGAATTACGATTTACTTCTAGTCCGCTTTGTTTCGGGTTGATTGCCATATATTCGGGTTCTTTCTTCGGGTTGCTGGCTATGATGCTAGTTAATTTTTAAATCCCTATGTTTTGTTGACTTCCTTTGTAGAGATATACACGTATATATATTTCACAAATGTATAAGTTAAGAAAAACTATGCATGTACATTTACTTACTATACAATGCTGAATTAATGTTCTCAATCGCTTATCTGTTAGCAACGATTTGTATTTCTAGTTTCATTAAACTGAATCTTAGGTTTTTGAAGTGTATATATAATTTATAATGTGATGATACTAGGAAATGATGGCAATAATAATATTGTTGACATGCTGTAATCTAATGCGATATGCACATACAGTGATATACCGAGCTGATGTAACCTGGGATCGGCAATGATATCATTTCATAGAGTAGGTATATTAGGTAGAGTGGTAACTCAGCATTTATTTAATACCCAATGTGTATACACTTTCGATTTTATTAAATGAACTCGAGGAGGATGCAGGTGCTATTATCAACCAATGTGAGATATGCAATTTTTTGCAGTTTTGAAGAAATTACAAAGGAATTGACTGATCATGATAGCATAATGCAGAAGATGATATTATTTTACAGATTCTCTGTCATGACAGCCTTGAAGAGTTAATGTTTGTAAAATTAGCAACTCGATGACCCTATTGCTTTCATGCTTGACCTCAAGAGAATCTTCCTAAGCGAGATCATATCACACGCAACCTGCCACTGGTTGAGCAAAATAGCAGAATCAAGGACAATGATTTCAATCAACTTTGAAAGAAGTAAATGGGTCCTCATCACTATTCAGATTCAAGAAATCAAACATAAATTTAGTGAACCATAAAATCATGCCGGTGAAAATTGAACTAAAAACTTAAAATGTCAGCCAAGAAAGCACGAATAATATCGTGACTTTTTCATGAAGACTTCCATTATAATGCGGATCATGAAATTCCCTTGATAATAAGCTTAATTTCCGCTTAGTTAGGATGCTTATTAGGAAATATTCATTCATTTTGATATGTAACATGTTTCATAGTACTTGTATGGGAGCGTCATCTCGGTAGTATATAAATTAGCAAACTTTTGAATTTCTTAAAACTGCTCAAATAATTTTTTGTACCACCGGAACGCAATCTCCACCAAAACTGAATCTTTCATAAAAAATTTCACTGTATACAGATACTTTTTTGAGTCGACACTCTACCTATATATCCCTACTCTATGTATCATTATATTTTTTATAATGAAGACATACCATTTTCAATGAAATATACGTAGGCCTACACCGTAATTAGATCTAGTCACACGAATTTTTCGATTTGCACTGCTACCATGCTAATTTTACTTCTTTTGGCAATGACATTAAAATTAGATTGCATGAAGCATCGATATATTCCAAATAATGGAAGACCGAAGAAAACAGTTTAGTCATACAAAGCTTCCTCTATATCAAAACTTAGGTAGGGCCTATGACCTATACACCAGACATCGGAAGTTTTAATTGTACACTCGAATTACAACTATGCCCACAATATGCAGTTGATTAGGCCAACAGAATCTTATGTACGAAAAAAGGCTAAAAATAGTTAGATTCTAGTCAAGACTTCAAAAAACATCAAGACAGTTATTAAAGAGTTCACTGTTCAATCATTGTCAATCTGTGCGATAGACTGACTGACTGACAAACATTTGCCTGTTACTTTTCGCTACACTGTAAATCGCTCAATACCAATCACATACGAATGATGCATGCCAAGATATTTGTTTGGTATATTTTGTTGTTTTCTAAGTAATGAGATAATGACATTTAATAGTCAAATTTACAATACTGAATACTGACAGTAGTATGTAATATATGACATATATATATATATATATATATATATATATATATATATATATATATATATATTATTTGCTGTGTGACTTAAAGCTCTACATACGAAACAGAGACGAATGAGGATCAATTTTTATCGTATATAAAACATTCCAACAACTCGTATTTCATTGCAAAACAGCCAATCACAGATAGAATAGTTCGTATCGCTACACACCAATTGCACACGAAAGTAAGTGAGGCTTCGTATGAAAAACATACCAGATCTCTGTAAACATACGAGAATCTCGTATCAAATAATTGTTTCAAGTTGTATGTGAATTTGGTATATGTTTGTATGTAATTTTCGTATCCAGTGATTTACAGTGTACATGAATCAACCAGTGGGGAAGTACATTAGTAAAACAAACGAAAGAGACTAAATTTGCATCAATGCAAATCATATTATATATATATCATATTATATCATTTTTTAAAAAACAAAATGATATAAAATAGCATCAGTTTTCCTCAGACTAAAATGATACCATTTTATCATTGCCGATCCTTGGATGTAGCTAGAAACATGTCGTTTTCATCATTATTGACTACGTCCGTAGTTATGATCGATCTGCAATTTACGTCGACTTGATTGTTATTGATTCTAATAAATCGAATCAATGGTGTCAGTCTATTTGTTCACTGCACAAAGCTGAACCCAAATTTTGGGAAATTTAGTCTCCACGGTGCCGCAGTAATTCGGTTTTTCAACGGTAAAATTATCGGTATGGATGTCTTTCAAAATCATGGTTCGGATTCGGGTGAGAGGTGGTCGGGTCGGATTCGGGTTTCAATTCATAGCTGTCACACATTTCTAGTGCTCAATCCTTCGTGAAAGTTTCGAGTGCGACCAAACCCGGGCTATTAAGTTCAAGCCCGGCCCACTCGCAAGTCTGTCTGGCTATCAGGCACATACTGCACTTACAGAAATATCACTGATTTTGAATACAAGTAGCATAAATCAAAATCGCCAAAAAAAGAAATTTGAACTCACATCAGTTTGGCATTCGCTTCTTCATCACGATCAAAGGCAGCCACTTGTCCAACGTATGAATCATTTTCTTTCACCGTAAATGTGTACACAGGTTTGGTGAACATAGGAATAGCTATTACGTCAACAATGACTTCACTTGTTGCAATCGGAAATCGAGAAGGGACTGATGCTGCAAATACTCTAAAAACATGTCTTCCTCGCTTTTCTCGAATTAGATATTTTGTCGTTCTTATAATGCCGCTATTCTCACCAATTTCAAAATGATGGGTTCCACTCAATTTGTATCTGAAAAAAAGTAAAGCATTTTGTGAAAGTATTTCATAAGAACAGCTAAATCAATTAGTGACATCTAAATTCTAAAATGAAACAACTACCAATACACAGATGAGTACT
The DNA here is from genome assembly GCA_907163375.1 of Prostheceraeus crozeri. Taxonomy (NCBI): domain Eukaryota; kingdom Metazoa; phylum Platyhelminthes; order Polycladida; family Euryleptidae; genus Prostheceraeus; species Prostheceraeus crozeri. Next base: position 402,039 of record CAJQUW010001601.1, read on the forward strand.
CTATGCGTGACATGCGTGGATTTGGAAATGAACACGGTGACACGGAAACTAATGTGGATAAAGAAGCGGAGCAGAGTGGAATTGATGTGCAAAAAGAAGCGCAGCACAGTGGAGTTGCTGTGCATAAAGAAGCGAACCAGAGTGGAACAGATGCGGATAAAGAAGCGGAACAGAGTGGAACTGCTGTGGATAAAGAAGCGGTGGAAGAATACATATTGACTTGTAAATATGCTCAGTGACATAATTAATGAAACAAACTATCATTGCCTTGAATTGAAGTTTGTTTCATTTTTTTCTCAGGTATGATGCAATACCTCGCTTTCTATGTATTACCATTCAACACATTAGAGAATGGAGAAAGATCTATGGTGGTCAAATTTCAAATTTTGATATCGATACAATTGTCACAATTGCTTTTACAAATTGAACATAAACGTGAACTGAAATCAGTTTGTAAAATATAATAAATACGCATCAGTTACAGTTTACCAGAGGTATGGAATGATTCGTTGTTCGTTGGTAGAAGTTGTGCGAGTGTTGCCGAAGAGCTGCAGCTATCGAGAGTCGTTGTTTGGAGGTGGTGGTGTCGATGGAAAGCAGAAGGAGATGTTAAAAAGAAGAAGGGATCTGGTCGACCAAGAAAGTCTGCAGGAAGGACAGACGAATGTCTAGTTTTAGCTGCAAAGAGGAATAGATTTGTGTCAGTCCCAAAGCTATTCGTCCACTGGAAGAGTGCCTCAAGTATAGACTGTAGCGTTCGAACGGCTTACCGAAGATTGCGAGAAGCTGGAATTCAATCGCGACGACCAGCTGTCCTAATTCCATTGAGTTTTGAGCACCGCAGAAGACGAGTTGCCTTGTGTGATGCCCATCGATCATGGAATGACCATCACTGGCAGAAAGTCTTGTGGACCGATGAATCGAGATTCACTCTGGATTTCAATGACGGTCGTGTCAGAGTGCATCGTCTTCCAGGTGAACGCTTTGCCCCATGCTGTATTAAAGAACACGACAGATATGGTGGTGGAAGTGTTATGCTGTGGGGTGGCATTTGGCATGGCGGACGAACGACAGCAGCAGTCATCATCAAAGGCACGTTGACTGGAGAGAGGTATCTCAATGAAATTGTGCATCCTGTTGTTGCCCCAGTGGTCAGGGTGGAGGATCTCGTCTTCCAAGACGTTAACGCAAGACCACATCGCTCCTCGGCTGTCATTGCCACTGTTAGGAGATTGAACATTCAAACCCTTGACTGGCCTGCACGCTCACCTGACATGTCATCCATTGAACAAGTCTGGGACGAGCTTGGGCGGCGAGTGGGAGAGACCGCTATTCACTTCCACCAGTGTCCCTGAAGATTCTCTCTGAAAGACTGATAGAGCAGTGGCTTCTCCTTGAAACATTCTTCATTCAGAAACTTTGTGAATCCATGCCATCTCGGATTACTCAATGTATTGGAGCTAGAGGGGGGTCACACGCGCTATTAAAGTTGAATCTGCTACATGCGTTGTTTTTCTGTGCTAGCGACTTGGTGGACATTGTGACTAAATTGTCAAGGTATCATACATACATGTATATATGCCAGTCAAAAATGAAAGAAGTTAAAGAAGTAAATGTTTCAAAAATTTTGTCAATTTTATATCATGTTTTGACTTAATTTTGGCGATTTTACTCATTTTGTAGAGTCTCTCAGACATCAAATACTGAATCATGTGACTCACTTCGAATTTCATATCGAAGTTGATTTTCTGAACTCAATCATGCTTCAAATTTCATGGCATTCTGAGAAATAGTTTCTTTTTTGCAAAAGAAAATGCACGAAAATTGCCAAGTGTTTCAAAATCCATATATATTTCTTGAATTTTGCGCATTGTATTCCAATGGGAATCCTTTAACTTTACTTTTAACCGAAAACGACTGGCTGTGATACACTCAGGAATTTGATCTTTGTATTCATCGTTTCAAGATCTACAAATCTATGCTATTAAGCCCTTTGTGCTCGAATTTAGGAAGAGAGTGTCAGTAGCTCCCGTCCTACTCGTATCGACGCTGTTACCTCGCACCAATGCTCGGAGCTTACATAGGGTTGCATTTGTCTTTTAAACTGATCCATTATGCGGCTTATTCGGATCCATTATTGCATGTAATGTGCTTATTCTCCTCGCTGGACTAGTTCAGTCATTGCTTATCAGACATTCCCTTATACAACACGTCTCACTCCATCATTTTCTAGACACCACACCCTATACTACAGTCATCTTCTGCCTGGGCTTGATCCAAATTAGATACAACTTCATCTGCAATGTTGTGTGTGACATGTTCCTCTCTGACTGTGACCCAGTGACGATTGTGACTTTCAGACTATAATGCACTTTATTTTCATTTGTAGATGCTTTTGCTGAATATCCGTCTGCGAGACTTCAATAAAGTGAATATAACAAATAATAATAATTCTATCCTACTATACCTCAGGAGGAAATCAATTTTCTATGATTGAAGGCATAACTTACTTTATAATTGAATCGCCGGATCGCACTAGAAGTGGGCTGACACCATGTACATAAGTTCCAATTTTAGTGTTTTCTCTTATTCTGAAGCGGTACATTTTCTTGGTAAATTTTGGAGGCACTTCCTCCAAAACTTCAAATTTACCGAGTAGCACCTTATCTTGTTGAGGCTCACCAAGATCCTCGCATACTAATGTGTACAGTACATAACGGGTTTCTTTAAAATCGAACTTCTGACGTGTTGTTAGAAGATAGTGTGATTGATCTATTTTCGTCATTTGTAGCGATCTGACTGGACTACAAGAAAACGAGCAACGTGTCTGGCCATTTTCCCCGAAATCAACATCATAAACTGTGAGATTACCAATCAATGAGCCAATAGGCTTGTTTTCACGGATTTTCGCGCGTGTCGTCCCTGATATTATTGGACTATTGTCATTTTCATCCAAAATTGAGATTTCTCCAGTTACTGTGTCCTTCAGTGCGGGATCACCAAGATCCTGACATTTAATTTTGTACCATATGAAATTCGTTTCTTCTCTGTCAAGCGTTTTCAGTGTTTTCAAAGTATATTGCGATTGAGACTTCTTTGTCAACACTAAATAATTGTCTGGATTAGAAGTGACTCTGCAATGTGTCTGACCATTTTTGCCTGAATCAGCATCACTGACATTGACATGGCCAATGAGAAGGCCAGCAGGCTTGTTTTCGTAAATTCTGTCTTTCTTAATCAGCTTTCTCAGTGTTATTCTCGGACGGTGATCATTTTCATCTAAAATTTTGACACTAACATTGAGATTTACTCGTTTGCGTCCACGATAACAGCGTATCTTCACCAAATATTCAGTCTTTTGTTCATAATCAAAGAGAGATGCAGAATGAATATCAAAGATATTGGGTTGCTTCTTATTCTTACGTAATACAAATTTTGTTTCGTAATTTTTCAACTTGCAACTCTTGTAGGTAGCACTTAGCGGAATTGAACCAACGATTGTTCCCAGGGAATTCTCTGTGACGGTAAATGGCCCAACATTGAAAACCGAGGGTGCTGTTGACGCTGCAGATTCTTGTAACAATGCAAGCAGTCCGAGACAAAAGAGTAATTGACAAAGGTTGACCATCGTCATGCATAGGTGGAGTTTGTCACTGAAAATAGAGACATAACATGTCATCTAGGGATCCAGGTATAGTCGGGCAGCTAGAACGAACTTATGCAGGAAATGAGGTTGAGAATAAGACTTTCAGGGAATGATGTACAATCTATAGGCCTACTACGAATCTGCACGTCTGCCGAATTCTAGTTAGTTTCTCTTCTTGTCAGACAGGATAAAAGAACTCTTATTAATCCACTGGGCGCAGATCGGAGTCTTTGGTTAAAATGAAATTCTCAATATTTTCGCTTATTGAGCAAGAAAGCCCTAATTATGGCATGGAATGTCTTCAGGTCATTTTCTATGCTCAGCTTGTGTTATTATCATGCTTCTAATCGGCAATGTATGCGAGGATATGGTTAAATGCCGAATAAATGGCTCAAAATGCTAGTGTTTGCCGACGAGACTTGCCAAAACCGAATGTGTTTAGCTTTATAAACCGGGGTGCATGAATATGATAGGAAATGACCTGAAGACACTCCATATCAAAAATGAGGACTCTGTACTTTGTACTTTCGCATAATCAGAGAAGACATAGAAAATTTCATTTTGTAGAAAACGACAATCTGTGTCACATTGAGCTTTTCTTTAATCGTATCTGACAAGAATAGGAACCAGGTAGAGCTCGGCAGACGCGCAGATTCGTAGTAGGCAAAGGGTGTACATCATTCTGTGGAAGTCTCATTTTTGGCCTCATTCCCTGCAGAAACTTGCTTTGACTGTCGGACTACCAGTCTAGCATCACAAGCTTAGAGAAAGCGAAAAGTCTGATTTCTATTATTAATACTAGTAAACTACCAAACTATCTGTTGAGAAATTATGGAATAAAATAGTGTTTATATTGCTTTAAATGATAATGCATTGCAGACAGAAAAAAGGTAGTTTTGGTAAAAGCATAGATAATCAAATATTATGAGCAGGTAGGCCCCATTGACCAAAGAGTTATGATGGATGATGACTTTAAAATTTATATATAAAACTTGTCATGAAAGGAAAAATACGCTTTGATCCTTACACTGCGACATAAAGGGATACAAGGAACGCCAGTGTAAGGCAATCTATGCGGGAACAGTTCGTGGAGAATGTGCGCTCTGGCACTTTCGACTTTGAGAAATAGCTGTTTGCTAATCATTAGACGACAATTTTCAATTTCACTTGAGAGCAGTGACAAGTTTTGGGATCGTTATGGTAAATTTTCATGTGTGCAATTTTGTCAACTCGAGTGAGACGTTGACTCAAACACTTTCTGAGGCCAACACCAACGGGGCAAGCGTATTCGCAAACTGATCTAACATATGAGGTATACAATTGGTGGAGTTCATCGCTCGAAATAAATAGGCGAAGTTTGCGTAAATCATAATATTGCTTATTGACAACCTTGATGATATTGCTCACGAGTCTCCCAACTTAGCGTTTCAGAAAAAGTAAGGCCCAGGACATTGACAGATGGAGCCATATTGACAGGAAAATTATGCAGAGATGGATTTTGCATATTAGAATGTTTTAGACACAAAACAGCCTTGGACTTTGACACGTTCAAATATAGATTGTTTCCTTCACACCAGTTTGAAACATCTTCAGTAGTAGCAAAAACAATTTCTTTAATATGGGCAGGATTTGTATCAAAAATAGGCAATATCAATGTCAGGTCGACTGCGTTTTTCCGTCTAGTGGCGTCCCGCAGGGCTCCATCATTGGACCCATTTTATTATTTTTTACACTGCTGACTTGCTCAAGTCACTGGCTGATAATTATATAGAATACGCCGAGACATGATAATTCATCCGATTAACCGTGATGCTCGCAAGTCTACCAAGTTGAATAAAATTGAATAGCTATGATGCATATTTGACATTAAATGTTGACAAAACAAAGCTCATGGTATTTCCGAAGTCAAACTATCAAATCCCTTCTTCTTGTCTACAATCGATTTCTGTGCCCAACACTGTGAAAGTGACAGAAATGAGGATTTCGGGTGTCACATTCTCAGATTCATTGACGTGGGATAGGCACATATGTTATGTTTTGAGGAAGTGCAGCAGTCGTATGCATGCATTACGTGTCCTTCGTACAATCTCCAACCATTCTCATGCAAACGTTCCACGGTATCATATTGAGTATCATAGACTATGCATCAACCGTCTTTGTGTCTTTGCCAGCTCACCTGCAAAATCAGCTAAATTCAGTAGTAAAGAGATGTCATCGTATCATACATGGTGGTGAATGTTGTTGTGATAATTTTGAGAATTCGACCTCGCGAAGGGTGCGCCTGGCTTGCAAACTGTTCAAATCAGCTGAGATTGAAAGAAGGCATCCCTTGCATCAATTAATTCCGAAGAAAGTACCGAGAATTGGTCACTATCCAATCGAATCTATTAAGACAGCTCGTAGACAACGACAACTTCAGATATTCATATCTATCTACTCGAATAACTTACACAACATGTTTTGACATTATTGTGGTGTGCTATTGAACTTCATCATCTGCTAGTGCTCTCAACCAGTATTTCCTTGCTGTCGACATTGAAATTGATTTGTAATTGCTTTTTGATTTCCATTACTTGAAATATGCAAATTTCTTTTTTTTCAATGTGAAATACTTCCTCTTCACGAGCTTCGGAGCGCTTCAGGTAAAACTTTGAAACTAACTTTTTAAACTGATCACTTTTACCTCTGCCTGCCTGAAGACGAGCGAAGCGCTCGGAAGCTCGCAACTATTATAAAAATTCGTCCCGAGATTGGTATTTTGGAAGTACTAATTGATTGCAATTATTTTTCTTCTTATCGCCTAAATTCTCATTCATCGATAATCACGAAGAAAAGCGGCAAAATATAGGGAGAAAGAACAGTACCCGATGGAACACCTGACACTCTTCTAAAAAGTTTCGAAACAACATCTTGTAAAATGACAGAGATTGTCCTATCTCGCAGGTAGTTATTTAGCCATAACACAAATCCAGCTGGTGTGCCAACTCTTAAAAAGTTGCTAGCAATTAGGTCATGATTTAGCTTATCAAAAGCTATCTGAAGGTCGAAATTTATAGGGACCGAGCCGCAGCAATTCTTGTCATCATGGTTTTTGCATAGATTGTTCTTGATCGGTATCAAAGCTGATGTAGCTTTGTTCCATGTTTTTTTGGACCGAAAAATTCTTCAATTTGGGGGTAAATATTCTCCAAATGTCAAATCTTCATAATACGTTGTCGACGTGCATCAATCAAATAATGTCCGAGAATGATGTTGCTAATGAAAAGAAATGGTTGACCCAGTTGACTTAACATTTAATCAATGAACGCTGGGCTGCATACCGCTCTGGAGTAGATATGAACATCTGAAAATTAAAGTGAGAAACGAGGTGCTGAAATGCAAGAAAATTTGGGCCAATAACATTAAAACTTTCGCTACCACATTGCCACATTAAAACTTTTAAAAATTTCGCTACCACGATCCGCTCACAGCAGCTCATGCAAATACATCACTCTATGCTGTGCTGACTGTTCTAGAAACGTGTCTTTTGTTCTCTGCTGTATCCATACAATTAAATATTTTGTTTATCTGCTTCGGTTTGCTAGAAGTGTGATTAATACAAAATCGCCGGCACATGGAGGAACCTATTGAGTGGGCAAAAAGGAATTCCTAATACCTAACAGAGATAGGAAAAAAAGTGGTGCGTCGCTTGCGGATTAATGTGAGTTGCAGCAAAGTGCTTCGATTGCCACAATTCCTTCAGATTCGAAGAATTCAGATCATTGCCCACAAGTTTCCTCCAAAATGTTGGCCCTTCCGATCATTATTAAAAAGCAGATCATTATTATTAGCAGGCGCACGAATATAAGCTCACTTGATGATTTCACTATCGTTTTCTCACCATTCCTACCTGCATAGTGCATACACTGAATCGAATGTTAGCTAGACAGCGATGTGTGTTTTGGTGCGTGCGGAGTGATATCACTGCAGGCACGCATCTCTCACTGGCTCTGGTGTCCTCTGCTGACAGCTTATTAATTGCCATTTCTAATAGCAAGCGATACACGAATTAGTCTTTCGAGAAGGAGCAAGTTGTCTAATTCTGTGATGTGCCATTTCGATATTAAGGCTGTATATAACTCTACCTTTCTATGAAACTGAATCGCGCGCAGATGAATCTAACTCTGTGGCTGTATCAGACAATCACGGCATGGCCATTCATGCCTCAACTTCTATGAAAAGCATATATCTACATGGATATATATATATATATATATATATATATATATATATATATATATATATATATATATAAGCATTATATCTATACCTTATAGCTGCGCAGGTTTCTGAGAGGATTTCTCAATGGCATTCTGTTGATGATGAAGAGAACAGTGTTTTCGAAAATGAATCTGACGATGACAGTCAAAGTGAGGACAACTGGTTACTGGAAATCTTTCATACATTTTTTCTGTCTCTCACTACAAGCCAATTCTCCTAAGTAACGCCTGCGAAAATTCAAACATGATTTCATTCGTCTACTTGATGACGCAGCTTGTGAAGCTTCCACATCATCGGAGACCAGGAAGACCAGGAGACATCCAAGTATCTCTTAGAGATTGCAAGGCAACAAGCATCTTGTCCAACATGTCGAAGAAGAAAGAAACTGTGCAGTCTGCGGTGCACCCGGAAATCGAAGGAGAACAAATTTTATTTGTCCTAGATGTAGCGGTCAACCTCACATCCATCCAAGACTGTTTTTGCCACAGAGTTAGATTCATCTGCGCGCGATTCAGTTTCATAGAAAGGAAGAGTTATATACAACCTCAACATCGAAATGGCGCATCACAGAATTAGACAATTTGCTCCTTCTCGAAAGACTAATTCGTGTATCGCTTGCTATTAGAAATGGCAAATAATAAGCTGTCAGCAGAGGACACCAGAGCCAGTGAGAGATGCGCGCCTGCAGTGATATCACTCCGCACGCACCAAAACACACATCGCTGTCTAGCTAACATTCGATTCAGTGTATGCACTATGCAGGTAGGAATGGTGAGAAAACGATAGTGAAATCATCAAGTGAGCTAATATTCGTGCGCCTGCTAATAATAATGATCTGCTTTTTAATAATGATCGGAAGGGCCAACATTTTGGAGAAAACTTGTGGGCAATGATCTGAATTCTTCTAATCTGAAGGAATTGTGGCAATCGAAGCACTTTGCTGCAACTCACATTAATCCGCAAGCGACGCACCACTTTTTTTACCTATCTCTGTTAGGTATTAGGAATTCCTTTTTGCCCACTCAATAGGTTCCTCCATGTGCCGTCGATTTCATATTAATCACACTTCTAGCAAACCGAAGCAGATAAACAAAATATTTAATTGTATGGATACAGCAGAGAACAAAAGACACGTTTCTAGAACAGTCAGCACAGCCTAGAGTGATGTATTTGCATGAGCTGCTGTGAGCGGATCGTGGTAGCGAAATTTTTAAAAGTTTTAATGTGGCAATGTGGTAGCGAAAGTTTTAATGTTATTGGCCCAAATTTTCTTGCATTTCAGCACCTCGTTTCTCACTTTAATTTTCAGATGTTCATATCTACTCCAGAGCGGTATGCAGCCCAGCGTTCATTGATTAAATGTTAAGTCAACTGGGTCAACCATTTCTTTTCATTAGCAACATCATTCTCGGACATTATTTGATTGATGCACGTCGACAACGTATTATGAAGATTTGACATTTTCTATTTAAATTATCGGTGCTCATTAGTGAAGACTAATCATGCTTATATCGACTACGTAGCAGAGTTTACCTATGTTTGATCTTCGAAGATCACATACTTTACGCACGGAAAAAGACGATGTATTTTCATTAGACTTAACAGAACCGTGACTGGTGATGAACGAGTGATCAGCGTTACCAGTGTGTCTTCCACGGAATCATTCCGCGGATAAGCACTATGAGAGACACGGAAACTAACCGACAGAATATTTTCCGAATGTGGTTTTATGTTTTCCGCAACGATTTTGTGGATCCGGACAAACTCTGGAATTACTTTGTACTTACCTGCTGCTGAAAGGGATGCACTTCATTAAAAGCTGAAAGAAGACACAGGATCCATCTTGAGTGCAATTTACTTCGAACACTCACTATGTCGAAGAAAGCAGCACCCTACTGCAAGAGGCACTCACTTTTGCCGAGTATTAGAGATCTTCAAAACAACTAGACAAACAGTTACTTTCATATTCCTGGCAAGAAATAAAGACGAATTCAATGATATCAAATCATTCGGCAAACATAATCAGGTTAATACAATTTTCTGAGGCTATACGCGCACGCGTCGTCGGATCCTCTACAATGCGCTAGCAAGCTGATGAAATTCTTGTTACCAAATACTTTATTTCCTTTCACTTGGTAGCGTTTTCACTGGTTGGTAGACCTGCATTGTGTCTACCAGATGCTTCCTTTCCTTTTCCTCTATTTGCATAAATATGTGAACATTTGCATGGTACTTTTTAATGTGGTATAAGCAGGAAGATACTAAAATTTAAAAATCTGGTTTACAATTTTAAATGCGATGCTATTACACGTAGGTCAAAGACTTTTATATATGCGTAACAAGCACACAGTAATAAGCAACATGTATTAAGTAATTTTGAAATTAAGATTGTAATACATCCGATATGATAATGCATGTTAATTTCATAAAGTAACATAATTCATGTTTGAAATATATAAGGGAGCATGCTTACATATCAATTATCCTACAATTGTGATGATCTCTACTATATCATATCTATAGATACTAATCGCATTTGACCAGTTAGAATTTCTTATCTATGTTAGAATACAAGGTCAATGAAAGTTTGTATTGAAATGCTTTCGACAAAATGTCTTTATCAATTTATACAACAATTATCTAACACAGGCCACAGAAAAAGGACAGTACATTATCAATACATCACATACAATTTTTTAAATTGAATGACGGAGTAGGAAAAAGAATAGCTATGATGACAATACTGCTGACATTTTTCACGTTAGTGACAGATCAGACATCTAATTTTCAGCTATACATTGCATTGATTTCAGGTCTTTTGTGTAGAATGAAATTTCGCTCACACATTTTACGTTCATAAACATTGGCAAAGTTTCGTTGTAAAATTTCAATTTGCACATCATCCTTAGTTGGCTTTACTCTATGTTTCATTTAAAAATGTTGGAAAACACGTAAGACTGTCGTTCTTATTTATAAGTTCAAATATGCACCGTCTAATAGTGCACCAATAGTGTTTCACCAATGTAAGTAAGTCTGGTTGCACTTTTTACAAATAATTTTGTACATAATTTTGTAATTTTTTGTAATTCTTTTAAATAGGAAAGACTTTCACCGTTGCACAAACAGTATTTGGTATAAGGAATGGCTTCTTTCTTTTTGACTTGCCTAACAAGAGATGGAGGAGTAACAAAAACCAGCTTTACATTTACATTCGTATATTCCAATACCGAAAAAGTCTCATTCTTGGAATAACAACATTATAATTGATGCGTCTTTTGAAACTCTGAAGCGTCAAATTAACCAACATCTTTGTAATGATAATAATGATGTAAGGACTAATGACTCTCCATTGATGCAAGAAAGCTGGCTCTCCATTTCACTTGCTGATAGCCCTTACTATTCCACTGATGTTTCACTTCCTTGTGATTTACTAAAAAAAAAGAAAAGCAATGCTTTTCTTCTGAGCATGATAAAATAAAAAAATTAACTTCAAAAGCTAAAATTCTAAAATCCAATGATCCACAGCTGATCAAAGGTATCAAATCAATTTTAAATATCAAACTAGTCACATCAGACAAAATTAAACGAATTATTGCTATTGATGATGCGGAATATGAAAGTTCAGCAACTACTCATCTTCAAAATTATGTAGAGAAACCTTAAATTTTGCCTTGTACGGTACAAAAGTCATTTAAAAAAGAGCTTTAAAACATTGCAATGAGACAAAGTGATGTTGTGAAAAATGTACTTCTGAAGTTAAAATATAGCGAACCTATTCCCGTTCAACTGACAATTTTACCCTAAGACCTCAAGACTTCCTTGCAGAGAAGACATTTGATATCAGCAATAGATACGCCAGGAACACGTCTTTCACGATTTTTGGCCCATTTTTTGCTACCACTATTCTAAAATCTATTTCTGAAATTACGTTCGATTCTGATAATGCTTTTTACTTTGGATCTTTTGATGTGAAGAATTCGTGTGGCTCGATTCCCTTAACTGGTACTAACGATGTGGTTTCTATAGTTACGAAGTTTCTCATTGAACACAATGAATCTACTTTTTTTATCACCAATCAATGAACATGACTATTCAAATCTTTTGAAACTTGCAGTTACTTCTAATATCATTCTTTACAACGGTCACTTTATAAACAAATTTCTGGACTAGCAATGGGAAATAATTTGTCAACTATTCTCGCTATAGTTTACATGTTTCACATTGAAAAACAAATTTTGTCTACTAAACCCGATATATTCATTCTCTGAGAAAGATATATCGATGATATTTTTGTTATTTCATTTTCTTCTTTATATGAGTAATTGTCAGAATTGGTGGTATATTAATGATTGTATTCAGTTTACAGCAGAATAATCTGTAATTCACCTGAAAACACCTTTAATTCTATAGAAGAAAATTCATGTTTCACTTCCTTTTATACGAAATCTAACCATAGTGGTCAAATTTTACCTTATGATAGTCTTGTTCATTTTATAAGAAAAGTTAATTTAATGCGCAATGAATGTTTGCGAGTACATCGAAACTGTTCAAATCCCATGCTGATTGAATAAGCTGTTGATTTTATCAAAAAGAGATTCATATTGAATGGCTACCCTAGATCGATTGTCGACAAGCATGTCACTGTCACACTACCAGTATTTCGTAGCAAAATTCATAATAAACAAGCCTATATTCGTATACCATTTATAAACGAACAACAATCGAAACAAAAAAATGTGAGTTGAGAAAACTCTATTCTAAATGTAAAGCCTGTTTTTGTTACTCCTCCATCTCTTGTTAGGCAAGTCAAAAAGAAAGAAGCCATTCCTTATACCAAATACTGTTTGTGCAACGGTGAAAGTCTTTCCTATTTAAAAGAATTACAAAAAATTACAAAATTATGTACAAAATTATTTGTAAAAAGTGCAACCAGACTTACTTACATTGGTGAAACACTATTGGTGCACTATTAGACGGTGCATATTTGAACTTATAAATAAGAACGACAGTCTTACGTGTTTTCCAACATTTTTAAATGAAACATAGAGTAAAGCCAACTAAGGATGATGTGCAAATTGAAATTTTACAACGAAACTTGTTTATGTTTATGACAAAAAAAATGTTTATGAACGTAAAATGTGTGAGCGAAATTTCATTCTACACAAAATACCTGAAATCAATGCAATGTATAGCTGAAAATTAGATGTCTGATCTGTCACTAACGTGAAAAATGTCAGCAGTATTGTCATCATAGCTATTCTTTTTAATGTGTTAGATAATTGTTGTATAAATTGATAAAGACATTTTGTCGAAAGCTTTTCAATACAAACTTTTATTGACCTTGTATCCTAACATAGATAAGATATAGCATACTTACTATAACAGGGGAGGCATGCCTTTTGGGAACCTAACTATCATATGATGATGGCGTCATCCGGAGAACTTTCAATTTTGTCAACTTAGACAGTGATCACGGGACCTAGACCAAATCAATGTTTACGAATTTGCATGATTCTGCAATGTGTGAAACTTGCTCAAATACTGTCTTTGGTGAATGATAGTTGAATATCAGGAAATCTCGACCAAGAGGTCTCAGCGTTTGTATTTCACGAGTAAAAGCTCGATATTCAAATTTTTAAAATTAGGGTTTTAGCCAGATGGAATTTTCAAAGCATCTCACCATTTTCAATCAGCTCCCGTCAGCTTATTATTGACTCCCATTATAGCTTTTTGTTTTCAACGTTTACGGAATGACTTGCTTTTCTGGAGAAAGATCTCACAACTTGTTCTCCAAAGCATCTCAAACTTGTCTGTTTAGTTGCCATATTGTCAGTCACTACAGTGTGTGTAAGAAGTCATTCAGGTCGAAGGCACACAGAATAAGCCATCAGCCACAAGATATAAGTAATTTTGACAATATTGTTTCTCATGAGAGGCAATACAAGCAGGCAGAAGAAAAATATGCATGATATTTTTGTAAGAGCTCAAAGCACAGTAAAGCATAGGTATAAAGAATGACGCGTTAAATCACAACGTCGGTTCTGTTGAAGACCATTGCCAAAGGATTATCTACTGGGTGACGGCTGATGGATGATGGCTTATTGCTTACGGCTTGTGAATTCTCGTGTGAGCCTCTATGAAATTCCATCAGACAGAGTTAACCGGCATGTTCGTTTAGCAAAATAAGTATCGAAAGCGCTAAACTGCATCGCCTAAAAAATATGACAATGTGATGATACTATTGACAGACTTTTCAATTATGAAAAAGAGAAGAGCTGGCTTCTAATATAGGTAAATCTGCAGAACCATCGACCGTCTCATGAAAACAGGCTTTGATTATTGCGTGCTCTCACAGCATCAGTCACTTGAATATACTCGTGGCAATGGATAGTGTAATAATAAATAGGCCAATAATTGCAATTTAGATGATCTTGCCTCCTGTGGCGTGCACCGCCACTGAGTATAAAGCATCATATCACTTTCAGAAGTTCGTCCAATTTAAACACTATGTCATGTACGAGATAGATATGATCTCGTAGATTGGAGTCAACGTAAGTGCATTTACTCGAATTCATACATGACGGCAGGCTTTTGTACACAGCTGTAGGAATCGCGTGAGACGGTTATACTCGTATAAAGATTTTGTGTAACACTACATGTAAAATATGTTTCTCAAACTTACACAGGATTGGCTAACTTCTCGAGCACAGTGATATACAAAGCATGTGAGATCGCAAGCACCTTTTTTATCGGCTACGTGAAATGTTTTTACTTGAAACAATTACTTTCTAAAATTGTGAAAATAAGATTGCATGTATTGATGTAGACGGTAGAAAAAGTTGCTAACAAAATATTTAGATGAATAATCTGAAATAAGCCTTGTCAATAATTATATGACGGTTCATGCTCCCTAATGTTGCAGGCCAAGTGAGTTTTTCACATTTTCTGCAAATTGATAGCTGTTGAGAAGTTCTTACCTTGACAGCACTAAACTTCCAAATGATGACAAATCATTGTCGAGGCATTAATTTATGTATATATTACTGCTTTATCCTTAATTCTGGACAATTAACCATTAAATATTTATATTGTGCGAACTTTTAAGAGCATGTGAAACATTTAATGGAGAAACATGAAATTCACGCACTGTCGCTGGGATAAAATACAATAGAGTGCGTATATTTGCTAGATTGAAAATCAATAATATGCGAGTATGCAATGTAAATGCATTTCAAATGATGATAATAAAATACAGATAAAAATTATCGAATACTTACATAGTAAAGTTAAAAACAACATGCTCATTTTGACATGAAAAATACACTTAAGCTGCCATACACTGCTGACCAATGGAAAAAGTCCGGCAGCCAGAACGAGTTTCTGTAGGGAAAGTGGCCGAATATTGGACTTTTACAGAATGATGTATGCCCTATGCCTACCACGAATCTACGCGTCTGCCAAGTTCTAGTTGGTTCCTCTTCTTGTCAGACACGATCAAAGAAAAGCACATTGCATGAAACGCGTATTGCAGTATTTGGCAAATGTGAATTTTCTATGTTTTCAACACTTTTTTGACATGGAATGTCTTCAGGTCATTTTCTAGCATTTTATTGAACATTTATCTATGAAATTACACATATTCTAATTTGGCAAGCCTCCGAATGTCAACCAGCACACGCATTTTGTGCAACATTATCCACATTCAGCCATATTCTCGCATACATTGCCGATAAGAAGCATGATAATATCACATACACGTGATAGGAAATATCCTGAAGAGATATTATCCCGACAATTATGACTCTAGACTTAATGCTTATCACCTGATAGGAGAAGGAATAGAAAATTTCCTTTTTACTTTAACCTGCAATCTGCTTCCCACATGTTTTTCTTAGAATCTTGACATTTCTTATATTCGCTTAAAATGTGAAAAAGATGCATTAATTTTCTTGAAATATTGGATTAGAATATTCGATTTACCGACTAAATATTCGTATAAAATATTCGACAAAAAATAGGGAAAATCCAATCGTTTTTGAACAGAAGGTGTATTATAATGAATCAAAACAAATCAAATTAGATTCATCTGCACAAATAAGTAAATTTTAATGTTTTCTTCAGTTAGTCGTCTTCGCATATCTGCAAGGATGCGCTTGTACTTTGAAAAGCTTCGTTCCACTTCAGCCGAATTCAGTGGTGCTCTGAGCAAAAGAGCTAGCTCTTGCACGCTATAAACGCCATTATCTGGTGTCAACAGTTCTGTCAAGCTTGTGTTTTTGGCAAGAATGTTGGCAAGAATCTTTTTTTCACTTCTTTAACGGCTTCCCACCCGGTTGTGAGACGTGCCGATTCGTAGTAGGCATTGGGTGTAGGCCTACATCATTCTGTGAAATTCTCATTTTCGGCCTCGTTCCCTGCAGAAACTCGCTCTGTCTGCCGGACTGCAAGCATGCAGGAAAAATTGTCATTCTCCTCTCATTGCAGCCGATTAAAATTCGTAAGTGAGAGGTAAAATTCAATCTTTGCAGATCGTAGCGATTCAATGGGTGCTCTATATTTACCAAAATCACTCTTCTACAGAAAATCAACAGCAGTCTTTTCAAAACGCGATTAGATCGATATAAATCCAGCACAGTTGCAGCTTCGACCAAATATGATGTGCTGAGTTTGATTCTGGAAATTCTGTAACTTTGTAGCGTTTACAGCATAAGCGACCACTGACTAGTGAGGCATACTATACCGAGTGACGAAATCAATGAATCAATGTAGCGGTAATGTTGAATCCTAATATACACAATCTTCTTGAGACACAAGAAATCATGAGCTGAACATAAAAGATTACGTGAACGCCGGAAACAAAGTGCTCAGCAAAAATCCTATACAATATAATCAACAGATGTACGTAATTTTGAATCATGTAGGCATATTTGCAGACTCTACAAGTATTAACATTGCATCTTTAAAAGCCTGTTTTCCTTTCTTTGTTTTGGCCTGTGTTATTACGGACTGATTTTATGGTCGTTCGCAAAAAGGATCTGCTGCAGTTCTGCTGTCGCCAAATGAGTTTAACAATGCTTCATGTAGATTTAAAAGCCACTTTTGATAAAGAAAGCAAACCTATAAATTTGACTGCAAACAACATCTTTGAACACATGTTGAGGATGATGCGATGATTGAGGTAAAATTAAATGAGAGTCGTTATTTTTGAAAGCGGAACGTTAGCTTATCCGTCTAAGCGATATAATTCAAGATCAATGAATTTCATTTTGTTTCTTTGAAAATTTGTGGATATGCTTGTCTTTGTGCAGACCACTTCAGTGATTGAAAAATGAATGGAAATTTTCCTCAGAATATGTCCAAATTTTGAATATAGTTATACCTTCGAAAATAACTCAAAACATGATGATCAAACATTATCAATCAAATAATGGGTGACGAAAAAAATCAATAATTGTAATCAGTGATTGAAATGAAAAATGTCAAAGCACTCTACATGAAGATAACGGTCGCAAATCCTGCATAGTTTTCTGACATTCTTTTTTGCACACGGCGCATTTTCGTTGTTTTCCATCTAAAAACAGAGATTTTTATTAGCATAAGATGGTAAATGCATTTTCAGGATTAATTCACTAATCATTACCTTCTGTTCTCTCAAGAGAAGGGTCTCCCAAATGGCGAACATCAGACGACTGTTTTCTTAGATTTGAAGTTGTTTTTGTCGCACAGCTCGGTTCTTCTTTCAGAAGACAGGAAGCGATTTGACACCTGAACTCTAGCAGATCCATTTTTCTTTCATGCGCTGTTGTTATCTTGTAAAGTTCATGGTTATTGACCACTGCCACATCCAAAGTGTGCGTAACTACCGGGAAGTACCTTTTTTTCCTTCTGATACTTGTACGATACTTTTCAGTTTTCCAATCGCTCAAATCTACTCCAATCATTCCAGAATTGTACCTGGTGATCGCATTTGGCATTTTAACTTTTTTTATTTTTCCTTTGACTTTTCTATTTACCATCTTCATTGGCTCTATTCCATGAGTGTTTAAAAGTACAGCAACCAGATTGTTATCCTTCCAGGCAATAGCACAAGTTCCAGAATCCAATGAAATAGCAGCCTGCATTTCACCCCTCTCCTTTTTCTTCCAATCATTCTTTGGGTAGATTGG
Source organism: Prostheceraeus crozeri (assembly GCA_907163375.1). Lineage (NCBI taxonomy): Eukaryota > Metazoa > Platyhelminthes > Polycladida > Euryleptidae > Prostheceraeus > Prostheceraeus crozeri. Next base: position 420,111 of record CAJQUW010001601.1, read on the forward strand.
ACAATGTCTAGTCCTATTCAGTCGTACGGTTCCAGTTGCTCTAACATTTTTGGCAGTTAATTCTTTCAGCAATTGATTATCAGTGAAAAAGTTATCAAAGAATAACTCACTGCCGCTGGGAACCATATCGGCAAACTTGAGAACGACCTTCGAACCTAGGTTGACGGATTCATAAATAAATTCTCCGATCGCATCCTTTCCTTGATACACAACGAAGGCAAAAGTGCATCCATTAATTCCACACAGTGCCCATTCCTTGAAGCCGAACCGAATTGGTTTTCCCCTTATGAATTGCTTGAGGGGATGACGACCAAAGTACTGAACTATTTTTTCATCTATGGAAAATTCAGACAAAAAATATCCGAACTTCCGAACTTTTGGAAATTAGAATTCATTATATCGATAAATGGCCTTATTTTGAAGCATCGATCTTTGTTTGTCTCAGGGATTTCACTATTGTCGCTGCTCATGATGTCACGAACAATCAAGCAGTGGAAATTTTCGTCCAACATCCAATGACAATCCTCCCTTGGGTACTTCCTATGACCAGAGAGGAGTAAAATTCCAATGAACACTTTGATATCCTGCTCCGTGCAACTAAAATTCGGATTATTATTCTGCTTTGCATACATTTCAGTTTGCTTTGAAATATGCTCCCAGATTCCTTCTGTCATCTGAAGAAAAAGCTGGTATGGGGTCTTCTCGGACAAATCAGATTCAAGCTGCCCAAGAGTGCTCAGTGGGTTATATTTTTCAATGGTAAAAGTTGCTGTAGGCTTACTTTTGTCTAGATGCCATTTCGAATTATCATAATCTACTTTTCTTCGTTTTGATTTTTGCTTTTGAACCTTCGTATCTCCCTGATGATCATCGTCATCATCTTCACTTATGTTCTCAGGCAAATGAACTTCAATGGCACCAGCCGTATCGGCAATCATTTCATCAATATTTTGAAGATCATCTTCATTTATTTTTTCTTCATCTGTGAGAGGATCTACCGTTTCAGGTGGCAATTCGGAAATATCAATTAGTTCATCAGTATCTGACCAATTTTCGACCATTTCCACGGCAGCAGCTAAGGTTAAAGCATTTATTCTCGGCGTCTGAAAATAAATAGTACACACATGTAGATTTGTAAAAGATGCTCTCAATATACTCATATCATTTTACATCATTGCGTAGCTACTGTCAAATAATTAGTACTATGACTAGTCATGACATAAATACATAGATAATACAGATCTAAGCATATTAGTCAGTGTGTTTTATGTGGTGAAGTACAGACTGAAGGTCTCTAGTTGCATGGGTCGATCAGGATAGTGAAATTTTTTGGTAGATACGTGTAGTTACTAGTATTTTCGCATGAAAGACAAGTCTTTTGCATTGCCTAATGTAGTAATTATTTATCATATCCGTGATTATTGATAATTGATTAGATTATTCGTCAGTATAAAAGGTAAACATCTGAAGAACTTTATAAAGTGTGAATGTCTTGATAAAAATGATAAAGGCTGTCGCTCGTGAAGTATCATTGTTTTGTTTCAAGGAAATGTATTTAGACATTGTTAATCATGACTGTTATCCTGATATTCTTTTCTTTAGAGAGAGCATAAAACGATAGTCTGAACGGCCACGATCCCCATTTGGGGATTATACTTTCAAAGTACTCCTGTTCACAGTTATATCCATTAATTGATTCAAATACTGCACAGTAATGATAATTATGTTCTTGCCAACTCTAAAAAATCGTAGATGCAATCTGAACTCTTTTTTCAATTTGATATGGGAGATGTACACTTTTTAAAACACAAATTCACAAATTCATGAAAAGTAATGGCATACCAGGAATATCAAATCGAAACAAAAATTCAAATTCTCGGCTCAAATGATTCACTGATACATTGAAATATTAACAGTACATTGGGTATCTGCGAAAACAATTTGCACAGCGAATAATTTAAGGAAAACTAATGATCCCCAATTGGGCCCGCGGCTTTAAATGGGTTAAGCGTGCACGTGTTTTGTTGCTTCATAATTTTCATTCATTGTAAAAAGCAACATATGCCCATGCTGGAAGGAAATCACTTGGGTCTATATAAAAGATCGAAAACAGGCATTCCATGAAGCTAGAAGGGCAGGAAAATATAGAAATCTGACCTCGGATCTGACCTCGATTAACCTTCCTGCTGATCTCATAGAATAGCTTGTTTTCAAAATCTGTGGCAAATGTCCCATAGCCATTGTGATTACACGAATGTTACTATGAAATTTGTCCTGCACTCCCAGAGGGATTAGATTAAATATATTGCCCAGCAACATTTTTGATGTCATGGCAATTTACCCTCACATATTTAGAAGATAGGGGATGTTAAATGAATTTTATACCGAAAGTAAAGTTTTGATTTGAGCTCAAAATATGGAAATTCGAAGAGCTTCAAACAAACTTGAATATCACAATAAATGTTACTATTGTTTATCGCTCTCAGATTCTATTAACAACGATAAATTTTGCAGCTTACTGGAAATATTCTTTTGTAGAGGTTGTAACTGAAGCTGTTCACACATGCACTATACCTCACTTTATCAAGATTGCTGCCGCTAGTTATGTTATTTAATTATTATTTGTTCTTCCTAATCATGATTTTCTGCTCCCGTCACAAGCATTAGTACATTTAGTATGCATGTATTTCTAAAAAAAGTAGAAATGTATCCTAAGTGACTGTTGCACATTGGTTGATTTGGGAGCTCAGATTTTCCGGTACAGAGGCTTTTGTGATAGTGTTCTCTCTGCGTTCATGAGAACTGGGTTCAAATCTAGATCGGAAGAAACCTAAGACTATCAAAATAAACTCTGCATTCTTGCTGAACACTCAACACAGAAGAATGACAGTGGGATTATTGAAGCCCGTCCACATGAAAGTGGTAACTGCTTAATTTAGTTCTACGTATAAACCAGTTTTATTCATATATTTATTTCCATTTTTTCATTCATTTGATGATAATCCTGGGAGTATCTAACATCTTCTGTCACATGAACTAACGGGCCAAAATGGTGCTGAAGTCTACATTTACTCCAAAGGCACAAGAAAAGGGCAGAGCATTAGTAAACAAAGATGACATCGCATGTCATTCGTGACAAAAACACGTCATGTGGTTCTATCACAGAATGAATGTCATGTTTTGCAAGATAAGAGTTGCAATCTGCAAACCCGCATGCATCGTGATGCTCAAACCCCAACTTCCTGTCGATCATTTCGTGAAGAAACAGACTGAGTTTTCGGAATTTTAGTTTTAGCCGGTTTTTACCAGTTTTTGCCGGTTTTTACCGGGCTTTCACTACCTAGTGGCAAGAACCAGTTTTAGCCGGCAAAAAGCCAACCCTGATTTAAAATAAAGAGATTGAAAATCATTTGTATCTATCTGCCACCTTCGTGTACAGCGATTCAATGTCAATAGTAAAAATGTCGAATTTTAGGTCAGGAAGTGAAAAATATCTTTCCTGCCGACTTCCAATGACACTTTCGAGGCTCGACCACTGAAACGAAAGATCGCTAGGCCAAGCACTTAATCACTGCGCCATAGAGACCACTTCTGTGAGAGAAAATCAAAGAATGCCTGGTAATTCAATCAAGCATGCACTTGAAAGTGCGTGTGCAAAGGCGCATATACACGGGATCACTAAGTGACCGGACACTCTGCACATACAGACACATGCTTCCAACTGAGCAAAATGGCTCTTTTCGAAGAATTTAAATTTTTCGGGAATGTTCACAAAATTTTTTGTTTGGTTGTATTCTTGTGCACCCGTTGATTTAGCAATTTCAGCTGACAACTCCAATCTAATCATGGTGAAGTGAATCAAACTGAAGTATGGCAAAGAGGAGCTGTGTAGTAAGACATTTGCACATGATTCAGAGGAGCTACTGCTGCAATCACGCAAGAGGATGACAACGCATAAGCCTTTCATTGACCATTAATTTAGATTCGTTGTCGTCACTTTGAACATGGACTTATACTCTTATCGTCAATAGAAGATAAAATAGATAAATAGAGAAAAAGAAGATAAATAAGAAAATCTTTATTTTTACAATGTTTCTTAATACTGTCCATATAGTTGGGATATATAGGTAGAGTGCCGACTCAAAAAAGTATCTGTATACAGTGAAAATTTTTACATTAAAAGATTCAGTTTTTTGCGGAGATTGCGTTCCCGTGGTCCAAAAAGTTATTTGAGCAGTTTTGAAAATAGTCAAAATTTTGCCAGCTTATATACTACCGAGATGACTCCTCTATATAAGTAGTATGAAACAAGCTGGATATCAAAAGGAATGAATATTTGCTAATAAGCATCCTAACCAAGCGGAAATTAAGCTGATTATCAAGGTAATTTCATGATCCGTATTATGATGTAGGTCTTCATGAAAAAGTCGTGGTATTATTCGTGCTTTCTTGGCTGAATTTGAAGTTTTCAATTCAATTTTCAGCGGCATGATTTTATGATTCGATCACTAAAATTCATGTTTCATTTCTAGAATCTGAATAGTGATGTGGACCCACTTACATCTTTCAAAGATAATTGAAATCATTGTCATTGATTAAGTGGTCTTGCTCTGCCAGTGGCAGGATGCCTGTGATATGATCACGCTTAAGAAAATACACTCTTGAGGTTCAACATGAAAGTAATAGGAACCCATCGAATTGCTAATTTAGCAAACATTACCTCTCCAAGGCTGTCATGACAGAGAATCTGTAAAATGCCATCATTCCTTCTGCATGACGATCATCATGATCACTCAATTCCGTGGTAATTTCTTCAAAACTGCAAATCTCACACTTGGTAGCAATTACCAGCTATATCCCCTTTGAGTTCTTTCAATAAAATGGAAAGTGTATACACATTGGGGATTTAACAAATGCGGAGTTACCACTCTACCTAATATACTTTCTCTATGGTGTAAACCATATAAAGACTATATAAAGTAATTTGTTTACTGCTATAGAAAATCAGCTCATGTGCAGATCTCACCTTCAACAGTCAATGAAGTGTTGCCTTAAGTGTAAAAAGAATGAAGCAACGGCGCCAGATATAATAGTGGAAAATACAAAAGATGTTTAAGTCCTTTTCGATTTTAGCATGGAAACTTTGGGAGCATTCAAGTTAAGCAGACGGGATAAGAAAGGTTGAACGAAAATTCTTGCTGATAAACAAGAAGTCAGTACGTTCTGTTAAAGGTTGAAAGGGATGTGTACATAAGGGAGAATGGAAACCCTGGTTTTGAGATTGATTTCGATTTTCTCCATTTGTCAGGATAGAAGGTTACTGCTCATGCGTAAAATGATGAGAGACAAGGAAGTTTTTATATTTTTGGATTCCTGGCAAATTTGAGTTCATTGGCGAGTATGAACTGAGTGGATTTTTCGAAACCTTTCATTTCAATACTTGTCACTGAAGCCATTTTTTTACATTTTTTGTCTCCATGCCTTAAACGATCCATTTCTATTGAGCTCCAAAAACTGCTAAATTTAATACATATTATACAGTACATATGCAGTACATACTTTCGTAGACATGATTGAGCTGGACATACTTTCGAAGCCGGTTGAATTCATTCTCCGTCTCCTCTTGCTTGCTTGCCTTATTTTCTCGAATATAACCTGCGGGACATACGACTATTGTTGCAATTCGAGCGCGGATGCTATTTCATGGCGGCCTGTGTGAATAAATTCTCAAGTTTTTGATTTTTGATGAAATTTGCTTTATAGATGAATGCAGATATCATTGGCAGTGAGGACGACCTAAAGCAAGAAGTGGAGCTATACCTTTTTGCATTCTATTTCTAGATAAGTGAATTCAATTTCTGCTGAGCAAGATATTATTCATTCATTTATCATGTCCGATTTCTAGATACTCCTCAATCTGTTATTCGATGGAGCAAAGAAGTATTCATAGAACATTCGATATCGTTATTCTGAGATTCAAATTCTTGAAGATTGCATGTGGAGCTTCTTGATATTGTCACCTTAGATCTCACTTTTTCGTCTAGCCGGGAGTGTGTCTGACATTATGCTCACTCGTATGTCATTTATCAACTCGCCGAGTGACGGACGATACATGTTATGACACCAGACTTAGAAAATGCATGAGTATAGCGCAAACTGCTCGAGATCGTCTGATAACAGCTTGACAATCCGAGTCAGACTACTTGCAGTAAGCAGATCAGTTAGGCATTCATAGGCAAACTGCAAGAAGCATGATAGCCAATTTTTGAAAGACTGAAAGCGACCAACTGATAAGCACTTATGCGAAGGTGAGTGAATCGATGGTAGCCGCATTGGTGAGATGAGTGGAAGAGAAGTTTACCATCATCTTGTTGGAGATCAAAGAGACAGTGCAGCAGGAGTTTTCACCAAGTCCACCTATCTGCGTCCAAACTATAAGTCGGAGTTTGGAGGGAAAACTTGCTATCGAGAAGCAGTCAAGATCCGCACCTATCCAATGGAAAGAGCCGAACATCAAGCAAGAAAGCAAGGCCTTTATACAGTGACATGCAGACACTAGTCTTCCAAGATGGCTGGGCGAACACGTGGACATTTGGCTATCAGGGCAGTAGAAGGACATTGCGATAGAAGCTTAACCGTTTCTTTAGCAACATCACCAATACATGGAATTGTTCACTCAGCATGATTGAAGGCGGAATGATGACCAATAATTTCTGACTTTTTATCTGAAATCAGTGAATTTCTCTTTGAAGAAGAATTTACTACTCTAACTGACAAGGCACTATCGCAGTCTGAAGCTGATCCATGACGCTATGTCGAGAGGGACCGTGCAAATCCTAGTATCCAAGGACAGCTAAGTGGCCATGAAATAGCGGAAACACTGGGAGATCCAGAAAATCATTTTCCATTGAACTTTTTTGTCAGATTTTCATCCTACTTTTAGGGATGAATGTTTTCATTCTCGAATAAAATGTCTTTACACAACATAGTCATCTTAGATTAATCAGAAATAGGAAATAAGCATGACGAAAATGAATGCACTAAAATCTATGAAGGTTGCTATAACTTAGGCATAGGTATATGGATAGGGAAGAGTCAAAAGAAATTAAATTCACTTATTCAAAAATAGAATGCAAAGCAGTGGCGTCGCGTGCTCCCAGACCACAGGCCTTCGCTCGGCGTTGGAATACTATTTCTGCACCAGACATTTTTCATGTTATAGCATTAATTTTCATAAAAGATGAATTTTTAATAATGTTTTAATGCCAAGTCAATGTGCACATGAGAAGCTAATTGCTCATGTCACCTAACCGCCTTACTCAAGGAGCTGAGATTACTACAGTCCGTTTCATAAAAAGTGGATCATCCTAAAATTTGACTAAATAAAACATAAGTATGATACAGAAAGCATTTTTCATGTTATTTCATGTCCCTAATATATTTAAATGTCCTTATATAATCTGATAAGCTATGATACAGTAACGGTTATTAAGAAGCTAATATTTTGTGGCCCTACCCTTATTGTCAATGACATTACCAATTCGTCTAGGCATTGATTCGATGATATCGTTGATTTTTGACTGATCTAACTTTCTCCACTCTCTTTTTAACAGTGACGTAAGTTGTGATACGCCATCTGTAGGTAGCAGTGAACGACGAACGCTACGTTTTAGAATACTCCATACATTTTCTATGGGATTCAGATCAGGAGAACGAGCTGGCCAAGATAATGTCCTAAGCCCTAATTGAGACTTGCATAAGTTGACTCTACTACTCCTGTGACACGTAGCATTATCATCCATAAATAACCAAGTCTATGGATCATCAAGCTGATCTGTCATTTGGCCAATGTTCATTCGTAAAACATTCACATAGCGTTCAGAATTCATGGTTCCTTGCTGTATGTGAAGTTCAGAGCGGTCATTGGTCCAAATGCCAGCCCAAATCAGTAGAGTCGCACCACCTTGTACCCGCGGACGATGTAAATGTCTCGGAATTTCCTGATCAGATTTTATCCATAATCTCAATCGACCATCACTATCCTTCAGACGGACTGATGCCTCATCAGACCAGACAACCCGATCCCATTGATTTCGCCAGTGACAATGACTCATTGCCCATCTGAGACGTCTTTTTGTATGCTGATCTGATAATTCGATCTGAGAGGGCCTCTTACAGCTCTTGAAATTCGACTCAATAAGTCTCCTACGAATAGTGGACTTAGAAATAGACGAGTCTGGTGCAGCCATCTCAGTTAACGAGAGACTTGGATCAACTTTAACAAATCTCAAAATTAGGCGGTCTCTACGTTTGGATGTTTTGCGTGGACGGCCAGAGCCCTCTTTACGACAGAGTCGAAATCATCATTATGCCATCGATGCACATTTGTGTAAGGGACATTTAGTCGCTTGCTTGTAGCTCGCAAAGAAAGCCCTAGTTCTAGCAAGGCTGACACTTTGCCTTTTGTGAATGCGATCTCGTTATTGTTCATTTGTGCTTTGTATTGTTTTCAACCGGCAAGAGATAGATTTCTAGCTGAAAGCAATCAGGAGTGCTGCCAACACAACTGCAACGAAGTCAGGAAGCTATGGAACATGAAGTCCAGTTAATCACATGTAGCAGTTACATTATTGTTGATGAATAATGGTGCTATACTGGCTCTGATTGACCGATTTTCTTTGTTTTTGTTTTGCTTGATAGCTTTTGGCTTGTAGAACAACATATTACATAACAAAGGAAACAAATGTAATTTTATAAGAGTGAGGTATTAAATTTTGTGTAACATTGCTAAATGAAGATCAAATTATCTACTACTTTTTTATCTATAACAGGAAAACAACTCAATATTCATGCTTGAAATTTCCAACAATGATATTAGTAAGCACAACTGACATATCTTCCAAATTTCAGAGAAATTCGTTCAAGTTTAGCGGAGTTAGACAAAGTTGAAGTTTGATGTTTCAGGGTGATCCATTTTTTATGAAACAATCTGTATATCCCCTCTCTGTCCAGACCACATTTTCTCGAGAAAAAAAGGAGGAAGGGAGACAGTTTCTTGCGTTTCTCACGGCTGGTCAGCCACTCATGTGTTTGAACTTTGATGCATTAAAATGTCATGTGTATCTCCTATTTCTTTCTCTGTGAGTACTTTCAATTTTCAAATCAGGTGTTGGCCTATCTTGCTCATCTTTTCAGTATATTCCTTTCGGACGAAAGGCGTGATTATGAGCTTATCTACAGTACTAAACATAGCGTCACATCAATCACGTAAAAACAAACTATGGAATTCTACGGAATCTGGGTGTTCGAGTCAGATGCATTACTCTGCATTCATTGGCGAACGCTCATCATCTGATCACAGTCTTATCTGAACGTCAGTCAGCTGCTAAATTGTTGACGTAATGGCCTCTCCGACGAGAAACGAAGGACTGGAACAATTGGATTGCGTTTCCCATTCTATATTTTAAGTACGGAGCCTCGATCAAGAATAACGGAGAATTTCATTGTAAAAATTGGAGAAGGCAAATCATTATGTCTATCGAGAAAGCCAGGATTAGTGCGGGCGCGTACGCTTGCTGCCTCACACGCACACAACTCGCTTTCGCTCCGTCTGAACACACGACTAGCATGTGTGTCTAATCGTTAGAAGAAAACAGCTGTGATTCGCGCCGCGCAAAACTGTTCATTCTGAGGTTGAGCGTCTGATTTTGAGACGGACAGCTGCTACGAGAAGCTATCGAATTTAAATGAAATATAATGAATGATGACACTTTTCTTTTTTAAAAATGTTAGTAAATTATTATTTAGGATGCGCCGAAGGCCTCGCAGGTACGGAGAAGACGCAACTGGCAAAAAGGTATATTAGCATATTTTAACATCTGTGCAGACCGATTTGAAATGAGGTTGCAAATATTATCATTCATTTTTATAAAAATAGTACATTCTTTATTGATACGTAACTCTCATCGAGTAGTATGAATTCAACAAAATTTACGTCGAAATCATGGATTGGTGAAAGTTGATGACAGAATATTTGATGTGGCGCGTGATGCAAATTTATTTGTTACTAATTGTCATGATTATTTAATAACGAATGATTAAACAGCAAATGGTATATCAATGAAAAATATACAGTGCATACATGTTCACTTTCACCAATCAAATTTTAGCCTATTATTTTTCTGTGGGTCAACTTGTGAAAAACCAAGCGACATGATTAGGTTAAAGGCTTAATAAAGTGATGAAGCTGTTTGTTCTTTTATTCATAAAAAGTATAAAAATGTTTCAATGCTTTTGTATTTTGCTTCAAAATTTTTGATGCGCGAAATCGTAAAATTACAATCAATAGATAATCGTGACTGAAGCAGGTTGGTGAATATATTATCTCCCTTTTTTGAAAAAAAAGATGCTTGTATTTTCTATTTTAGGAGTGCTTAGTACTATTTAAAATGTTCAAAACTTCACGAATCATGCAGGTATTTGTTCTGCAATACCTTTACTGTAGCAATTGCTGCTGATAGACACAGTGGAAGAGTGCAGTTAGAATCTGATCATCCACAGAGACAGTGCACTGTGCATTTGCCGAAATAATATCAAATAATGAAAAGTTCAGCTTCCGTTATCATTTGGACAGAATTCACGAAGCTGTTACCGTCATTAAAGTCTGCAAAACTGTACATCTGAAGTTCATCAAGTTTCGTGACGAATACTATGCATGAAATTTTCTATCTTTCTTGTCATAAGCTTGTCATTCATTGGCTTGACCTTGTTTCCAATCTTGTGAAAGCTCACAATTTCATTTCTTAAATTTTAGTTCTTCATGCCATTAAAGTTAAAAGTGATTCATTTTTGCATCAATGCATAGTGTGATATAACTTCGGTCTATCAGATCCAGTCTGGTTTATGCATAATTTGATATCACTCAAACACTTTTTCTTTATTATTAGCATTTGAACTTTGAGATATAACCTGTACGCATTAGATTCTGTCACCATGGGACATTAACTTCCTCGGCGTCGATATTATATTCCACAGAATTATCCAAATCGCTAGGAACGGAATGCTGATTGTTGTTATGTAAATCATAAATTGTTGACGTTATTGAGGCGGCCTTTGCATGTGTGAATGCAACAAGAAAATACAGGGTGTCCATAAAGTCATGCAAATATGTAAGATGCTAAATTGTTGATCTCGCTTGCATGACTTTGCGGACACTCTGTAGTAACATGATATCGAACAGTAACTGTAATTTTAGAATCACTATCTGAAGAAAGCATACATGCATACATGCAGCATATATACATACATGAAACATTCTTCTTTTGAGACCGTTTAAGCGAAGGAGATGTGCACGGCTCGAAGAACGTAGCCGCACCCAAACGCCTAGATCTCAACCTAAGTTGAGCCTAGTCTATGCCGTTGCTTAGCCAGAATCGACGAATCTGGTTTTAACGGACTCAGAGTAAAGCTGTATGTTTTCTACTTGCACGCTTGAGGAAAATGAAGCTAAATCTACAGACCTCCATCTCCCACAATAATCTGAGCAATCATGCATTCTAATGGCAAGTAGGGATGTGGCGCAATGGTAGGGCAATTTAGTGGCCAGGTAAGCTGTCTCTCTCTCTAGTATCATTAAAATGTTCATAATTCTTAAATTCCGGTGCTTATTAACATAGACCTTTGCCAAGATTCGGAGTTGGTATCCTGTCAAAATGTTAGGAATCAGCAAACCCGGCGGCCAAATGGCTAAATGAACTTAAATGGACTAATTGACGCTTTCAACACGTTTTATTTGGCGATGAATTTGAGCAGTGATTGTGAATTGAGATAGACATTTACTTGCCATGTGTGTGACATTCTTAGTTAATTCGTTGTCACGACTCATTCATTAACTTAAACAGTAAATCAGTCAAGCGAGCTACATACAGAAATATAGCATCTATACCGTCTGTGGGTGAGATCTACCTTATAATTGCAATCGAACACATATTCGAAACATATTTGCCTTGTATGGTTAGTAAAACATGCAGCATTGGAACCAAGCATACATGTCTTGTCATCGGATATTCATTTGCAACGCTGCCAAGAGTCTATCAATTTTGTCTTGAAAAATTGGCAGTCGTCCTACAGAAATGTTTAAAAAAAGTTCACTTTGCACTACTTCTAAAATAAATAAATGAACGTTGTTTATACTCGGAAGCACATTAGGCACGGAGCCTTTCTTCCATGTGCCCGAGTTGCCATTTACCATTTCTTGATGATAAAGTGCATCAAATTTAAGCCTGGATCGCACAATTGAATTCAAATTTTTGGAGACGTTATTCCAATCGAATTTATCCTCTGTGGTCAGCATGAAACAAGAGACGAGTATCCTGCTTTTGTAAAATTTGTTTTATTAAACTCTTCAGGTTCTCGATCTTTGCTTGAATAATATGTCTTTGTAAAAGTATCAATTCTGCCACGTTTTTATCGAATCAAAACAGTGCTTGAAGAACCAACTTAGTTAAGTATGCTCTTCGTGGAGAATGACAAACCTGAAATCGTGACAAGGTGTACGGATGAAAACAAGTTGCATGCATTATGAAAGAGAATTCATGTCAATTGATTGCATGAACATAGAAAAATCCTCATTTTAGTTTTTTATACAAATGAAGATCAATTTCGAAATCGGTGATTCTTCTTCCAGTTGATGGTCACATACAGGAGGTTGTTCAATCGGCAGGTCAGGAAACTAAAAAAAATGTTTCACTTCTTCGCTTTATTGACTAAAACAACTGTTGCTTCTGTTGGGTTTCGACTATCTTATTCATTAATATTATTCATTGATCATAATTGCTATGACAACAGATGTGTGGTGGCGAGGACTTCCAATTGACACAGTCTCAGGTAAGCGGTAGCTCAGTTGGTAGAGCAACGGTCTAGTTAACCTGGGGCCTAGGTTCGAATCATACCAGACGCACATCTTTTGCATGGCAGTTTGATCTATCGTTTATTTCATTTCACTCTATTGTTGATTGGACTATCTTCTGTTGGACTTAATCTGTCTAAGCCCAACAGAAGTGTCAGTGTAACTAAGCGACGGCTGTTTTCGTCAAAATTTTATTTTTCAAAATCGGTCAATAAAGCGAGAGAAGAAGTGGAATAATTTTAGAATTTTCTTTTTCTTAACCTGCCGAAGTGATTCTTCCTCATATAATGTTCAAATGCCATGCCTTAATGAAAGTTGAATGTTTTTCAGCCGCTGACTCATATCACTTAGATTTCTAACGGCTTCAGCTGAAACATACTGATGACGAATGCCATTGAACAATTTCTGGCAATTCGCTATTGTAGCTATAAACGCCGTTCCAGGCCTCTATTGTATTTTGAAAAGTTTGTGACGGTGCATGTCAGTGCAGTCCCATACTAAAAAACAAGCACGTCTTTGCGAAAAGCATTGAGACCACAGAATTAAATATTTTGTTTATCTGCTTCGGTTTGCTAGAAATGCCATTAATACGAAATTGACGGCACATCGAGGAACCTATTAAGTGGGCAGAAAGGAATTCTTAATACTTTACAGAGATAGGAAAAAAGTCGTGCGTCGCTTGCGGATTACTGTGAGTTCTAGCAAAGTGCTTCGATTGGCACAATTCCTTCAGATTCGAAGAATTTAGATCATTGTCCACAAGTTTTTTCCATAATGTTGGCCCTTCCGATCATCATTAAAAAAAGTAGCAGGCGTACGAAAACTAGTTCACTTGATGATTTCACATCCTCTCCTCGGCATTTCTCACTATATAGTGCATACATTGAATCGAAGTCAGGCATTGATGTGTGTTTTGGTGTGTGCGAAGTGATATCACAGCACGCATGCATTTGTTTAATTCTGTGATGGGCCATTTCGATATTAAGGTTACATACAATTCTTCCTTTCTAGGAAGCCGAAGTGCGCGCAGATGAATCTAATTCTGTGATTGAGACACATTGGTTATCAGTGACATCTCCTCATATAGAAGTCTCCCTGTACATGTAGTAGAAAAACATTTTTCTCTCAAATGAACAACTTAAACACGGAATTATGGAAATGCTAAATCTGTTACCCTTGACTTGAAAGACGGCATCAGTGTAGATAGACCAGACGCCCTAGTTTCCTGTCAAACACATTTTGAAAATCGTGTCTGATGGCTGCGGAAACATTGTTTGAGGATAATTGCGCACGAAAAGAAGATTATTTGCTTGGTATTTACTATGGGCTTCTATTAAGAACTGACTAATTTATCACCGCCTATTCATTCTGACAACCTGAGTGCTGCTTGATAATCTTTAGAGATATCGAAAGCTCAACTTGCGTAGCCTAGTAGAGAATATATATGACGAACTTTGGTCAACTGTTGATATCAATGTCTGTATGCTTTGAACTTCACCACAACTGCTCAATTCAAGGGTCGTGCATGTTTGAGAATTCCTTGTCTCCTTCCCCTCAAAAGCAAACATAGTTTCTGGCAATTTCGCTTACACGACCTAAAGTTTTAAACGTTTGACATTGCGGTTTGACAGAGAATATCCATAATACAATCGCTCTGTGACAAGACAGGTTCAAATTGGATTAAAGGACCTTTCTCTGTATTACACGAGATTCAATCTAAATGGAAGGAACATCAGTATTGAAGTAACCATGCCACAATTCAAACTATTCAAACCACAGAGTTAGATTCATCTGCGCGCTTCGGTTTTCTAGAAACGAAGAGTTATATGCATAGAATTAGATTGTTTAACCGTATCACTTTGCTAGAAATGCAAACTGATTCAAACAGATGACACTTGAAGGAACTTAATAAGTGGGCAAAAAGAAATTTTTAATACCTTACAGAGATAGGAAAAATAGTCGTGCGTAGTTTGCGGATTGCTCTGAATTCCTTCAAAATGCTCCGATCACCACGACTCCTTCAGATTCGAAGAATTCAGATCATTGCACAAAAGTTTTCTCGATAATGTTGGGCCCTCCGATCATTTTAAAAAAAGTTAGCAGGAGCATGAAAAAGCGTTCATAAGCTTCTCTGTAGAACTTGACATCGTCTGTGTCTCTTTGCTGTGTGATCCGATTGATAACAGTCATTGAAACTTTGCACAATTCGGCGTGCTTCATGTTGAACTGGCTGCTCATTGTTCGATTGCTACGGTATTTAGTCAGCGGATTGTGCCATTTCATTTACGTTACATGTTCCAATGCTTCCCTTCTAGCCAAACGGAAGAAGAGACGACCGGTCTAATTCTGTGGTTGTATGTAACCTTAATATCGAAATGGCACATCACAGAATTAGACAACTTGCGAATGGATATTTCGTGTATCGCTTGCTAGTATTAGAAGTGGCAAACATTAAGCTGTCAGCAGAGGACACCAGAGCCAGTGAAGATGCGTACGTGCTGTGCTATCACTTCGCACACACCAAGACACACATCGCTGTCTGGCTAACATTCGATTCAGTGTATGCACTATGCAGGTAGGAATGGTGAGAAAGCGATAGTGAAATCATCAAGTGAGCTAATATTCGTGCGCCTGCTACATTTTTTAATGATGATCGGAAGGGCTAACATTATGGAGAAAACTCGTGCGCAATGATCTGAATTCTTCGAATCTGAAGGAATTGTGGCAATCAAAGCACTTTGCTGGAACTCACAGTAATCCGCAAGCGACGCACGACTTTTTTCCTATCTCTGTAAGGTATTAGGAATTCCTTTCTGCCGACTTACTAAGTTCCTCTATGTGCCGTCAATTTCGTATTAATGGCACTTCCAGCAAACCGAAGCAGATAAACAAAATATTTAATTCTGTGATTCAAACACTGTCCTATTACTATGAAAGAGAATTCAATAATGTCCCTATCTATTTAAAAGTGTGGAGACAATCATGAAGTCTTGCAATCTAGAGATGAAACATTACATCACTGATGTCCATGTATTCTTTCAATTGAAAAAAAAACAATGGCAGTATTTTCTTGATTGCTTTTTAGCACTCATCGCTGAATTTGTTTTTATTATCAAATCCAACCGTGATTGTCTTAATAGCTTACTTTCGTCAAGCTTAGTTTATCAAAAGCATCCATTTTCTATTGGATTGTTATCACTACATGATTGAGCGAATCATATCCTCCTCGATAAAAGCTGTACTGACAATCCAACTAAATCTCCAGAATGGGGAGGCAAATTTCACTCAATTACGAGATTTCGATATCTACATGTATAGGTGACACAGCCTAGGATTCGCATTTTGGTGATGTGCAAAACACACATGCTGTATGTCTCATTTGAAAGTTACATTTAAGACTAGTATTCAGTATGCGATGAATGAATGGTTTAACGTCACTACTCCCCCCTACTAGGGATTGGACGGCGCTGACATAGTCAGATTTTAATCTGGAGCGTTGTGATCTTTTAGTACGGATGCTCTTCCTAACGACTTCCAATGACACTTTCGGGGCTCGACCTCTGGACCAGAAGATTGCTAGGGATTGACCTAATCTTTAGTGGTGAATATGCAGGGTTGCCGTGCTAATGCCCATGTTTATGGGGTGGGCAAGGTGTGTTGAATTCATCCCCAAGGCTCCCATTGTGCTTCTATGCGGATTCTGTGGGGGGGGGGAATGTCAGAACTTTTGACATTCACTAGAAGCAATCAGAGCTGATATTTTATCACACAAAAAGATCTGATTTTATCATCAAACAGATTGCCATCTCCCCGTTTAAATTCAACGAGATAACCGTGCTGCTTTGACATTCATAACACATTATCAATGATATTGAATGACTAATAGATAATAGCTTCGTTGTGTAAAAGACGTCTGAAGGGGAAGAATGCTGCAACCGTATTTTGCTGCATAATTGAATAGATGCTAATTCGCACGACTTCTTTTACCGGTGTACACTGCATAGGCTACTGAAATATATTGAAAGCATTAGCCCAAATGTATGTATAAGTCACTTACATGCATATACATACAGATCAATTCACTTTGATTAATAATGATCGTGTAATAGGGCCCTATAAATGTGATTATGCAATAATTGCCATAAATCTTTTACCTTTATTTACAACTTTTCCAAAATAAGACAAGTCCTAATAAAATATCGCATCTATATGTACTTTATGTACGTACAACGAACATAGCGTAATGCCAATTTAACAGCTATCATACTCGTGGACTCGTAGGGCCTGTCTTGGGCTTAATATTTTCGAGTTTAAGGATCAGTTTATGTTAGAAGACATGCCTGTAGATATTCCGAAATTATGTTGCATTTACATGCTCCTAATGTTGTAAAGATTGACTAAGCAGTTTATGATAGACTGATTGTCGTCAACGGTCGATCTAACTGAATTTACCGGCCGACAGGTCTTCAAAATTTGCGGCCGGTTCCAAACCTGGTGTACACTGTACGGTGTACTTCGTAACTAACCGTCTTTGCTCTGCTTAGCGCCCTCACATTTCAATGTCATAGACATTCAATGGGCAGCTATTAAGCTTTCAGTTGAAACAACATAATTAACAACAAATGCTTAGCGTTAATGACAGGTCCTTGGTACATCACCTGAGGAAGTTTTCAAATTATTCATTTCGCCCAGTCTTGTCTAGAAGATAGTGGATTGCACCATCAAAGAAGCTGGCAAGCATATGCAATCTTGGAAAGAAACAAAAGAACTGTAAAATTTTTCTGACTGTTGCTTCTTGCTTGCGCATTACATGAGAACAAAATACGAGCAACTGGCCTCTGGAGGGCGGCCGACGGAATGCCAATATTCAAATCAATTCACTTACGCCATAGCCAGAAATCGATTAACTCAACTTCTACGTTGTCTTCTATTTGACCGCCGAATTTCGAGCTGACTATTCAGCTGGATCTGAATTCACTGTAGTCGAACAGCTGGTCGGTCAGCGTCCTTTTAAAATGTTCATCCCTTGAAAGGTAGGTCGCTATGAGCCTACGGTTAGCTAGACAATTGTCTCAATATGTCCCTATAAAACAAAGTGGTAAGAAAATGGCCTGAAGACATTCCATGCCAAAAAGACCTAAGAATCGAACCGAAGTCCGCGAAAAGGAATGCGGATGTAGCGTTCTGTCAATAATAATAGGACAATATGCTGTCGATATCACTTGGAGATGACTTCCGCCTTCACTCACATTCGTTTTGAACCGTCAGCGTGGCCTAGTGAAGAAGGTGCGAGCTCGTCTCCACCGCGGACTCCGGTTCGATTCTTAGGTCGGGCGAGTGCGGACGGGCGGGTTAATCATAATAACGATTCTGTTAATGATAACTACGTCTGCAACCGCGGTTCATGGATGTTGCATAGGCTACTACGAAGAGCTTATTCCAACTTACATACGACGTTGGTAAAATACCGATATATCTGTTTGTAATATATGCGATATTTCTTCGAAAGACAGATCAGGGTTTTTACTGAATCAGTTGTTTAATGAGTAATAGGACGCCCAACTTAACAATTTTCGGCCGAAAGCAAAGTTTCTTCACCATTGATTTATCCTTGATACTGTTGCTGCTGGTTTCTTCATTCATCCATCCATTCGATGATACCAAGATTGCTGCTCCTCACATTTTTTGATTATTTTCTGGTATCACTTTGACTTTGAGGCCAATAAATGGTGATATATTTTGGTGTCATCATCCTTTATAAAGGGTATAGAAGTGACACTGGACGATTGTTAGAGAGTGGCCTCCTAGGCAGGCACACATAATAAGTCATATGCCATAAGCAATAAGTAATTTTGGAAAATATTCTTTCTCATGACAGATAAGGCAAGCAGGCAGAAGAAAAAAACATAATTTTACGTCGTGTTATATAAAAAAAACAAAAATATGACGAAGTGTTATAAAGATTATTAATTATATATTATTATATAATTATATGTATTAAATAATAATTTAATAATATATATATATATAATAATTATAATAAATATTATAATTATAAATATATATTGACATTAATATAATGTTAATATATAATTATATATTATGTATTATTATATATTATAATTATTAATAAGACAAATACATGTGCAAAAAAGCAATATATTGATGAACGTGTGAAATGTTTAGAGCGTCGGTTTTGTTGAAGATTATCACCCAAGGATTGTCAACCCCGACTGACGACTTATGTATGGCTCACCGCTCATTGCAACTTAAGTGTTGAAACTCTGCTTGCGGCTTATTGCTAATGGCTTATCCCGTGTTCCTCCGGCCTGATAGAACAACTATCGTCTTGCAACCAAACCTTAGCGAAGTTAGGATTATGGAAGCCTTGATAATTTTGATTTCAAATCTATTTAAGATGAAAGGATTGTTTAGACATAAGGACTCTTTCCTTTTTTGGCAATGCAGTATAATCGAATCTAGTCATCATTTATTATATTTTCCATTCACAAGCAATTGTATCGAATCCAAGCTTCTATGAACTTGAGGTTCAGTGAAAAGTACTTAAATAAATGCTAAGTCCATTAGGAATGTAAGACGGAAACCATAAAACACTGAAAGAATCGACACAAGTGCACACATGAGGCTGTGTTTTGGTAAACTATTCACTTGGATAATAATTCTCTCCTCGTTCTTTGTCTGTAAACAATGGGAAAAATACATTAAGGAAATGTAATTTGAACGTGATTACGAATTGTTTGTCTTTTGTGTAGACGATAGATTTGGTAAATGGGAAGATAATTCAGACTTCTTTCACTTGAAACACCGCATATAGGTTGATGAAGCGTAGAATCTCATAAATTGCGATAAATTAATGGCATTAAGTTTGATTCCGACAGTGACCATTCCAGTGTTGTGCAATTGTATCAAAACATTGAAAATAAATTCCAAAAATTCCAATAATGGCTGTCAGCTAACTTGAGCATGAATTATGACTAAAGTCTTTATTGCCCGGGTTGTTACATAGAGAAGCGCCACTCAACTTTCTCATAGCACAAAAAAAGTTGCAATTTCATCAATTTACCGGAGCCCGAGCACATATTCTAATTTAACCAGAATAAGAATCTAAATGAAGAACTTTGTAACTAAAAGAAAGAACTTTGTCAAAGAAATGATATTCAGAAAGCAATTAAGCAATGAAAATGATTCATGATGAATAGTTACTTGTTTAATTCATTTTATTTAAGCAGTTGCAATAGACTGGGAACAATCATTCTTGAGATTAGAAGCTTGAGAACCATTGTCACGGGTTGAAACTGATCGACTGCCGCTACACTGTTCTTTCAAAATTGAGACTGGCTGCACTGTATCTGAAAAGGCTTCAGATGCACGCACCAGTTCGTACCCATGTATTATCTACCTTATGACCGCCAATATCAGTCAGTACCCACGAATTTTCTACCTATAACCGCCCATACCAGTCCGTACTCACGAATTTTCTACCTATAACCGCCAATACCAGTCACTACCTACGAATTTTCCACCTGTAACCACCCATACCAGTCCGTACCCGTAAATCGTCTAAGTGTACTATCCTGTATACCCACGAATCGTCTACATAAAACATCCGTTACCCCCATTATTGTCTGCGTGTGTCACCCCGTACCCATAAATCGTCTACATGCACTATTCCGGACCCATGCATTGTCTTCCCTCACTCTCAAATACCCGTGAATTGTTTACCCGCATCCGTCACACCAGCATGTAAACATAAGTTGTCTACACAATTAGATAAAAAGATGAGTTATCTACCCACAATATCAAGTATCCATGAATTTCTACCCACACTCTCTTGCACCCATATAGTGCCTACGAGAATCCGCCCGTCCCGATTAATTGCTTATCAGCATGCGCCCATACTAGGGTACTCATGAATTGCTTACTTCGATCCACCCGTATTGATGAGTTGCCTGTTAGCACCCTTAAGTAGACTACTCAGTACTTTAAGTACCTTAAGTAGCACCCACTCCTACACATCAACAGCAGTTCTATATCCGTGTCCGGCCGTACTCATACTTGTGAATTTTCATGTTTATACTTGACAGATCAGCTGCGGATATCCAATAAATGTAACCGATTAGTCAACATCTGAATATACATGTATTGTATTAAAGTGGTCATTCCAAGCACGGGTACGGATTTGGACACGGTTCCGGTCATTTTCCAAGCACGGGTACGGATCTGCGCACGGCTCCGGTCATTTTCCAGGCATTGTTCCGATCTCGGAACATCCCTTCAAGATTTTGAAGTTTTAGGAGATTATCACACGACAATGGGGAACGCTAAACAAATTATATTTCGCCAATACTTTAACAAATTCTCGAAATATTTGAAAATTCTCCGTTTACCGGTGCGAGCAGGTGCGGTTAGTGCACATCCCTGCATATATACATTTTCCAACATTATATCACAGATCAAAAGTATGATAATAACTCGTGTACATGACAGGAGCTATTGTCACCAGAATACAAAAAAAGTATTCTGAATTTACTTCAGCCGAATGATTTTACATCCTGACATAAATATTCAACCAGAGTCGTTGATTTCATTTTAATTTACTTAACCTCATAATGAAATTGCGCAATTCGGAATCAATACTGATAAGCGATAATGGAACACAATTATATTTAATTACAGCGAGTAGTCGATTGGGAATAACGCAACGCGACTTCGAATATTGCACATTTAGTTTTAAGATGAAGATATTGTAAATTCCTTAAGAAAAGGAAAGCGCTGATTCCAATAGGTTATACGACTGAATTTCATTCTCACTAAACAGAAATATTCGTCAATGTTTTCAGATTGCATCGCATGATCAACCTGATTTTGCATTCACAGACGAATGCAGTTGTCTCATCTGAGGGAAGATCATTAATTTTCTGCCTTGTATCAGCATTTGTTGATAGAGCTTTTGTGTGAAAACCTCAAGTTCTGCATTTCAGCACTTTTATATCATCTCTTTCATATCAAATGATCTTTTTCTGAAATTGGAGAGACAGAGCGCTATGCTCAACGTATGATCGAGAAAAATATTCGCATACTTAGCAATTTCCAACTGGGTAAGAGTAACCCAAACCTGTACTAAAACAGGACATAGACTTTTTGATTCGAAGCTCTGAGAAATTTCTAAATTCTAACTCGATGAATGGCTGACTTTGGAAACATAGTCGATTCTAAATTTTAAACAAGCTAAATAAGCATGTGCAAATAAGTGATATGCTCTTACAAATTTATCTCACAATTATTATAAGAGATCTTGTATTCGCCATTTCTGTTTTAGTCTTGAATCAATTAAATTATATCACGGCATGGTTGAAGAATTCGAAGAATTTTGAAATCAACTCTAGATATTGATAAAGAAAGTAACTGCAGGAATTACAAAGCTATGTTGCTTTTGAATTCATGAAACATGAAAGGACCGTTTGAAAGGGACAAAACCTTACCCAATGACATTAACTGAGGTGTAATTCCTTGGAAATTATCTTAAATGACAATATTCAGGTTCGCCTTTTTCATAAGATGCTCATAAATGAAAATATTTCTTCTGCATTAGGTTAAATACCAGACTCTATTACAATAAGAAAAATATCATAATCACATAATTATCAGAAAGTTAAATAATCAAGAACAAATCTTCCAGCATATTCTACAAATGCCCTCCGTTGTAGGTTCGTTCAGCAGCTAGAAGTTCTCTGGCAAGGTTCGCATTAGCAGTATGTCTCACTTTGTCATTTTGTCAAATGGAATCAAAATTTGGATGCAAAGTTTCGCTCACCTGTTCACTGTAAATGCCTAGTTTTTGGTGCCTCGACATACAAAATTCGGCCGCATGGTGAAGTGTGCAATGGAATTGTGGTGTAATTGAAAAATTTAGAATTAAAAGGTCATTGCGAAACTTGTCAATATATTTGCAGACCTTCTTGTTCAAATATTTACCAAAAAACTTTCAGTAACTACATGATCCTAAGCTTTAGAAAGTTGATATGAAAGGCAAAACTTCGATTGTTGCAATCGAGCGCAATTTGTCAATATTTTTAAGGAGGTTGCGAGCATTATTAACCTCTGTGATGTTGCTCCTTTATCAGTCGCATTCCTTCAGCCAATTATACGCAACTTCAGGAGAAACATTTTCCAGTGTGCTAAAAATCTTTGATGGATGACTTTTTAACCATTATATTCGGAATCTAGAGGTCAAATTACAGAGGAATGTGAAGAAAAATCTTTTAGTGAATTTCAAAAATGAAGCTGCACTCTCCGTGACACTGTGACATATGAACTAAAGATGAGAGCTCGGCATGAAACATGATGAGAACCTAACCAAAAATTATTTATTATGAAAATCAAGAAACATAAGAAACCAAAATATGATCGCCATGCATCATCAGGGAGGAAACATGTGGCTGCATGACGCAAGACTGGTGATGTTGCATGCATAAACCGCTTTCAAACTATCGAAATTGACGCTCGAAAGCACAATTCTTCAAAGCTTATTTACTGAAATGCAGAATGGAAATTTCTCTGAGTTGTGACTGATTTTAAAGGTGCCAGGTTTAGGATGTTTATATTTGTTTTCACCGAAAGCCTCTGATATTCCAGATAAAACTTCGATATGCAAGCTCCCGAGATATAGTTATTTGGACATCCCATGATGATATTGTTTCAGGTTCATTCAACCTTTTGATCAAATCAGCATTATATCAATGTCAGTTTCTTCAAGTCAATGTCGTTCTTTTATAAATAGGTTATCTTAGTTGAAAAATCAGAAATTCAATTGATTGCCATGTACAACAATTCGTCTTTACATGAAAATGATTCAATTTCATTGTTTACTCAAACGATGACGAGCTCTGCTACCATCAGTTCAGCTCTGAAGATAACCAACCGACCGGATAGGCTATATTTAACTTTAACTCCTTAAATATGTTGCTGTTTTAAACCTATTGATGTTTATACACACATGGTTTCATCACAAATGCATTCTTATACCGGCTTCCGTACGTCATACACGTACCGTCAACAGTGACACCAACAAAGAGCAATACAGATTATGATGATGAAATAATAAAACAAATAAGCAGTAAAATCAATGGTTCTGACACTAGATTGCTGTCCATTAACTAATATTATTGGACTAGATTTGATGAGAAGTGTCTCTGCAATGTTTGTAGGCCCTATGTCGTGCTTACGGCAATATTTTAAAATTATGTTCTGTTGGTGTGTGTCTATGCAGCAATATTTGTGATGATGGTCTGGAATCATCATTTTCATCATCTGCTCATGTAATTCATTCATGCATGAAATACCATTTATTGCTCTCTGCTATTGTCACCGATGATGGCGCGTATATGATGTACTGAATCCTATAAATGATAATACATTTATGATTAAATCACTCCAGCGACTTTCTGTGAATGTTTATAAGATATTGCTATTGCGTCAAAAAGATTGTATTTTCTTATTAATTTTATGCGCATCAACTGCTTATGCGATGTGCTTGCTATTGTATAAACTATCATTTTTTATCCAATTTTATTGTGTCCTTTTCCTGTTTTGAACGGCGAGCCATGCAAATCATTGGTGAAAATGTTTGATGCAAGACATTGTTCTATAAAGTGTCAGCACACACTGAGCATCCTCTAAGACAGTCTTTAAGACGAGAAAAAATCCGAAAACAGGCAGATGTTCTTCTTCATTAATAAAATGATAATAACAGGCGATTATTTCTGAATATTGAAAATCACAAGTAACAGGATTGATATTACAATCAGTTGAAATCACTAAAAAAACGACAGGTATAAGCATAGAGTAGGGATATGTAAAGTAGAGTGTCAACTCAAAAAAATATCTGCATGCAGTGAAAATTTTTACATCAAAAGATTCAGTTTTTTGCGGAGATTGCGTTCCCGTGGTCCAAAAAATTATTTGAGCAGTTTTGAAAATAGTCAAAATTTTGCCAACTTATATACTTCCGAGATGACTCCTCCATATAAGTAGTATGAAATAAGTTGGATATCAAAAGGAATGAATATTTGCTAATAAGCATCCTAACCAAGCGGAAATTAAGCTGATTATCAAGGTAATTTCATGATCCGTATTATGATGTAGGTCTTCATGAAAAAGTCGTGGTATTATTCGTGCTTTCTTGGCTGAATTTGAAGTTTTCAATTCAATTTTCACCTGCATGATTTTATGATTCGATCACTAAATTCATGTTTCATTTCTAGAATCTGAATAGCGATGTGGGCCCATTTACATCTTTCAAAGATAATTGAAATCATTGTCTTTGATTAAGTGGTTTTGCTCTGCCAGTGGCAGGATGCCTGTGATATGATCACGCTTAAGAAAATACACTCTTGAGGTTCAACATGAAAGTAATAGGAACCCATCGAATTGCAAATTTAACAAACATTAAATCTCCAAGGCTGTCATGAGAATCTGTAAAATGCCATCATTCCTTCTGCATTACAATCATGATTGCTCAATTCCGTTGTAATTTCTGCAAAACTGCAAAAATTTGCATATCTCACATTTGGTGACAATACCACCTGTATCTCCCTTGAGTTCATTTAATAAAATCGAAGGTGCATACACATTGGGGATTTAATAAATCGAAGTTACCGCTCTACCTAATGTACTTACTCTATGGGTATAATATAGAAATGAATGAGATCATCTAGCCATTGGACAAAGTGGCATGCGGAAATGATCGGAATGTGGTAAACGGAGAGGAAGAAATGATTTCAAAGGATGCTGCGGGCTCATCCGCATTACCATATCGTCCAGACACCGATGTCAGTTCCGATGATTTCAACTCTGCAAATATTTCAAACGTATTGTTCTCTCATTTGTAAACTGATGAAAGGTGGTGAATCCACGTGAAACATGCATGGCTGCTTCCACAAGTCATTTTTCAAATAACAGTGAATCTGGGCATTGATGCTTTTCTATATTTGTGTTGCTGCCATTCCAGCCATCTCTCACTTTACATCTTCAAAATCATTTCAGCTCCCTATTTAAACATGCAGCCATGCCGAGAGTAAATTTGAAACACACAATTAGGATATTAGGTACTAAATTTCTGTAGCAATAAATCAAAAAATCATCATCTGTTAATCATTGCTAGTGCACTAACTTGGACCGCATGGCAATTGTGTGTTAACAGTACTATTCAATTAATGTCATCAGAAACTACATGAATATGATAATTGCCCACCTCAAATTTACTCCGGGTATGGCTGCATCTTTTACAAGTAGTTGTGCCACTGTTGAGAAATGTGAACTGGACGTGTGATGACTCCTGATTTTAGACAACAAAGAGTCTATATAGACACAGTAATTAAATATTGAGCTACATTGTCATTTGAAAAATGGGAGCAGACCTGACCAGCTGCCATTTCATCCAATATAAGGAATCATCAGCATGCCTAGTTCACATCTCTCAACATCGACAAAACTACCCTTTTTAAAGTTGTTGCCATGCCCGGGTAAATTTGATATTTGCAGTTAGAAAGTTGGTGAAATTTCGACGGGCAGTCGTTAAATGTCACTTTAAACACATAACTACCAAATCGCCCAAGTTATAGTGCGCCTACATTAATTAATAAATGCTCATGAATAATGGGAACAGACTGATCTCAAATTTACCCGGTTATGGCTGAAACTTCATAAATGGAGGTGTGTCGATGTTGAGAGATGTGAACCTAGACTGCGCATGATTCCCCATATTGGATGAAATGGCAACATTTCAGGTCTGTTCCCATTTTTCAAAAGAGGATGCAACTCAATACTCAATGATTCTATTTACATTGTTTTTGAAAAAGAGACGCATTTATTAATTATTTCAGACTCACTAACTTAGGCGATTTGCCTGTAGTTTGTTTAAATTGATTACACTGCCCGTCGAAATTTCACGAACTTGCTAATTGCAAATTAAGAGCTTCTATAGGTCATTTCCTAATTTGCCATTTTAGAAGCAACTCAATACTTTGTATTCGTCATTATTAAATGATTATTCTATTTACAATTCACACACACTTATAAATGGGAGAATGAATGAAAGCCTTTTATCTAGATTGCCTATCTATCCAGGTTCATAGGCGAGTTGCATTTATTGACAATATAGAAAAATAAATCCTCTGTCATCCTCAGAGTAGACTGTGATTTCAAATGTCATGCATTGAGATTAACAAGTGTAATTTCCATAAAAGAAACCCATAATGTTTATTTCTGTCCCACCGTTCTGTATATCAGAGTTTTTATCAAATCCATGCTGTCACAGATACTTTATCTTGGACATAAATAACGACAACATACGGAAGCGGTTCAGCATTCGGTCATTTCACATACAGAGGAGAGAACTATTTCCCTTGATCTGTTTGAGTACTTAGTGTAATAAATATTTGAAAAACTTATTTCCATACGAATATAAACTGATGTTACGTCGCTAGCTGTTTTTGAGAAGGTTATCGACATAATTAGAAAATGATCTTCTCAAATACTCTAAAATGGACGAGTAGTGATTTCATCAGCATCGACGTGTAAATGTGTATATTAGCCCGTGGCGGTAGTAGGTGAAAGTCAACCGATCAAGGGGCACATTATAGCTTTCGTTATATCGATCATGCTAATTCCGAAAATGACGTCCGTTTTGTTCTCCAATAACGGGTAATTCTTCCTAAATCCTTTTGAAAATTGTCGAAAATGGCTATGTTTGTGATTTTCACTACGTTTCGTGGATGTAACGTGTACATTGGAAAAATCCTCCTTTATTGCTCATTTTTTATTATGTGGAGAGCAGGATACCCTTTTGGTGGTTCGTTGTAATAATCTCTTATCGAATTTGGAGTTTTCGATGCCTAGCTGACCACCAAAGGGCTTCAAATCAAAAATGTGGTTTTTGCTACGAAAACACGCGTGATAGCTCTATCTGCACAGTCGATCTCATTTCTTGATTGAAGGTGTTGCACACAAGCAAGACCATTCGAAGTCAATGCAGGTATATATAAGCATATTGAAAAATGTGAAATTATGTTATAATGGCAATAAGAACGTATACAGTCTGTTTCAATTTACTTCTCACACCACATATTTTTGCAGATTCATGCAAGTCATCGTATCTAAACTATTCCTGGAAGTTTGAGGCGCTATTATAGTGTTTTATGTCGACAGACAAGTAAAAAAGAACTGATGTAACTCATGTATTAAAATTAAATGCTACAAATTGCTTGCTAATTCCTGTTCTACGAGCTATTTCTCAGTGTGAATAGTCCGTATTCTTCAACAAGGTCGTTATTTTAGCTACTTTGCTGTTTGAGAGGTCCTTTCATTGCGGCATTGCCACGATCAGGTAACAACCTATCTGAATCACCACAATCACCAGTGTTATGAGATTTTTCTGAAATCTCCCCACTGAAGAGACATCAAATCAAAATTGACCAATCAGCTTGGAGAACGATTACCGTAAACAATCACGTGAGATAGATTGCAGACAAGATAACAAGTCGAAACAGTGTTCGAGAACAGCGCATGTTAGCACAGTATGAATCAACATTTTCACGTGCCCATCTTGGAATCTCGCATTAAATCTCCATTGGAAAAAAGTGCTCTGTAAGGGCCAATATCTTCATGAACGGCTCGCCACCTTACCACAAGGCTTGACTATGCACAATTCATCTTAATCATATACGTTTGAGTTCCGCTAGATGACCTGGAAATAGCTTTTATACTACAATTCGTTTTAGCAACAAAAATATTGAGTGTGAGAAGTAAATTGAAGCAGACTGTAGGGCCCAAGATCACTACATAGTAAAAAATTTCATCCATAGCTATCTATGGTGTAAAAGTTCATGAAAGTAGGCCTACATGACACCTCTCATCAACAATTATCTCGGAACTTTCTTATCACGATAGACCATTGGAAGGCACATTCAATGAGCACCCCAGCAATCAACTATGCTGTACGGAACCAATGCACCTGGTCAAATATTAAGCTTCAGTTTTGAAATCAGACATCAAACATAACATAAGAACTGAGATTAAGTGTATGCCTATATCATATATTTGGGTGCTATGCAGATCAAGGTTGGACCTTGGGTAAGTGATACAAAACTCGGGTTTTCTATTAATGTTGAATATATACAGATCAAGTGGCAAAAATTAATATTTTGATTTGAATCTTTCTTTGGAGAGCTACAAGATAAGTGCATAAAGTTCTGATATTTTATCAAATTTCCACTGGATTCACATAATATTTCAAAATGAAATGATAATAAACCATTTCATTCTGGGATTGACAATACCGCGCATTGAAAGTTTATACATATTGTGTCTACTGTAAGCTTATATGAATTATGTTGCAGTTGTGCATATTGAATTTTTAAGTATTCCGTATATCTTATATCTTCGCACTCTTAACTTTCTGCGATAGCCGACATTTATCCAAAAATGAATTCATTCCGATTTTGTATTCTAAATATGTTTAAACATGCACTTACTGCGCAGCTATAATATTTATCAAGCTTGTTTATATTTCTGAATGATAAAATGAAAATAATTGCTTTGCTATGAGCAATGTGTAACTCAATCATAATTAAATCAAAGATCTACAATTAGTCAGTATATCAATGTAGGTTAAGTTAAAAGAACACTTAATGACGTAATACATGTACTTAGGCTGCTAATTACAATTATTGCAAAAATAAATCGTTTCCCACTAATACCACACTTCTAATGGGCCCAATAGGAATTTTGGCCTATAGAAGAATCTTTATGTCAGCACAAAATACAAAGAGTGCACTTCGTTTACTTGATTTCATTCATTTATTTAAACTTGAGCTTGGATTTTGGGTTTTGACCCCAACTTTTGGCCCAAAACTTGTATTGGGTATATCCAATACAAGTTCTTGCCTAACCTTGTGCAGATAAAATAAGCACTTCGTGATGCACTGATCATGCGCAATTCATCTTACAATCTCATATTTTCAAAGCATAGCCGAATGAAATTGAAGCCTGAAAGGCAGAGTCGCAATTCTGATACTTGGGGTAGTGTCGCAAGTATTCTCAATTTGCATTTCAATTTACAGATGTAATTTTTTTTCAATATAACTATTTTGTACTGGAGTGATATTGCGCATGTAACTTCTCTATATATGCCTATACTCTGAAGGCCCAAACGATATGATGAAGCATTATGTGGCTGGGAGACAGTGCAGACGTTTTTCAGCCAGTCACAGAGATGGAAAATAATGCTTTTCATAAATGTCCATCATACATAGTCAAAGAAATGGAACAATGTCCAAACTGTGTGTCACACCTTTCAGGTTTTCCCACATAATTCACATGTGGAAGCACCGACCCATTCCATCAAATGGGTAAATCCAATTTAATCCACAACATTTGACAAAAATGTGTCTTTGATTTGTAAAATCCATATTTCTGAACCGATTTCAATAGTTTTTTTTAATCGAACCGTCAGGAACTCATCTATTATGGCATGGTTTTTAAAAAGTCACAATGCCAAGACCTCCTTCGCAAGTTGCCGTTTTTTGCTGAAAAGAGACCAAAAAAGCATGTCCAAAGTTACAGTATTCTCACTTCAACAAGCATTTTCGGTCTGCTACATTCAAATACACCCACTAATATTTGTATCATCTGAAAGAAGAAGAACAGCTCTTTAAGACAGTCTCATTTTGAATATTGTAATTAATAATAATCATTGAATTTTCACTGTGTTTCCATTGTCCAATGAAAAAAATGTCCTCTGACCGAGACGTTTTCTGTCCTCTGACCGAGGTACCTTTTCTCGAAGAATATTGATTTTTCCATCATACGTTTTGCACCAAACGAATCCTCTATTGTGCTAGTTTATAAAATTCAGTTTGGTGACGCCACAAGTGAGCAACATTGATTTAAAAATATTTCTATCCGTTTTTTCGACCAGAGTATTTGAACATTCCCAAAAATTTCATATGGATGTTGAAACCAGAAATTTTGTCAGGAATAGATGAAATTTCACAGCATAAGAAGGATCCATGCTCTTAACATCTATGCAAAAGAAATTTCTCATTTATATTAATTAGCCCTCTCAAAATCTCCAAAAACCACGAGAATGACCTTAAAAAATCTCGGTCAGAGGACAGCGTTAAAATTGATGATCTCGGTCAGAATACAAGGGTCTCGGTCAAAGGACATTATAATGTATGCAATTACAATTACATTTAGATCATTTCGTCTTACGCATTCAAGTATTCGCCCTAGTCCCCAGTCTCATGAACCCAAATGCTGAAGCCGAAGAGTTTCCTGTTCGACATCAATTTGTTATCTGACCGAGACCTTAAAAATCAGAGGATAACGTTGAAATTGAAGATCTCGGTCAGAGGACAAGACGGGTCACGGTCAAAGGACATTATATGCAATACATTACATTTTGATCACTTCGCTTTACGCATGCAAGCATTCATCCTAAGTTCCCAGTCTCATCAGCAACTCAAATGCAGAAGCCGAAGAGTTTCCCGTTCGACATCTATCTGATCGAGATCATTGTCCTCTGACCGAGATGCAGAAAATATAGCTTTTTTAAAAATGCTAGATTTCTATGGAAAGTCTTTATTTGGTGTGGTCGCCATTAGGATTTTCGTGCTCAGCGTAAAAAAATGAGTATATATGCAAACTTTCACGGAAATCTGAAACCCAAAGTTGAAAAGACAGAAATGTTGTGGAATAAATTGGATTTACCCAAATACACTGAGTACCAACTGGTACTGACTACCAGAGGTCGCTAATCTCGTTTGTCGCAAGTTACCCCGAGATTTAGCGATGCTTCACGTATCCCCATTTTACAGTACGTAAGATTGAATTTCTGCATTAATCAAGTTTGTATTTATCATCATTTATGATGACTCCGTTTGCAATGAGCAGATAGTTGGATCAACATCACAAGTCTTGAGAGGCACAATAGATAGGCTATTTCTCTACGTTAAAAGCTTCGGAATTTAGTAAAGCGGGTATAGATGTGTGCAACCGTAGCATGACAATTAGCATAAACATCCATGAAAAAGCTACTTTACCATTATTTTCCAGCCCTAGTGAATATTGGATTGGACAAATATTAGATGCGCTTCCTGAAAATATTTCTTTTCAGATTTGGATTCGCAAGCTTATTGATCCACCTTGGACTGGACTGGAGGCCAGTGACTTTTGTAGACTTGACTAATGACGGCAGTGTGTATCTGGATAAAACCGTGAAACAAGTTGTAAACAATTCACTTAATTATTGTAAAATACTTCAGAATCCAGCTGAATTGATTGCTGTTCATGCTAATTAATGCGCCTGGCACAGTCTTACAGAGAAATTGTCGGAAGAATCTGTGCAATGTACATGTCAAATTTAAATAAATTGTGACTTTCTACATTCATTGATTTCCCCATTGTCTTATCTAAAACCTACTCCTGTATAATAATTTGGACAACTAGTGGACCTTATTCGTGAATTCAATTGAGCAATGAAGCGATATGACATGTGTGATTAATTTCCGGCCTTGAATTACTCAACTTTCATTAAACGAAAATTGATGGCTATTTCTGTCACAGTGATGTGCAAATGTCTTTATATTCACCGACGAAATTTATATGGATATCGTAATCAACTTAATCATTATCAATGCTGTTCCTGAATTGCCCAATACGGTACGACCTTAAAATCGTGGAAAGTCACCAATCACCACCGCTTGGTTTGCTTTATATTCAATATGATATTCGCATTTTATGAATCACTGCTATCATAATCACATTGTTTTTATTCGTCGGAGTCTTGATTATAATTTGGAGGTCTCACAGCTGATGCTCTATAATCACCAGATGTCTAATAAGAGATAAAAATATATTGACATCGGTAACCACGCACTACGAGGCGCATTTGGAAAAACAACACTGGTTGCATTTTTGCGCCAAAATCTTCATAAAAGATGTTCCGAAGGAATGGATATTCAAGCGATTCTTGCTTAACTTTTAGCATTTTCATTTGTTATACCAATCAAATTGTTATCAATTTTTGACGTTTCAATTTGTTTTTTGTTCGTTTCTGCTTGCATCATCGGTAGATTTTCTTTAGATTTTAATCATGTCTTTTACTTGTATAACCATGAATAAGCCACAGACATATTGCTGCAATGATTGTAGTAACAAGTAGAATCATCACTCATCAGTTGTCATTTAGGTCATGACACCTTTGAGCAAAGGAAATAGATTATCAAAATTATTCCATAAAGAGTCCACAATTCTCCAAAAAAGCACCGCTGAATCGATTTTTGCAAACAAATCGATTTGCAATAAGTCTGCTAATTGCACAAACAATAAACATGTATCAAATGTAGAGAATCTACAGCAATAGCCATTGATGTTGCGTGCCGTAGTGAACAATTTCAATCAATAGCAGTTGATATTGCAGCTTTTATTGACAGCTGCTTATTCTTGTGAGAGTTTTGTAATTCTTTAGTCTCTTCTTGACTGGGTCCAGAATCTTCTTTCAACAGTTTCCTTGTAAGAGTGCGCATATTAGAGTACTGGATAATTGATTACAACTTGTTTCAACGGTTTTATCCAGATGTGCACAAACTACCGTTATTAATCAAATCTGCCAAAGTCACTGGCTTTCAGTCCAGTGCATGGTATGGGAGTTGAACGTCCCTTAGATATCTTACATTAATCATAGATGTCCCTGATATCATGCTCCTGTCCATGCCGCACTTTTCATTTAGATTGCCCTGCCACATTTTTCATGTCATGGCAACTTAAACATGACCAATTAATAAACAATCCCATAGAAAGTCTACTTGACTTTGAGAGGCATAGAAGATATTCAATTATTCGAAATTTTAATCAGTCAGTGATATGATTCAGATTTCTTTGTATTTAATTATTGACAAAACATAGCAGATTAGCAAATCGTAACACATAATTCATCGGAGTTGAATGGTAGAAGATCACATTCTGTGACTTACAAATCAACATAAGGATTTTCTAATTTTTTGCAGTTTCTTATCGAAAAGTATAATTATTCAGTTGCAGTGCCAAAACCAGTTTTGACAAATCTGTAAAAATGGAAGGAATATTTACGTCTTCGATAAAGGAACTGCATGAAAGCTCATCTGATGAAGATGATACCTCGATTAATCAAGAATCCTCAAGTAGTTATGTTCAATCTCAAAGTCTTACTGTAGTCGAACGCCGAGATCGAAAACGGGACTCTGTTGCGTCCAAAATAATTGGCTTGATACTATCATTCAAATATGGAATAACCGAACTGCAGATAAATTCAGAAGTCATTCAAAAATATTTTGATGAAATAACATTTCCCGATAAAAAATCTCGAATGCGCCTTTTTGCAAAATCAACGGCAATCCTTAGCATGCACACGTTAATGTCTTTTACTGATATCTCTCGTCCGGCTAGTTATATGAGTAGCCTCAAGACTGCGGGGATATTATGTATTGCTGCAATTCCAATTTATGCATTAACAATCTTATCTATCAGATTCGTAAACCGAGGCTCTCGATACACATTTTATGTACTACCTTTGATGTTATTTCTCGTCCTTTTGCAAGATAGCTTTGGTCGGGACATCCGTTTCGCAGTAACCCCGGCATTGCAACTGATAGTTATATGTTATAGCCTTCATTTAATGAATTTCAATCTGACATTTTTTGTAAGCATATTTGTGACAATCGGCTACATCAAGCTACAAAGAATACAACGACTATTTGATTTCAAGAAAGATATCGTCCAGTTTTTGATATATAATGGAGCAACAAGTAGATTTCGGGAATATCATGAAGCGAACCATTCCACCAATCAAATACAGGAAAGAGTATTACATGCCGAAAATGGGGACTATCTACTTTGGATATTGCTGAACTTATCAGGTTGTTATGTTTTTGGGATAAATACTTTACGACAGCAATCCGCTTTTCTGCAAATTGGTCAAAATGTTTTAATACGCAAAGGAATTTTAGCTAAGAAAGAGGAATCAATGAAATGGATTTCAGCTGTTATGCCCTCTTCCATAATTCCAGACTATATGTCATTTCTACGAGATACTGAAGCGAAAGAAGAAAAAACAGTTTCATCTGGAAAGATAATATCTGTTTTTAATCACTCATATAATCAAGTCAGCATTCTATTTGCTGACATCGTTGGGTTTACCAACATGAGCGGTAATAAAGCCGCAACAGAAGTGGTTGAATTATTGAACGATTTATTCAACCGTTTTGACGTTCACTGCCATGACACTGGATGTGAAAAGCTAGGCACTCTTGGTGACTGCTATTACTGCGTTGCTGGTTGCCCTAAGCCAAGAAGGGATCATGCTGTTTGCTGTGTCCGCTTAGGTCTTGGAATGTGTATCATTATACAAGAATTTAATAGTGATCATGATCAAAGTGTCAATATGCGTGTTGGTGTTCACAGTGGGCGAGTAAATGCTGCAGTGATTGGAAAATCTCGATTTCGCTTTGATGTATATTCCTATGCAGTCATTATTGCCAATGGCATGGAATCAAGTGGGCAACCAGGCAGAGTTCATATTTCGGAAGATACTTATATAGCAATGGGTGGGAGGTACAATGTTGAGCCAGGAGAAGATTACGAAATCAAGAAGGAAATTGTATTGGGTATGCAGGGAACAGTTCTTGGCAAGGATTACATCAAAACTTACTTTGTAGTGGATACTCCAGCTCAATCAAGAGCCATAACGAAAGAAGATGGATTCAAACTTGCAGATGCAAAGTCCTTTAATATCATATCTAACGCGGAGGAAACATCAAGCACAAATGAACACACGAAAAGTGTCGACGGAAGAATGTCTCACAAAAGCACCGATTCACATATAAATGCTCTCAAATTAAGGAATAGATATACATCAATGGAAGAAATAATGAGTGATGCGGAGATTGTACATGCGATAAAGACTGATCCAGAGCATCAGTATGACTTATTCAAGCTGCCGCCATTGCACCCACTTACAATGCATTTTGCGTCCGATGAGATCGAGGAAGCCTTTCACGATCAAACATCATACGATGGAAAAGGATATAAAACAATTGAATCAGTCTGCATCGCTCCCATATTGGATTGCCTTGCCACTTTCGTATTTCAACTTTTCTTTGTGCTATCGAAGCACATAATTATCGGTAGAACACAAGGATTTTGGATTGAAGTCGTTTTGATGGCAATATGCCTCCTGTTTGTCATTCCTTTAGTGATCGAATTGTTCGTTAAGAAATCAGTAATCAAATATCATCATTCAGCTATTATGGCAAATATCAGGGTGCTATTCCTCACGTTGTCACCAGTTGCGCCGTTGTTAACGGTTGTTACATGTTCAACTGATGAAGATAACAGTTACCTAAAGCCTTTTAATTTGAATAAATCAGCCCTGTGTCTCTTTTCGCTTCTGTCATCACTAGTTGTCATGTCTGGATCAAGCTGGGTCAATATTTGTGGTATGGTCACAAAAGGAGTGGCACTGGTCATAATATTTGAAAAAGCAGAAAAATGCTACCCTTCATTTAATGAGAAAGAGCTGTGGCAAAGGCAAAATTCCAGTGAAAAACACGATGTTTGTTATCTTAGTCGAGACATTCAGCAACACCAGAACACGATATCTACTTTCCCAATCACTATGATCTCTGAATTATTCTGTACTATTGTAATAATAGTATATTTAATACGAGCAAATCACTTTAATTTGCGTCTGTGTTTCTTCGCTACGTATGAAGCAGATCGAAAGCGAATGGCTGCAGAAGATGCATCGCAAAGAACTGAAAATCTTTTGTACAACATCGTGCCCAAGTATGTAATGACTCAGCTTCGGCAAAGAGGTGCTGATTTGAGAAATGCAAGTTACGCAGTTGCAGTTGGAAATGTTGGTGTTTCATTTGCGTGTATTTGCAACTTTTTCGCTAATTATTACAGCGAAGACTATAAAGGTGGAGAATCAGCTTTAGCAATTTTGAATAAGATAATTTGTCTTTTCGATGAAACTATGGAAAAATATAAGGATGTAGAGAAAATAAAGACTATAAATGATTGCTACATGGTAGCTGCAGGTCTCAATTCACATTCAGTTGATCAAAACCTTGACCACAAAACTCACTTATATAATCTCATGGATTACTGCTTTGAAATGTTGAGACTGATAGATTCATTCAATGAAACTTGGATTATTGGTGACCAGAAATTTTTACTAAAGGTTGGTTACAACTATGGACCTGTTAGTGCTGGCATCATTGGTACAACGAAGCCAATGTATGACATTTGGGGAGATACGGTCAATGTATCAAGCAGAATGTACTCAACCTCACGACCTGGTGTTATACAGTGTCCTAGGTCGGTACGAATGAATCTAAGAAGAAAGTTTGTATTCAGAAGAAGGGGCGTAATCTTTGTTAAAGGCAAAGGCAATATGAAAACATATTTATGTGAATGTCGGAAACCAGAAAAATAACAATCTTGAGGCTGACATATCTTGAAAATGAACTAGAAGTGTTTTTTGTTATAAATAAATTTCAATCTTTTTAATAAATTATAATTGCATTATTTTAAATACACGTTTTTGAGTTTCATTTGCTCTGGCCACAATGGGATCTGGAGCGCACCCGAGGGGCCAATTCGCCATCATTGCCGCACCGAAAAAAGGTCTCCATGGAATTGAATATGATTTGACGACGTTTTCTGACTAGTAAATGAAGAAGCGATTGCAAATTTTGTTATAAATGTGTCACATCTCATTGGGTCGTCAATTTCATGAAAACAAAATTTTGTAGACCTTGCTTTTTAAGTTGTAAATTCTCAATAGGTCAACAATTACCCACATTAAATGACGTTTTATATAATCAATCAAGATCTGCAGAGAAATGTACATGAGCAGCACAGGTTCAGATGAAGTGAAAGACCCATGTAATATACATGAAGTTAAAACTGTCACCGCTCATCTGTCTTTTTCTACATTATTGTTGCACATTTTGTACTGAACGTCATGAGATTGCAGTCAAATTGGAAAGAACACACAATCAGCCTATCGGCAATCGGTTGCGCATTAATTGTCATACTTTTTTATTCTCATGAATGTGGTTTATCTTTCCAAGCAATTCATAAAAGGGCGTTGAAGACTACAAAAACAAGCCAGGGATGTGGAGTTCTATCATTTTGATAAGAATCAAACTCCTATGTCCAGTCGTAGGTTCTTAAAAGCATGATTTTTGGAATGTTTTCAAACAAAATGCTTGTGCTGTTATTGTTTATTTTGTTTTTCATTACAACATTTTAGCTTATTAAATATTGTCAGCAACTTGAAAGATTGTTTTTGAAATGAACTGACACATGAAATGTCGATTACTTGATGCTGTTAAGTTTACTTAATTGCATGTTTTTTTATTCAGCATGTTTATTGGTAGCAGCTACCGAATTTATTCAAATTAGTGCAAATCTTCATTCTTTGGAAGTAGTAGTATGCGCGCACGCGGTGGTCAGGAAGGTCGCGAAAGTTAGAAAAAATGGGAGATAATTTGTTTTGAAAAAATTGGTCTTATTAGAGGAAGAAAAGTTATTTAAAAGAAATTAGAAAATCCTTCATATAGCCCATATCGAGAAAATCGAATTTATTGATTTTTGAAAATCGATAATTATTGGAAATCAATAATTTATTATTTTAGCGCACTTACTGAAATTGGGGTGAACGTTGGACAGCAAATATAAAACTGTGTATTCTTCTGCTAAATTTAGTCACAACTGTTGAGATTTATATCGAGTTCTTTAGTAGAAAATCGATATGATCAATTTGATCGATTAATATTTTTCTAAATATTGGCACATCTCAGCGGAAGTTGCTGCAAATAAAAATTGGGCAGACTTGGTTGATGTCACATGTGTTACTTATCTACATGCTTGTTACTTCAGACGCTGAGCTACAGAAATCCATCGAGCCTTTACGGAGTAAATCATTTGAATGTTTGACACATGCATTGCATTTATTATGTTGAACTAGGCCTATTACGTAGCTTTGTCCTCACTTTAGCTCCTTAAATGCTAACTGGTTGAATTCGATTAACTAACTTTGTGTCACTGGAATATTGCCTTGTTAGGTACGTACGTTATCTAGGAAATATGTTGAACCCTTACAGAATATATCATGTGAATGTCTGACATATGGGGTATATTTTACTGTGTATGACTGTCCTCAAGTGGTAAGTAGGCGGTTTTATAGTTCATGTTATGTTAATAGGGTATTAAATTTTTGCGTATAAACGACATCTGATAAATATATCAACCGCTTGTTCAGTGAATTATACTTTGTTTCTTGCGTGTATTGCATGTGGTGTTCATTCGTGCCTAATTTAGTTGACAACGTTTCGTTGTTACTTAATAAACATCAGCAAAACTCTTGAGCCAAGCTATGATGCTTTTTCTGCAGCCAAAAAGTCGTTGAATCATTATGGCTTATTATCCACCGAAGCTGAATTCATTCTATTCAGGATAAATACGCATGTCCCAATCTGTCAACCAAATACTTCGATTAACTAATTACTGTTTGATATTGTGGTGTCTAATGGTGTCAATATGGTGTCTCAATACATATCAAATCGAAGCGTGGAGATCTATTCAGGAACGAATGAGATATTATAATAATCTTATAATCTTACATAATCTCATATTCAAGTTGGGCATTGATGGAGGTCAAGGATTCTTCAAAGTGTGCTTGAACATCACCAGACAAGATGATGATAGCTTGACATCATTGTCTGCCTCTAAGGCAGGAAGTGTCAAAGGCCTATTCATCCTTGCAATCGTGCCGGAGATGGAAGAAATATATCGAAACGTGCAAATAGCTTGGATAACATCGAGGGACTTCATGAACGTCCCTACTTAGTCGCTAGTGATCTAAAACTTGCAAATATATTGTGTGGTATACAGTCTCATGGCTCTCAACATCCATGCTGTTATTGTGAAGGGACTTCTGGCGCTTGGGAGATTGATACCAAGACAAGAACATTGAAAAACATAAGACATCACTACCAATGTTGGATCCGCTCAGGAGGTAACTTGTACGACAGCAAAACATCCTTTCAGTGTATCAACGAACCGCTACTTAAATCAAGAGTCAGGAGTGAAGAAGAACCGATTCTGAGCATCGTACCACCACCTGAACTTCATCTATTGATGGGTACATTTAACAGAATCTTCCAAGAATTGAAAGCAATATGGCCTGATGTAGAACGCATGTGGTCCGAAAAATTCTTCGTAAAACCTGTTGGGTATCATGGAGGCAACAATTTTACCGGTGGAGATTGCAGAAAGCTTCTGCGAAATATTGATTCCTTGGCTGCAATTCGTCCAATTAAAATCCTACCTTTTGTTAATTCCTTGCGAAAAATCTGTCATGTAGTCGATTCATGTTTCGGAAATACAGAGAGATTTGACGTCCAAGGAAAAATTGCAGAGTTCGAAACTTCCTACTTGGGTTTGGGCATCGGCATCACTCCGAAAGTCCATATCCTGATTCGAAATGTTCACGAATTTTGTTGGCGGTATGGTAAATCGCTGGGCCAATACTCAGAGCAGGCATCAGAGTCTGTCTATGTTGCGCTAAAGGAATTCTGGATGAAGCGTAAAGTGAATGATCTTTCAAGTCCACGATATGAACAAGCATTGAGACAAACTGTTGTTGAATTCAATAGTAAGCATTTGTAACATTTGACGTTATTTGTCGGTTACAGAGACATGGGTAACAATAATATTCTATCATAAAGTGTGTGTTTTTTTATCATCACTGATGTTTGAAATGACATCAGGCTTTCATTACCGGGACCTGTTTGTTTATATTGCACTTAATATTATGATATTACTCGTTCACGGAACAAAGAATAATGGAAATTAGTGATGTTGCGAACAAAAATAACAAAGTCAATGCAAAGTCATTAAAATGTACGAGTACATTGGTAAAGTCAATAACTGATCATTTCACATTAAAGGAACAAAGTGACATATTATTATGAATTATCCTAACTTTTATTTCACGCAAAATAAAACATATTCAAGATCACGGCACAGTAAATAGGAGTGAAACTGACTGAAGCTGACTAACAAAAAATATAAAACAAAAGCATGAATATAACTTCGCTAAAAATCCAAAAAATAGACATTAGGCCTATTGACACAGTATTTCTAAATGAAATCCATTTGTCAGACATTCACATGATTTATTCTGTAAGGGTTCAATATATTTCCTAGATAACGGACGTACCTAACAAGGCAATATTCCAGTGACACAAAGTTAGTTAATCGAATTCAACCAGTTAGCATTTAAGGAGCTAAAGTGAGGACAAAGCTACGTAATAGGCCTAGTTCAACATAACAAATGCAATGCATGTGTCAAACATTCAAATGATTTACTCCTTAAGGGCTCGATGGATTTCTGTAGCTCAGCGTCTGAAGTAACAAGCATGCAGATAAGTAACACATGTGACATCAACCAAGTCTGCCCAATTTTTATTTGCAGCAACTTCCGCTGAGATGTGCCAATATTTAGAAAAATATTAATCGATCAAATCGATCATATCGATTTTCTACTAAAGAACTCGATATAAATCTCAACAGTTGTGACTAAATTTAGCAGAAGAATACACAGTTTTATATTTGTTGTCCAACGTTCACCCCCAATTTCAGTAAGTGCGCAAAAATCACAAATTATTGATTTCCAATAATTATAGATTTTCAAAAATCAATAAATTCGATTTCTCGATATGGGTTATATGAAAGTTTTCCAATTTCTTTTAAATAACTTCTCTTCCTCCAACCCATTTGCCACCAATGTTCGTCATAACGAACATCATCATTTGATAGAAATACTGACACTGAGTATTTAAGTGCATCAAAGGTATTTAGATACAATTAATTTTTATATATAACATCGATTTTGTTTAAATCTGATATATTTTTGAATCGTCAGATTATCCATTGTATCCGCCATTTTGCATCATGGAAAGGAAACGAAAAGCGAAAGATATTGCTATTTCAAAGTAAGTATATCGAAGTCAATTTAACTTTGTCCATATATCATAGAAGAAAATTGTATAATACTGATCTATAAAATATATATCTACGTAGCCACATGTGTCCGAAAGTTTACATGTTCGCTGTAATGAACATTGGGCTTATGTGTCAACCCTGTCATGCCTTATGAATTGTAAGTATTACTCCACTAGATAAGTTAATATCAATGTAACTATGAATTTATCGTATTCATTGATCTACAGCATTATTTAGCAGGTGTAAACTAAGTAGTTTTACGCTATTTTTCTGCTACGTTATGATGCGGAGAAAGGGTTTACCTACATTATGCATCCGATATGTCTACATGACAATATACAAATAACAATAAATACAAAGAATAAGCAAGCCGTATTGTGAGAAAAGTGCGTCGAAGTAACATTTGAAACAAAATAAGCTGCAAGCATGCATGTCTCGGAAACGAGCAAAACGGTACTCTAAGGGGAATCGAACTCATGCTGGGTACTCAATAGACAGACTCGCTATCCACTGAGCTGTCTGCTCTTTGTTGAAGACAGCGGCATCGCAAAGAGTGATGCCTGCCCTGTGTAATGAGTAGCGATACGATGTCAGACTGTTTATTTGTCAGTTAGAAAAATACAATTCTGTCAAGGCGATTTATCTCTCTTTTCAAGTTGAACGACGTGTTGGATGAAATCGAATTCGGTCTGGAAAATGAAGAGCCTGCTACAGTGTATACTGCCATAGTGCAACCTCCTCTTGGTGGGGACGTATCAGATGAAGAGGATGGTGATGAAGAGATTCCGAATGTGAACAATTTGCCAGTCAAATTACTTCAAGCTCCTGCAGAATTGGAAGTGCATGGAATTGACATGGATGAAGGTCTTTCTCAACCGAAGAACAAGAGAAGAAAAAAAGAACTGAAGTGGGATGACGTTCCCTCTGATTATGCTTATGTTTTTACGAATGATACGCACAGTTCGAACATTGTCTTGGATTCACATGATCCTGTAGATTATTTTTGTCTTATGTTTGACGATTGAATTCTTGAATTTATTTTGAAAGAGACTATAGAATACTCGAAACTTGACATTTCTGTGTCAGAATTGAAAGCTGTTATCGGTGTACTGCTTGGATCTGGAATTTCATTCCAGACGAGGAGAAGGGATTATTGGTCAGCTTGTAAACTGAAGAAGAATTTTGCCATTTCGGAATCCATCTCCCGTAACAGATTCAGCGCGATCTTCTCTAAGTTGCATCTTTTGCCAGAATCTGCTGTTAAATCTGAAGACAAGTACCAGAAGATTCGTCTTCTTCTTACCTTCCTGAACAACAAATTTGGGAAGTATTGTCCAAATGTAAATTCGTTTTCAATTGACGAATCAGTCATTCCATATTTCGGAAGACATGGCTGCAAGGTTTTCATCCGAGGAAAAACTATCAGGTTTGGGTTCAAAATGTGGGTGGCAGCCACTTTGATGGGCTATGCTGTCCACATTCAACCCTACCCAGGTCTGTGTGAGAAATCTTGTGACGAATATGATCTGGGAAGCTCAGGAAATGTCGTTGCTTTTCTGGTGGAGAAATTGAAGTCCATTTTCGGTCACAAGGAGATATCAGTAACTTTTTACTTCAATGCCACTGATCTCACACCTGAAAAGTCGTGGTGTTGTTGCAACGGGCACAGTGCGACAAACTCGTATTCCCTCTT
The DNA here is from genome assembly GCA_907163375.1 of Prostheceraeus crozeri. Classification (NCBI taxonomy): domain Eukaryota; kingdom Metazoa; phylum Platyhelminthes; order Polycladida; family Euryleptidae; genus Prostheceraeus; species Prostheceraeus crozeri. The sequence goes on from CAJQUW010001601.1 coordinate 463,850, forward strand.
GTCCCGTGAATGAAAAGGAGATGAAAAAGGAGAGAGGCAATATTGGAACTCACCACAATGAAGAACATGGGGTGTATTTGACATCATGGTTTGAAAACAAAGTTGTGACCGTTGCCTCCTCCCATCTAGCCACCAACCCGATCTCTCAAGTCAAACGATATAATCGAGCCCAGAAGGAGAAGATCAATGTACCCCGGCCTGCCTCTATTACACACTACAATAACAGCATGGGTGGCGTTGATCTTCTTGACAGCAACGTTGCACAATGTCGAACAGCTATCAGTGAAAAGAAATGGTACTTTCCCATCATGTTGTACCTGCTGGATGTCGCTGTCGTAAACGCGTGGATTCTGTATAGAATTCAAAAGAACGGCAGCAAAAAGTGCGATTTGAACAGTTTTCGATCTGAAGTGGCTAAGAGTTTGTTGGCTTTGAATCGTAAGAAAAGGCAGTCATCTGTATCGCAGGATGATCAGCGCTATGATGACCACCATCATATGATTGTTTTCAATGAACAAAAACAAAATCGATGTCGACATTGCCAGAAAAATACATCATTCGAATGTGAAAAGTGTCAAGTCTTCTTACATCCAAAACATTGTTTCAAGCAGTTTCACACGAAATAATTTTCTGAATGACGCTTTAGAATGAACAGTGTAAAATAGATTTGTATCTAATATTCTTTTCGATTTTTATAGTATAAAATTTTTTGATCGTACGAAGACCCGATGTTTTTTATAACGAACCTACTCCTAACCTAAACGTCAAATCCGATCTATTTTGATATATAACCACATATTTGCATCCTACATCAATATTTTATGGTTTCCAGTTTCATTTTTTTGGTTTATATGTATGCGGTTCTAAATGGGTTAATAAGGCCAATTTTTTCAAAACAAATTATCCCCATTTTTTCGAACTTTCGCGACTTTCCTGACCACCGTGTGCGCAACTGTTGTGTATAAATATATTGATGAGCTACATTAATTATAATAAAGTGTCTAAATATATCAAGTGTGGAAACTCCCCAGTACTCTAATGCATTTTTAATGGCGATAAATTAGCCATTTTTTTCTAGCTGAGATGATTTTCAGGTATTTATAATTATCAATTTCAAGAAGTCTCCACCTGGCTAAACTTTTTGATGATAACTTCATTTGTTTAAATATTGGGTAATCTTTTCTTTCTTTGCCTAGCTGAACTGGCACTCTGCAATTTGATGGTTATCAACCGCACGTCAAAGCCAGCTTAAACAAATGCAGAAGAGCTTGTTGTGCTGTCCGCCAGTATGCTCAGGCATCCTACATGTAGACATCCTACGCTTGGGTCATTCCGATACTTTCTGACAAGTACTTGCAGGGCGTAACGTGCGCGGCGATTTTGTACCCATGATGTGGAATTTTCTTTATGATGATGATTTAGACTGTTGTAAAAATACCCCCTTAGGACAACATCTTTGTTTAAATAAACCTAGTGAATTCGATATATAATTAATAGGATCTTTAGTAGCAAGAATCGCATGCACCCGCATTATTATTGATCAAATATTTTTAGACTGGATAAATTGTTATTTGTTTACCGTCTCAATGCAATATTTTCATGGAATACATTTATGTCCATTCTAGGGCTATTTTGAGACTAATTTAAAATTTACTAACCTTAACTTACTGTTGCACTGTTTGATAGATTTCTTACTGCTCTGCACCGAGAAGAAGCATTGAAAATGCCATTCATACAAGTGTACTCAATTGAATACAACTGGCTATCATCATGGATTAAACAAGGTTGCAGTATGCAAGTCTATTAAAGGCAGCTTACTTAAGTCTTCGATTTGTGTTCCATGCTACATGCATGCAATGTACTATTCATTATAGAATGAAGGAAAACAGATGTATGGGAGTGAACGTCAAGTCAATTTGTATTATGCCATAGCCGAAGTGGCTGCAGACAGAAATATTACATATGCAATACACATGAACTATTTCATAAATGTCGGAACGATCTGGGAATTTTTGACATCACCCTTATTCTACACTTCGGTGAGATTATCGAAAGGACTTCTTCGAATGGAATATGCATGCATTCAGCAAACCTTTCGACCCTCACATGCCGCAGTTGCTTGAAAACTGGCTGAAAAAACCACAATTGCTTGAAAACTCGCCGAGGAGGTTTACTTGAGTTTATTGGTCTTTCTGGGAGACGACTATTCGAGTTTTCATGGTTATTTCAATTGGATGGGTGACTATTGTAATTTCACATGTAGACCCACACTGCAGGCTTGTTGCATGAACATTCCTGCATTTAAACATCAATAAGCCTGATAGCTCAAGCTACGTGTGAAATTATATTTGTTTCACTGATTCATGATTTAATTCCAAGTTAAAACAGTTGACTCGAAAAGGCACTTTTAGTGATTATATTCCGAGGTAACAACGATAGGTGTTTAAACAAGGAATAAGGATAATGAAGCAATTAATCTCGTTTGAAATTTTCTTCTTATAGTTAATTGCCGTGCCTATTATGGCATCTTATCATTGATAGAAAATAGAAGAATGTGCCTCCGCCCATCACCGAAATAAGCCATAGAATCAAGAGCCAACATGTTCATCCGCTTGAGAATTGGGATGTAGTCATTAATGATTCAATGATTCATTAGATCGATTGTCCGAAGTCGCCTGGAAGCGGTTGCTATTGTTATATAAATAAATCAGGAAGGTAACGTCATAATGCGCGCTGAAAGCCTTACTTGCTCTTGACACGATCACGGAGGGTGTGCTTCGCTGGTCTTGGTGATCTTCATGCCGCGTTAGTATTTCGAAGACTGGGTTCGATTCCCAGCCGGTAAGCCATTTTTCATGGTGGTGCCAAGAGCAAGGCGCATTGAGATGTCATTTCGAGCTCGTGAAAGCCGGGCATTGAATCATTAGGTCGCTTGGAAGCGGTTGCTATTGTACCCTATCAGGCCCCCTATCACCCCTTCTTTCCATATCTCCTAAGATAATTCAGATAGAAGCTTAATTTTTTGACTTTTAGTTTGTATGTATGTTGAAGCTTCAGTAACTGTAATGTAATCGTAATCACTTACTGCAAGGTCAGTTTTAGAGGTCATTTTAAAAGTTTTTTTTTAGGAAATTGATGGTTTTTATTTAAGAGTAGCATTGATTATTGATATAATGTCTCTGTATCATATTTACATGATATTTAAGTATGTGTATTTCAAGATTACCAACATACACATTTATCTTATCTCCCAAAATGAGTAGGCTACATGTCATGTACATGTATATGTAATAAACAAATATATTCCCTGTGGGAACGCATCTTGCTAATATCAACAGATTATCTTGCGAGGTAACGATTTTGTAGATAATTTTTTTAACGGTTCATTTTCGTGTAAAAACCATCTCCGCATGTGAAAATGGTCATCATCTATCCAAAAACATGTGTAAAATTAAAAAGCGACAGTTGGCGAAAAAGTTGCTATAATTAGTTGGTAGATATTTGTTTACTAATGCGAGCTGATTTTTCGCCAACCGGCGAAATCGTGGATATTGTAGCAACTAATTAGTGGTAAGTAGTAATGTTCGTATATAACCTTTGCATGAAAATATATTGCATACTCAGTCTGATCTGATAAAAAGGGATCTCTTTTAATTCACGAAGGCTTAAACTAAGAAAGTATCTATCTGCCACAAATGTCGCAGTAAATACTATTATATTATTCAAATATTTGTCATTGTTGTAAATTATTGAATGTCAACAGATGTTATGAAAATTGATATATGCGGATTCTCTATATTCTTATCATTATCAAAGAATGATAGTCCGCACTTATTTCTTAGATAGATTAGCCATATGTGGGTGATGGTGAGGAGGTGAGGGAGAAAATTAAAATTAAAATTTTGAATTGAAATTTTTGGTATGTAGGTCTATGAATAGGCACCACCATTCGAAAGAAAATACTCGAATTATACTATACCCTTGATTTCAAACTGTTTTATCCGTCGGAACGTGGAAAATTCAGGGAGAGTGCCCCCAAGGTCCTACGACGCTAAAATTAATCACCCGCTCCTGATATGGTTAAACTTACTTCATCTAAATCACATTGCAGAGCATCTTTGTCAATGGGTTGAAGCACTCGTCTTCATGATTGCTGTAAGTTGTATAGGTACTTTGGCGGGCGTATAAACGATATGGGCTGTTATTTAATAGACCCGAATTTCAAATGGTCTACTGCCTACTACGAATTCGCGCGTCTGCCGAGTTCTAGTGAGTTCCTCTACTTGTCATACACGATCAAAGAAAAACACATGTTAATCCAATGGGACGCAGATTGCAGTTTTTGGCTGAAATTAAATTTTGTATGTTTTCTCTTATCAATTAAAATGTACTAGGTCTAGAGACATGGTTTTTGACATGGAATGTCTTCAGGTCATTTCTTATCAGGTCCATGAGCATTTATCTATGAAAGTGCATGCATTCAGATTTGACAAGCCTCCTACTGTAGGCAAGCACCAATATGTTGGCCCACTTCATCCGCATTGAACCGCATTATCGCATACATCGCCGATCAGAAGCATGATAATATCAGTTACACATGATAGGAAATGACCTGAAGACATTCCATGTCAAAAACCATGGCTCTAGACCTAGTACATTTTAATTGATAAGAGAAAACATACAAAATTTGATTTCAGCCAAAAACTGCAATCTGCGTCCCATTGGATTTACATGTGTTTTTCTTTGATCCTGTCTGACAAGTAGAGGAACTCACTAGAACTCGGCAGACGCGCGAATTCGTAGTAGGCATATGGTGTGCATCATTCTGTGAAAGTCTCACCTTCGGCCTCGTTCTCTGCAGAAACTCGCTGTGGCTGCCGGACTAGATTATTCAACGGGAATAGCATAGACGGAAGCGTTCCGATAAAAGACTATTAAAAATGTCTCCGATCTAATCCTTTACTTCAAATTTTTATTTGCATTTAGACCCAGCCTGCTAAAGCTAAAGCTGATCAAAAAGCTAGGAAATGACAATTATTTTGTTCCAATTTCCGCTCATTTTGCGAATTATATTTACATAAATTGATTGAATTCTCAACTCGGAATCTGGATGAACAAAAAATACTTATCATAATGCTTATCATTGTAGTTGGTGACTCTAACAGAGTAGATCATTCTTTCTTGGAAACGTGTTTCTCATTGAACAATCCTGGTCACCTTCTTGAAAGAATGCTGTGCTCCATCACAATTCTGTTCCAGAGCAGCTTTTATTGATGTTCTCATCCCCAGTTATTCATGCTCCATTTGGATCAAGTTATCATGCATTATTGCATCTAAACCCAGTGAATTTCACCGATTCCTTCATCAATATTAGTACCATCCACAGAATTAGATTCATCTGCGCGCTTCGGTTTCCTAGAATGAAAGAATCGTATCAAACCTTAATATCAAAATGGCACATCACAGGAGTTAGACAGCTTGCTCCTTCTCGAATGGATAATTCGTGTATCGCTTACTACTGGAAATGGAAAACCATAAGCTGTCAGCAGGGGATACCATTGCCAGTGAGAGAGGCGTGTGTGCTGTGAGACAGTGTATTCCGGATAAGCGGGAGAAAAGTCAGGAAGCATTTCCATTACTACATAAATCGATCCGGTTAAGCGGGACAGTTTTCAAAGTTACTTCGCCAAAGCGGGAGAATATTTTGTACTTTTTTTATATCCTAAAATTTTCTATTCTGTGTATACATACTCGTGCATGCTAAAGAACGTATTTAATTCGTGTCGCTCACACCCCTGCAGGATGAGAACCTCCTCAACACGCCTCCTCAACTCCTGTCTAGTCAATACGCTCTAACTCTAGCTGAAAAAGTCGAACTTGTTAAGGCATTCAAAATCCCTGGCGTTAAGCAGAGCGAACTTGTTGTCAGATTTAATGTCTCTAAATCTCAAGTGTCACGCATCTTAAAAAGTAAGGTTCAGATTTTAGAAGAGTTTGAAAGTTACGGAACCAATCGAGAGCAAAAACGGAATCGTTCTGGCAAAGAAGAAGACGTTGGTAATGCGCTACTTTTGTGGTCTCGTCAGAAACTCGCTCAAGGTGCTAGACTTGACGGGGCTCTCCTCAAAGCCAAGGCCACCGAAATTGCTCGGGAGAAAGGATCTGAATTCCAATCTTCAGGTGCGTAAAAAATTGAATGTTGATATCATTTAAACTGTTTTCAGAATTTTATCTATTATTTCCAGAAGGATGGCTTACTCGGTGGAAGCCGCGCAACAGCGTAACGTTCAAGAAAGAGCAAGGAGATAAAGCTGCAGTTGACTTTTCCCGGGCAGAATCTTGGAAAGCAAAATTCCTACCCACAATTCTCGATAAGTACGGTCCAAACTATACATTCAACGCAGTTGAGACAAGACTTTCAGAACATGTTTTTTCCAACAGCACCGACCGCACGCTGTTTTCTGCCATCAAGCTATGGTTTTGTGCATATTATGTGAACGCACATGCTCCTGTTCTTGGAAATATAAATTTTTGACTTTTGACTATATTGGAAAGGATTCCCGGGTAAGGCATTTTTAATTTTTAACTCAATGGTCTATTCAACAATCTAATTACATTTTTATATTTTTCAGATAGAGGCCATTGCTTCAGAGGAAATGAGATGGCAGGTGGCAAAAAAGACAAAGGAAAGGATCAACGTTATGCTTTGTAGCAACATGACTGGAACAGATAAACGTCCATTAGTATTCATAGGTAAATTCAAGAGTCCAAGGTGCTTTCCCATAGATCAGAGTAAGCTGCCTGTCTCCAACAAATTCAGCTATAATGCATGGATGACTGGTAACATTTTTCGGACTTGGTTAAAGAAATGGGATTCTTCTCTTCATTCTAAAGGTCGTGAGATTGCCTTAGTACTCGACAACTGCTTTGCTCACCCCAAAGACGTGTCCAATGAGCTCACGAACATCAGGCTCTACTTTATGCCACCAAACACTACAGGTATAATCCAACCATTGGACATGGGGATAATCAAGACATGGAAGGGTTATTACAGAAGCTTGATAAACTGCAGGATTACTGCATCCCTCGATTCAGATACAAAATAGACTACGGTTTCCGCTTCCAAATCAATTAACCTACTTCAGTTTGTAAATTATACCGCTGATGCATGGACAAAGATCACTCCATTAACAATTTCAAACTGCTTCAAAAAGCCGGGTTTGTAACGCCTGATATCGGAATGTTGGAAGATGTGGAGATTAGATCTCGACTGCTTCCAGTATCCAACTTGAGAGATAAGGAATCTTTCAGGCCGAATTCAATGGGTTTGTAAATGAAGAGGAACAGTTCATAACAAGTGGCGAGCTTTCAAATGCTGAGCTTCTGGCAACAACCAGCATTGGAGAAACAGTGCAAGAAGTCGATTTGGACAATGGCCCAGCTGCAGCTCTCCTCACCGGTCAGGAAAAGTTATTGATGATTGATTTTCTAAGAAGATACATTCAAGAAAATCCTGGCTTGAAAGACGCTACTTTTGCTACCATAGAAACACACTTTTCCGCCTAAGCAAAAGGAAAGAAACAAACATTGCTAGACTCATTTTTTGCTTAGACATTCGTAACTTTATACATACTATACATGTAAATGCTATGATTTTCATGGATGAGATTTTTTCATACAATACACATCTATGCTGCTATAAATGAAGATGTTTGTAAGTACGGATGTTGTAGATAGTCGTACACATCTTTAAGCGTGGTTTAGGCAAGATTTTATCAGCATCTATATAAAAATATTACCTCTCCCGAGGTAAAATTACCAATATTATTACTTCTCTGCTTAAGCGGGAACTCCGGATAAGCGGGACAAACTCCCCACTCCGGAGCTGTCCCGCTTATCCGGAGTACAGTGTATCACTTCGCACACATCAAAACACACATCGCTGTCTAGCCAACATTCGATTCAGTGTATGCACTACGCAGTGAGGAATGCCAAAGAAGAGGGTGATAGATCATCAGGTGAACTAATTTTCGTACGTCTGCTACTTTTTTAATAATGACATGAAGGGCCAATATTATGGAGAAAGCTTGCGCTATGATCTGAATTTTTCGAATCTGAAGGAATCGTGGCAATCGAAGCACTTTGATAGAATTCAGAGCAATCCGCAAGCGACTCACTACTTTTTTCTATCTACGTAATGTATCAGGAATTCCTTTTGCTCACTTACTAAGTTCCTCGATGTGCCGGCGATTTCAAATCAATCGCACTTCTAACAAACCGAAGCAGATAAACAAAATATTTAATTCTGTGGTACCAACAGAAAGCACACGAATTTAGACATTCCAACATGACACCAATTATTCAACATTCAAACCATCTACACATGAGATGGCAAAGTTCCACACATCCTCTTTGACATCTCATTTTCAGGACTCGAACTTGATGAGATGTGTCATATTCTGAAGCCATCTAAAAGATTGTCTGTCGCCTCTTCCATGTGATACGGCAATCAAATGCTCCAGCTAATGATAAGCTCTGGATTGCCTATATGGTCGAAATCCTGATCAACACGTGACACAGGACGTATACATTATTTAACTGCACTCTGTATTGTTTGCTCATTATAGCGACAAAGTCGAATAACTTCAATTATAAAAAGTGAAAAATAAAGAAAAATATGATTTGAATGCACACTGATGTACAGTGAGTATACGTTCATAAATACAGTCCGTTTCATAAAAAGTGGATCATCCTAAAATTTGACTAAATAAAACATAAGTATGATACAGAAAGCATTTTTCATGTTATTTCATGTCCCTAATATATTTGAATGTCCTTATATAATCTGATAAGATATGATGCAGTAACGGTTCTTAAGAAGCTAATACTTTGTGGCCCTACCCTTATTGTCAATGACATTACCAATTCGTCTAGGCATTGATTCGACGGTATCGTTGATTTTTGACTGATCTAACTTTCTCCACTCTCTTTTTAACAGTGACGTAAGTTGTGATGCGCCATCTGTAGGTAGCAGTGAACGACGAACGTTACGTTTTAGAATACTCCATACATTTTCTATGGGATTCAGATCAGGAGAACGAGCTGGCCAAGATAATGTCCTAAGCCCTAATTGAGACTTGCATAAGTTGACTCTACTACTCCTGTGACACGTGGCATTATCATCCATAAATAACCAAGTCGATCGATCACCAAGTTGATCTGTCATTTGGCCAATGTTCATTCGTAAAACATTCACATAGCGTTCAGAATTCATGGTTCCTTGCTGTATGTGAAGTTCAGAGCGGCCATTGGTCCAAATGCCAGCCCAAATCAGTAGAGTCGCACCACCTTGTACCCGGGGACGATGTAAATGTCTCGGAATTTCCTGATCAGATTTTATCCATAATCTCAATCGACCATCACTATCCTTCAGACGGACTGATGCCTCATCAGACCAGACAACCCGATCCCATTGATTTCGCCGGTGACAATGACTCATTGCCCATCTGAGACGTCTTTTTGTATGCTGATCTGATAATTCGATCTGAGAGGGCCTCTTACAGCTCTTGAAATTCGACTCAATAAGTCTTCTACGAATAGTGGACTTAGAAATAGACGAGTCTAGTGCAGCCATCTCAGTTAACGATAGACTTGGATCAACTTTAACAAATCTCAAAATTAGGCGGTTTCTACGTTTGCATGTTTTGCGTGGACGACCAGAGCCCTCTTTACGACAGAGTCGAAAATCATCATTATGCCGTCGATGCACATTTGTGTAAGGGACATTTAGTCGCTTACTTGTAGCTCTCAAAGAAAACTCTAGTTTTAGCAAGGCTGACACTTTGCCTTTTGTGAATGCGATCTCGTTATTGTTCATTTGTGCTTTGTATTGTTTTCAACCGGTAAGAGATAGATTTCTAGCTGAAAGCAATCAGGAGTGCTGCCAACACCACCGCAACGAAGTCAGGAAGCTATGGAACATGAAGTCCAGTTAATCACATGTAGCAGTTACATTATTGTTGATGAATAATGGTGCTATACTGGCTCTGATTGACCGATTTTCTTTATTTTTGTTTTGCTTGATAGCTTTTGGCTTGTAGAACAACATATTACATAACAAAGGAAACAAATGTAATTTTATAAGAGTGAGGTATGATTTTGTGTAACATTGCTAAATGAAGATCAAATTATCTACTACTTTTTATCTATAACAGTAAAACAACTCAATATTCATGCTTGAAATTTCCAACAATGATATTAGTAAGCACAACTGACATATCTTTCAAATTTCAGAGAAAGTCGTACAAGTTTGGCGGAGTTAGACAAAGTTGAAGTTAAGGCGATGTTCAAGGGTGATCCATTTTTTATGAAACAATCTGTAGTCTGGAAAATCCGGAAAATTGCGATCCCTGAGAACGCACCCATTTCAAAAAGTTTCGATTTTGTTATAAGCAATATAATCAATCATCAATATCTACTATCATTATGTTGCTTTTAATTACTTGTTATCATTAACACATACAATTAATCAGCGACTGATTTTCTTTTTCTTCATTGTCAATCACTGATGTGCACATTATTGAGATTTACAGCGGCCTGGAGCCTCTTGCGTCTACTTGAATTCCTTATTGTTAGTTATGCAATATGTTTACAGTCCAGCTTACATAACAATCAGCTATTGGCTGTTCCAATGGGAAGGATCAATTTTCAAAGCCAAGCAATTAGACGAAGAAGTACGGCTTTAATTTTGTCCCTTGTTGATTTCGTAATGCAAATATCAATATCCCATCTGGAGTGTGACATGGTTTTTCTTGCCATATGGCCGTGAATAATTTATCCAGGTTGCAAACTGCTCCCACCCTACTAAGTGGATCAGGAGACGCCGACGACATCTGCACAGGATCATGAGAAGCCTTTTAATGAATTGCCTTAACGATGATACGACGATGAAATCTTCGAGGTTTGGGTTTATTGCAATAATTGCAGTTTATTTCGCAATTACACCTGAATAAACTACAGCATTTTGAAAATTTTGAATACAAAGATTACACAAACGGCAATGACGGTACAATCATAAAATGTATAGCTGAACTGAATTGAATTGCACCTCAAACGGCACTTTGTACGAAGTTAATGCATTAATAAGAGGATTATATTATCTTCATTGCCAGGTTTGTCTATATAGTATGAGCAACACACATACTTGTCTTAAGTAGGGCTAAGAACCATTACCTGTTTTCAAACAAAGTCAGTGCCTTAGTACATGTATAAACTGTTGTGTGTTTTTATTGGCATTTGAAATTATTTCAAGGGGAGCGAATGCATAAAGTTAAGATCAAAACTCTCTTTTGGCATTAACATTCATTGATCCTAACTCCTAAACTCATGTATGTGTAGCTCACTCGAACGAGCATAACAATTAGCAACAAGACGGAGCTTGTTATGTTAGTATGATGAACGAGTCGGTTTACATATAAAAACGATAAAATCTCTTGAGATGGAAAACCCATAAAGCAAATTTTTCCCTCTGCATAATCAGGAACTTCTATAGCAAAATGATGCCATTTTCATTTGATGGTTAAAAGAATAAAGCTAGTATAACGCTCTTTTTCTATGATTTATGAAGATGAGGGGATTTTGCTTTCGGAAAGAGATCGGACATCAATTAATTCACAGCTTTGTCATACAAGTTGATTAGAGTACATAAAGGAAGTCATCGTTGACTTGGGAGAAAGAAAGGAAATGTTAAAAGTGCGTGTTTTTTGTGGAGTAGAATCATATGACATTCTTTATTTTCTCGCAGTTCAAGAATTAAGCATTTGGTGAACGATAACGCAGGATGCTGAAATCACATAAAATGTAGAAAGTTAAAGGATTGCTGCATATCTACTGACAACCAAATCGCATGAAGGAGCTTTGTAGTCGTTTTGGTATGGCATAAGTACACAAAAGATGATCTTTATGTGATCTTGTCGGTTTTCTAGAGAAATGCGCTCTTGTCAGGGGTTGGAATCAAGGGTACACTGTAAATCGTTGGATGCGAAAATGACATACAAACATATACCCAATTCACATACAATAACATTTGATTATTGATATGAATAACATTCAATAACATTTGATAAGCGATTCTCGTATGTTTACTGAAATCTGGTATGTTTTTCACACGAAATCCCACTTACTTTCGCATGTGATTGTTATGTAGCGATACGAACTATTCTATCTGTGATTAGCTTTTTCACAATGAAACACGAGCTGTTGGTATGTTTTATATACGAGACCCAATGCAAATTCGTCCTCATTCGTACTTCTCTCGTATGTAGAGCTTTAAGTCACATAGCAAAAAATTTACATACTACATATTACTGTAATATAATAAAGTTATATTACAAATAACTTTTTCAGCAATACCACTCGTGAATATTTCTTTGGGATAGTGTGGTGCTCAACTAGATAAGATTTATTGTGAATTTTATGATCTACGAGCATGTCGTCGTTGCTACTTTTCTAGCACCTTTAACAGGACGCTTAGTTAGATCTATTTTATGAATCAAGTTGACTAACATTAATTCATTCAAGCGATATCTTTCGTACAACCGTGTTAACTTGCATATCTCAAACATAACTATTTTAACGTTTACTGTGTTTTTATTTCGGATTGATAATATGCTTAATTTCAAAATTACATAATGCATAATTGTTGATGGTTGAATACTTACTGATTATTTATGAAAGGCCTTAGAATTACATGCATTAAAATCGAATTCAGTATTGTAAGTTTGACTCTTGAATGTCATTATCTAACTTCTTTCAAGACAGTAGTAAGTACCATGCAACATTAGTGTGATCTTTATTGACAAAAGGCCTTAAATCAACATATTTTAGATCATTGATGTTTTCTTTTGACATTTTACTGGTATGGCTTTAGTATGTAGAGCATATCACACTTGAAATAACATACGAAAAGCGTACAAGTAGATGCAAAAATAAACCAAAAAATATTTTGGTATGCATCCTTCGTATGTGATTAGTATTGAGCGATTTACAGTGTACAGGGTTGGAGAATCTCGTTCACACAAAGCTTCACTAGCATCAATAATTGCATTGTTTCTGTCACAAACAGCAATTCTTGGGAATCTTCTCTCGAACTTTTAGACTATATTTTGCAGTCGAAGAGATTCCTTGCAAGAAACGAGAAAAGGAAACTGAAAATGCGACTTGTAGACTGACACTATCATGCCCGCAGGATTCTGCTCTGCGAGGAATTCCAAATGAGATCTGCCTATTTTCTTGGATGACATGGAGTTCTGAACATGGAAGTTCAGGTCCCAAGATAGATTGTGAGAGAATATAACACCCAAAAGCTTCAAGGAGCGAACTTGCGGTAGACCAGCAGCGTAGCCTCTCCGATGATAACTGGATGCGGAAACAAAATGACGATGAGCACGTAAGACTTGCTATATTCACGAGGAGGTACGCGTTTACATAATTGTTAACATTGTTCGATACTCCCTGCAGCATAATGTCTGAAATATTACGAACGATGTGCACAATGAATTCGCAGTATTGTCAATCAAATATTTAGCCCAATCACTGGTAAAAACAGGAGAGGGCTGATTGTGCTGCCATGTGGAACTTCACTCTTTTCGTATTTCTACGTCTAAGCGATGAAACTACGTCAACTATGCATTTCTTGAAAAGCAAGCTGCAGAAGATGCAATGATGCCGCGCTGCTGGTCCTTCAACATGGAGCATAGACCTGGTGTCTTTCTAAATACATGGTTCGTCGCATTCGAGGCCTTCAAATCAACTGCGCTATGGATGATCAAACGTGCACGAGAGACTGACCGAGTCAACAGCGATGAAATAAGTCGCCGCACATGTACTGGCCAGACCCCTTTGATTCATGTGATGGCACACATACAACTAAGAGTGTCACCTCCTACAGGCGTCTTCTCCTTTGACCATGGTGATGATGGACGCTCCACGTCCCAGATAAACTGATTTCGAGCTTCATCAATGGTAGCTTTTGCATTTGAATTTTAGATTTTAGCTTTGTTCACTTAATATTTTTTTCATGGTTCATGATAAAGGAGTAGGCCTTAATATTTGATGGACATTTATATGGATGTTGACTTAGAATATTTTATGTCAATAAAATTCTATTTGCGTTCGTAATTTTTTTAATTTACATTCAAAACTGTTGCAATCGATAATGCATAGATTTAAGGTCAGTATTTGCTATAATTACCGCGAGCCGCACGCTCTAAGTTATAATGCTTTTTTAGTATAAGTCTGTACCAGGTCAAGAGCTTTCATCCAGGAAAGCATTTACCTGGCTCGTAGAACTTATCAACCTGTGGACATAGAAAGCACAGAGTGATCATAAAGTCGCGCACATGTGAAGCAAATGTGACACATTTTATATGTCGATATCATTACTAGCGATAGTTATGTCACATAGCTATTTCATTTGCAATTGTGCGTAATTCAGCTATGGTACAATGTGGAAAGAAACAATGCAACGATGTATCCCGTAATGATGGTACCAGTATCTGTATATTATATGCATGTGAGCGATATTTAAGAAATCTCAGTTAGCGTGTATCTGCATGCATGCATAGCATTGCTGCCCCGACCATTTCAATTACGCATAATAGTATTAACATAGATTTTTTCGAGCAAGACAACTTCTTACGCGCCCTCAAATGTCTTGCATTGTTGCCCTCAAAAATCCATGTTAATGTTATGTTGCGCGACTTGATGATCACTCTGGACTCATGAACTTCTAAATGCACAGCCATACACCTCAGAACTTCAATATATGTCAAAACTTGAGACATCTACGAGTCCAAATTATGAGCCATAGAAATCACCTCAATGCCATTTTCACTAGGAATGCGAAGATGAGCGGTGAAATGCTCCTACCTCAATGAATAACTACAATACGGGGAATAGTCCATCAATGGCATTGCTATGTACGAGTCCGCGTTAGTCAGTTAGACATTGATGGACATGTTCAAGTGTCGTAGTGTCATTGTTGCAGAAATATATGAGATTTTTTAAATCTATGAATCTGAAACTATGATTGCCTCATTGCTGGACAGTTTCGGGATCATACCAAGAAGCTAAGGCTGTTTCATTGCTGGACGGTCCTTTATTTAAATGTAACCTAGGTCATCAAGTAATAGCTCTGAAATTCTCATTAATTTATTACGCGTTAGAAGCACAGGTAAAATGGCGTGGTCAGGTTTGCTTGATTTCAGTCAACTAGACGGGGAGGCAATTTGCGGTTTATCAGATAACCAAATCCAAGAAATTGGTGATTTCCAAAACTCAGCAACCCAACCAGGGGTATCTATAAATAATGATATGAGAAGCAATATACCCCGCAATGAGCAAGATAAACTGCATGCAAAAACCAGCTATACAACATTCACCAGCAGTTCAACAAGAGAATTACTCTGAAAAATGCATGTCTTTTTCGTCAAATCGAAATCCTTCAACCGATTTAAGTTCATTACAAAAAAACTGAGCTCGTGGAATATCTAATATTTTTTATGCAAGTTTGAGAACTAATAAAGGTCAATTTTATACACCACCAATTTTGAACTGTATTAGCGATTCTTCAACTCTCCGCCACTAATGTTAGATGTAAATATCAAAATCGAAATTGAGTTCAACGACGCAAACTTAATTGTCTTGAAAGCAATGGCAGGTTTCAGATCGGCTTTGGTACCATGAAAAACGTGTCCAGGGTATTCACAAGATTGATGATCTTATGTAAATAATCTCTTGCAATGTTAAACTATCAAAACGGTATAAATCACACTGCATACGAGCAACTGTGGTAGTAGATATGTTCAACATGAGATTTAGTGCACAAGACATGCAGTGCGTAACAGAACTTATGAAAGAGAATTCCGTCAAGCGTTATGTGAAAAGGGCGAATAATGAGAAGAAGCACGCATATTCATAGGCTCTTAATCAAAGTTTTGGTGAAGAAGTAAAACAAGTGGATGGCCTGTCTACCATTTCCTGCGATCCTGAGAGTGCTAGATACTGAACTACCACTAGAGAAGTGGAAAAGCATCTCAAAAGAAAATGAAAATTGTGGCCAATGTGGATAATAATACTGTTACAAGTTCCTTCGAATGACTTAAAGTCAAGCAAGTGATGTTGATTACCTTTTTACAACATTCCCCTGTTCTGACAAATTGTTTCGCATTTTTTATCTTTTTATTGATTCATACTTTGGCATTGGCGTATAAGCGACTTTCATAGAAATATGAAAGTTAAAATTTTGGCTGATAAACCTATTTATTCAGTAGAAATGCAGGTTCTGTAAGATTAGAGCTCATTAGAAAGTGCGAATGCAAGTGCTTTTAAGCTCTGGGCAGTCTAGGGTGAATTTGATAAATCAACCAACAGTATCCTATGTTGTGATTTGTCAAGAGCCCATGCGCATGTTCTTCCCATACTGTTAGGGAATGCTGAGTCGAAGAGCTTAGATGATGTGAGTGACGGTCATAGACAATGTACCAATGTCTGACAAGCACACGCGATCGAGTAATATCATTCCAGTTCTATTATTCAAGTTGTATCATCCTAAGCATGCATTATCTCAGATTTGATTATTATGTCGAACGCTGAAGGAGCCAATCTCAGTGCAGGGAAACATCCTTATTTTTCCTAACTAAGCATGTTTCCTTGATATTTCACTTTAAAAAAAAGTCGCGTAACTTATTCCGTCGCAAGATTAAGCGCACGGAATCGACTGACTATGCACGCTACCGTTTGATGCTATTAGCATGTCAATAAAAAAACTTGGTGCTTACAAGCATTTGAATGACTAGAAAGCAGACATGGTCATATTTCTCCTCTTGATGCTCTGCTTAGCCTCCTTCAGTACAGTGGTCTAAATGCCGGCAGGTAAAATCAAGCTTGAAAACAGTAACTTTGACACACTACAAAAAAAGCAGAATAAAGTCGATTATTCGAAAGGAAAAGCTAGCATGACTTTCAGCCTATTGAAAATCACGTCAAATGGAGTGGGAACCGCGCACGACCCCGGACTTTTGGAGACACTGGTGGTCCAGGACGCTTTTTTATGATAATTCTCTTTGAAGTGCTTGACAATTCATTTATAATGCGTTGATGAACAAGAGAGTTTGATATGCTCTGTTCGCAATTATGTCTATTATTACTAGAGCCAGTATCAATAGACATTGATAGCTAGGACATGACTAGGGAATCCAATCTCGACATCAATCATCAATCTCGAGATTACAAAATTAAAATTTCTCAATCTCGAGATCTCCATGTCGAAATTAGGCCAATCACCGTAATTAATTATCTCAATAATCATTAACTTTATTATTCGGTAGACTTAACCATCGTATCTATTAGTCATCCCTTGCTGACAAATATTTGAAAACAAGTCATGCTGGCCATGATCAATTTTTTTCAACAAGTTTGAACTATCAAAACAAAATGTTCGAATTTCGGGCTGCGAATGTTGCAAATAAATTCACAAAAAGGTGTGAAAATTCACACGGCGGTCACTCAAAAATTCTTTTCACTATGAAAAAATGTCGAAGCAAACAAAGTTTGCTAAGAGTTTCATTGTTCAAGCGTGATCTGACCTTGCTGGCAGAGTATCCCGCGGCGGAAAATGCTCGCTCCGATTCGACCGAGGTAGGAGGAATGGTCTTCATGGCTTGTTCTACTTTAGTCAGAATCTCTCCCTTCTTTCCTGTAGCTTTGAAGAAGTCAATTTCCTTCATAATCATTTGCTCACAAGAACTTTCCCGTCTCGAAAAGTCTTCCGTAGCAGCTGCGTTAGTGCATGTTAAAGCATCGTTCAATCGATCGAGAAAGGTGGAATTCTGAAAAGAAGACATACAATTGTAAGAATGCGTGTATGAGATTAGAATAGGTATCCATAGAAGGAGAGCATGCGTGTATTACATTATAGTCTACATTAGTTTTGTATTAACATTAATGCACTTTTGTCTACATTGATCATTATTATATCATGCAAATAGCATTAGGCCTAATTTCAACATGATTAAATGCATTTGCACCATAATGAGATAGTAATTATCGAAAGATAGATTAATCTACTTAGATTAGTTTCATAGAAGATTTTTGAGTAACTTACCAATTCAGTTGATTGATTTTCTTTATTGCTATGTTCTGTTTGGTCGACCTTCGAATCTTCTTTCAGCATCAAGCGCGTGCATAAATGAATTATGCTATACTTCACCATATTTTCTTCAGCGAAGTTTTGGAGTGAAGTTCCGTTGAGAAACTTGATTGTCAGCAGCAACTCCGTTTGGTGACGCTCATTCAGTCTCTCGTGGAGGTAGCCAAATTAGTGGTTAAACCGGTCAATTCTATTTCCAACATCTCAAGGCATGTCGACGCACTCATTGATTCCTCTTGATCATTGATCCCTTTGATTTCCTTTTTCACAGTACATTGACCACAACTTCAACAGGTTTCAAGACTTCGATCAGATTCTTCAACAAACGCAAATGTGCTTCGGTGATCTCGAATTTATGATCACAATCAACGAGAGCTTTCAGAACGCAATTTTGTACTTCGATAATCTGTCGATCATGTGAAGAAGAGAGTTCCAGCGCGTTTTAACGTCACTCACTAGCTGCAAACGTTTGCCAAAATCGTTCATTATGTGAATCAGTAACCTTTCATTCCGCAATGGGCTTCGTCTGAAGAAGTGGGTTACTCTTCGGACTAGGTCAATAGCATCCTTCAGTTCCTTCTTGAGCTCAATTTTGACGTTTTCAACGCAAACTTCTAATCCGATTCCTTCCGCTTCTTCGTCTTCTTCGAAATCGTCATCGTCTTCTGATGACTGGTTCTCATCAGAAGGCTCAGTTTGGAGACAGGTATCATGTTTGCCGTAGAGCATGTCGCATACTGCAAGGTGAATTCCATGAGCATAACATGGCTGGTGAATATTTGGAATCTGACGGCCAAATATAGCCATCATGCTACTGTAGTCCGTCGTTACTGCAACAACATCAGTTGTCAAATCGAGTTCATATGGACTTATATGTTTCCTCACTAATTCCTCACAGCGAACAGCCGTTAGGCTTCCAGAAATCGGACATAGACCAAGATTATGCAGCTTGACATTGTCTTGATTGCAGCAATGTACGTTGTACCTGTTGTTCGCCGTACTCGTCCATTCATCAATAGTTAGCGCAAATCTTTGGTCAAGTGACTTCCTTTCCGTTATATCTTTCCTGATATCATTTTCGACGGATTCAGCGTAATTTACGACCTTGTTTCTCACTGTTTGAGCTGAACTTGGCAATGCAAAGCCCTTCGCCTTCATGCAGCTTATCAGATCGCTTGAAATTATGAATATTTAGAAGGGAAGGCCATCCTTTGCTGTCATTCGCGCTAAATGTTGCATCAAACGAATTCTCAATCTTAGGCTTGAAAAATGATGTTATCTTTGCCTTATTTTCGAGGGTATTGTCATCTGCGTCTTCGTCATGATTAGACCTATCAATCTCGGTTGCCTTTCTTTTTGTCAACGATATATTATGTTTAGACTTTAGGTGAGTATGTAGACCGGTTGTAGATGATCTCGTATGCTTATTGATGCCCCACAACGGTTACACGCCGCCTTCTCTCCCGCCTGCTTTGTAAAATAGTCCCAAACCAGTGATGTCGACATTGCCATGTGAATAAAGGGTATAATAGGACGATCAACGCCATCATCCAAGGTTGGCAGACAGCCAACCCTGCCGCAACGAAGTCAGTTAGACAACAGACTTTGATGTGGCTACAGCAATGAAACACGTGCATATAGCATATCTCACGCAACGGTAATAAATACAGCAATGTCAGAACATGCACAAACTGTTAGTAAATTTCGAAGTGTCGAGATCTCGACGCCCTAATCTCGAGATCTCGAATTAGACAAAAACAGTCGAGATCTCGATATTCGAGATCTCGAGATTGGATTCCCTAGACATGACCCTCTTTAACACACACACACACATTCTTCTTCCCAAAAGTGCTTCCATCAACAAATTTGAAGACCTACGTGCGCTCTGCACACAATAAGTCATAAAAGACGATTTCTGCGAGGTATGGTGTCATGGTATTTTATTGACGGAATACACTTTAATAACGTGACAACTTCTATTGCGGGCGCGAGTTATAATCAAGATTTTAAAGCAAGCACGCGTCTGTGCACTTCTAAATGTAAATCCGCATGAATGCAATGACTTGCTAAACTCATGAAAAACTGGATTTAGTGTGTAGCTATTAGGGTTTAACCGGAAATCCCGGTAATCGGGAATTTATAACATTGTTATATATTTTATTATATTATTTCTACATTATATATTGATTTTATATTCTTGAGATCACAAACTCTGCATTATATGAGAACCTATTGCGCCACAATGTAGGAAAGTATAAAAAATTGTGCCGATCAGCATCAGATTATGGCTGCTTTTTTTCCGCACATATGCCTTATCCCCTTATGTCATTGAAGCAACCACACACAATGTCATATTTTTGATGCAAGTGCTACTTGTTGTCTATATACTGTCCCTTCGTGGAAAGTATTTTCTTGAAATGATTGCATTTCGTTTTTTCTTCACCGGATTTTGTGAAAAATATCTATCATGAGATTTCGATATCGCAATATCTAAGCGTATCAACTTGCAGTGTGTAGGTAGGCATAGCACAAGTTTTTTTCACCGAACTTCGAATGCATGAGTAGTTCTCTACTTGACTGCTTCAGGGAAATATAGAATGCACCCTCCACGTTTTCCCCAATTTTTCCCAATTATTTTAACATTATACAATTATTGACAGCAAAGGTCTGTCGTAGTTCATTGAATATCGAAAGAGAATGACAGCTATTAAGTCAATACAAGACACCAACACCCTTGATTTCCCGACCGCACTCGCCTGACCTAGGAATCGAACCGGAGTCCGCGGTGAAGACGAGCTCGCACCTTCTTCACTAGGCGACGCTGACGGTTCAAAAGGAATGCGAGTGAAGCAGAAGTCATCTCTAAATGATATCGACTTCTCACTTAGAGATTACTTCTGCCTTCACTCGCATTCCTTTTGAACCGTCAGCGTCGCCTAGTGAAGAAGGTGCGAGCTCGTCTCCACCGCGGACTCCGGTTCGATTCCTAGGTCAGGCGAGTGCGGTCGGGGAATCAAGGGTGTTGGTGTCTTGTATTGACTTAATAGCTGTCATTCTCTTTCGATATACAATTATTTCAAAAAATCGTGGACGAAAAATCGCGTAGGAAGGGAATGTGACAACGTTGCACGAAGCTGATGGCATTTCTCCTGGCAAATAAAGTTCAATGAAATTTGAATGCGCACTTTATGAATTAGAGGCGGTATTTGGGAGATTAAGGTTTGTGCGCATATCTGATACATGTTTCCACGCCTCAGCGGGTGTGCACGCATTCAAGCTCTGTTTTTTGCTGCTATTTAGAAGCAGTCATTGGAAATTGTCCCAAGATTTTACCACCCTTTTCAATTATCAACATCACTGCATTGTTGTATAAATGATAAACTGGTTTTACTGGGCCATTATCAGTTTAGAAATCGCCGCTAAACATGATCAATTTGCAATTTCAAATGAAAAATATTTTTCTTTCACAATTTCAAAAAGCATATAAATTACTACAGACAGTATTTCTGAAATTGAAAAATGCAGTTATATTTTATTTAGAGCGCTAAAAATGCAACTACAGTGTACAAATGCCGGAAAAAGTATTCAACCCCCAGAGACGGTTGTCCAGTGCACATTTTTACAAGTTCTTAGTTTTCCTGCTTAAATCGATATCAAACAATTGGGAAAGTTGATTTTGAGTGTCTTTCTGCCTTTTCAGCAAAACACAGGCGAAAATATGGTGATTTTATAAGTCAATGACATTTAGCACAGTATCAGTTGTATTAGGAAGCGGCTTTACGATGTTAGCTATTACTATAAAACCTCAAATGGTTAATTTTGATGAAATTGATCTATTCCGTGCTGCAGAACCCTTACATTTGCTGATCATTGCAAATTTATCCATGCCGATCGGAAATAGGCTCACACGGGCCATAATTGCTCCACTTTTATACCCTCCAAAAAGCAGTGGACATCTGGAACTCATTGCTGTGAAAACTTTGTCAACAGTCTGCTTTTTGTATTTAACTATGAATATGGTGATGGTTTTCATTTTGAACATTGATTTATGCTGAGCTGTTCATGCAGGTCAACCAGTCACAAGCGATCATGTGCGAAAGCAAAGTATTCACATTTTACGTTCTTCCAACGCAACACACATACACGGGCATGATGTAGGCAGATGAATAAATGAATTTCGTTCTCTATGCACCGTCGTGGAAATGACCAAAATCATTTTCCATTTGATAAGAAAATTTTTTGATGGGAATTTCAACAAAAGATGCAACCTGAGGGGTCCACTGCAGGGTTGGAATCGAGTCCGGATCTTCGGATCCTCGATCCGGATGACCCGAAGGCTTCGGGTCAGGCAGACCCGCGGACCCGGCCAATCCTGGACCCGGAGGACTCGGAGGGACCTCCAGTCCTAGACCTCCTAGACCTCCGTTTTTAGGGTCGTTTGATTGTGATAGCCTAGGCATTAGCTAGCAATTTTAATGCAAGCCTAAGCCATAAACCTTAATGCATCGGTTGTGAGATTATAAGACTATGGCCTGAAAACGTACCTATGCATTCCGCAAGGTCGCGTAGCTGTTTGTCTAGGCTATAACTCTGCAGCACGCAGCTCGCCAATTATTGACTACCCCTAGAGTCAGATTTAGAAGTCATGATGTAAATTATTACCGTGCACAATCTTTTAGCTTTGCCATGCAGAGCTTTGGTAGGCTATACAGCTACATGTAGGTCTAGTCACACGACGCAGCCTATGCCCACACACGTAAACTAGCCGGGTAGGCCTACAGCCTAGTTTACACGTAGCCTATGTAGGCATACGTCATAAATAGTCCTACAAGTGGCAGCGGCCATGTGATATTAGAGCTACAAAAAGAGGCTGAATAGAAAATGTACAGTTCGGTGTCCATGGACCCGGACGGAACCGCAGACCCGATTGAGATTCAACACTGGTCCGCTGGACCCCTTGGCCAATCTACCATGCCTCTACTGATTCAATTGAAATGAAATGTTACATGCACAATCACTGTCAAAACTGAGAATTTTACATAAGCATGAGCGGCTCATATGTCCTCATCACAAAAACTGAAATAGAAAAAATATCCGTGATCCAGAAGCTGTGTAGGCCTGCATGAGCTTGTGAATTGAATATTCATCCTTTTCAATTCTGAACAGAAAGCATCTCGAGTGAATCATGTAGAGAAGATAATTGGTTGCATAAGCATAATTTGCAACTGCATTCAAATGAATCTACTAGCAATGAATTCGGTTATTAATTTTCCAAGTACTATAACGGGCCACGGGCGAACCAAGGCCTTTCAATTAAAAATCACAGCTGAATGATTCCCTGAATTGATTAGTTTATTTATTGAGTTGATTAGCGATGATCAACTCACCAGGAATTGATAAATAGAATAGGCAGTTTGTAATGTACACAGTGGCGTATTTAGGGAGGATGCCAACGGGCCATGCCCCCCTCAGGAATTAGTAGTAGGGATGATGAACACTTAGATACCTAACAGCATATATCTATTGAGTTTTTAAAAGCTTACTGTACTTTTTAATACAACAAGTATGCCTTCAACTTGATGTCCTTTCAATTAATAGTTATTGCACAGCAAGCAAAGTCGAGCGCGAACCGCAAGACACAGTTTAGACCTGTTCAAGATTTTTGCAACAATCCCTGTAACGAACACTACGGGAGAACGATCATTCAGTGCTTTAAGGCATCTGAAAAGTTACCTGCGATCGAGCATGGGAGAAGAGCGACTGAGTGGATTAGCCTATCTCCACATAAACCGAGACATTCAAATCAATGGTGACCAGTTACTAGGTAACTTTGCCATGTGGAGTAGACGAGTCAATGTTTGATTTTTTGTGGGAACAGATTCTAAAAACCCATTTGTCTTTTGTAATCTGCAGATATGAATTATACATGTAGAACTGTCAAAATTTTTAAAATTTTGGCGAAGTTGTTTCTTTTTATTTTTTGCAAAATTTCTGATCGCGGAATACACAAACAGTATCATAAATAGTATACATATATCACATATCAGTATATAAGTCTACATAGAGTAAATCAAATTACATGTAATTCAATTCAAATCAGTAAAATAAGCTTTCAATTATTTATTATTGTATAATAGACCATAGGTTCGAGTGAATACAATTTGTGCCCCCCCCCTCCTAGAGGAATTTCTGGATACGCCACTGAATATTCAATATGCCTCCAGATTGTTTTCACCATACAGATAAAATATACACTTCTTATGTCATCAAATGTTCCGTAATACATAGCCACGTAATTATCCTGACAGATAAATCTTGCCCTGATTGGTCATCGAGCCTTTCTTAAAGAAAGAAAGGTACCCACATACTTCAATAATTTTGAGGATTTTGAGGATCTTTCTGATATTTCTCTTAACGACATCATCAGTAACGATGTAAATTGAGTCTTTTCCCAATCAAGTCGTTGCTATCCTTCTAAAATGTTACTCTGATAAGATAAAATAAACCAAGTTGACTCGCTAATCAAAGAAAGAACACCTCAGTTTATACCGGAAGACAAAGTAAATTAACTTAAACTTCTCATCACCCAGTATCTCAACCTGATTGGTTCCAACTTGATTGCGTCCACGAAGGTGCCAATTTTGCGAGAAAGCGTGCCGTTTCCGGGCATTTAATGACTCCCTTTTCGGGATATGATGAGGAGTTCGCCAATCGCATGGCGTGCAGTAGAATTTCAAGGGCTATAATAACCGAAACAAATTCCTCTCCTTCCTTGAGCGGTGAGGAAAACAATTGTCACGACATCATCGCAAACGACCTACGTAACTGAATTAACACTTTTCTCTTTCTTCAAGTATCTATTTGGCTCAGCATACGACAACATATATATAATTTGCGGTGAGTTCTTTTTCATCCACAACTATAAAATCAATTTTCATAGGTTGCAAAAATACATGTAAATTTCAGACGTCCAACTCAGAGGTGTTGAACAAAATTTTCAGTAATTGTGGAGGTGCTCAAGAATGATGATAATCATACAATATAAGACCTAAATCATGATTTCCGAATGGGGAGCAGAGCTGGAATTTTTGCAATCAAATAAGTCACCCAAGAGCTACAGTGACATAACTGATTCAATTTTGCACTATTGAGAGAGGCACTTATCTTAATCAATGTCACCTTTTTTTCTTTTTTTCGCAAATTTAAGATAACTGGAAATCATAGTCAGTCGATTGAACATGAATAGGAGGGCAAGATGGTTGTGATGCCATACCAGATAATCATTATTAAATAAGCTCTTTGAAGCTCAGCATCTACCTTTCTTCAGGAAGACACAGTTGCTTAAGTCCTGGTTGAAAGTGATAATTACCCAGATTTAGAATTTGACCTTTCATGCACAAATGAAAGATTTCTCAGTCGACGGTGTTTTGCTCCTTCAACGCGCTGGGTTTCTGATTTCTCAACGCAATCTCGAAAGGATATTTTTCTGTTAGAGCCGTGTCAGCTGTAGTTGTTGGAGCAGACATCACTGATTAAGGCAATTTATTTGAAAATCATAATTCAGTGATAAATAGGCAATTAAGAATTATCTGTATTGTCAGCTTCATAAACTGTAACTTAACTTGCTCACATTTATTTAACTGATCAGCTTTGGATGAAGTTGTCACTAAATATGTTTAAAGTGATTACAATTATTGGGAGATATTATCTTTGGATTAATGCAAACGTTCATCCAATTTCTTTTTAATTGAGGGGTCAAGAAGACACTTCTAATAATTCACATGCTTGTCAGGAGGGGAATTGCTGCTCCGTGCCTTAACCTCTTGAGACCCGAGGACGTGCACTGCACGTTCTTCATTCATTCCCGCAACTGCCCAGTTACTTGCTGGCTACACTAGCGCAACTGACAAAGACGTACAGTGCACGTCCTTTATTGATTCCAACAACTGCCCAGCTATTGAGTCGCTTACACTCCCTCAACTGCCCACCTAAATTCACAGTGCATGGCTTGTGATCAGAAGAGTTTTTGTTTTTTAGATTGAATAACACTGTGCGTAAATTAATGGCTGGCATCGAAAATGTTAAAACATGATTCCCATGTGATCACAGTTGAGTAATGGAACTAACATCCATATTGCAGAATGATTCACTGATCTAGACAAAGTAGGAATATTTTCAAAGAACTAATGAACGTCCGAGTTTTAATATGAAGGACACTACAATCAAACTCATTGTTATTTAGGAATTGAAAATTTCTATGTGTCCAAAATCGAGAGATGAGATACAATCAGGCTACAAGCGATGCGTGTGTATCCAACGTTCCTCGTCATCTGCTACTCTTTGTGTATATCTATGCATTTGAGTCATTGATCGGGTGGCCGGATACCTCATTCTACGGGATTGAATATTCCAGCAGTGCACGCACTTAAGCGTCTTTCACTTCGGCCAAATAAAGAGCGTCCGGCAAAAAAGTACCGTTTGTGCAAATGAAGGTCGACGAAAAGAAGCAGTCTTTGTATGTCCTGATTGCCCCTCTATTCTAGCGTTGTGTGTAGATCCTTGTTTTCGCAAATTTCACACCAAGTAAAAGACGAATTAGTTAACAATTGAATTTATTGCACAATAGGTTACTTAAATTGTACATGTAATTGAAGTTTTGCTGACGATGTTCAACATGTTTTGCTAACCTATGGATGTCTAGATAATTATATGCGTCTCAAAATAAAGCAGAGATTTTGATTTGACTTTATGTAACAGCATTCAAAATAACAGAATATTTATCATATCAATCACATTGTTTCGACTTCGAATAGTGCTTCTACTAAATTGACCAATAGAGCATGTAAATTTACGGACGTGCAGAGCACGTCTTTGTCAGTTACAGTAGTGTAGGTTAGGACGTGCAGTGCACGTCTTTGTCAGTTACAGTAGTGTAGGTTAGGACGTGCAGTGCACGTCTTTGTCAGTTGCAGGAGTGTCAGCGTTTTTGACCTGTCACGTAAGCACTGAATAGCAAGGACGTGCATTACACGTCTTTGTCAGTTGAGGACATTTGCGATTTTTGTAGCCGGGGCTCAATAATCCATCGAAACTTTTTCAATTGCGCCGACTGTCACTTCGAGCATGACGAACTCACATATTTCCGACATGAGCAGTATTCAAGAACAGAGTCTGAAACACTTGCATAGATTCATAAAGATCGGATATTGTGCAAGTGGGGACAAGGATCTACTACTACGATATCACTCCCCGGACAATGTTAGCAGTTCAACTTTCACGTGTTAACTTTGTGTAGATTCGGTTTCGAAGGATTCAGCCCATTTGCTATTCGTGAATCTTTTGCCCTAAATCATATGTTGAGTGCTAGAAATTGCATAGTAGTCTAATGCCTGGCTAGCACAGATCCTCATAGGACAAGCTGCTTTGGAGGGATATGGTCAAGATACATTTTTTAATTGTTCTGTTAAATACATTCGAAAGGCTGACAACAAAAGCAAACAGGATTGAGTGAACGCTAGCACTCGCGTCTTTATTGTGTTCCAACAATTTTAAGGAAAGATTGAAATGTGATAAAACTTCAAATCAGGGAAGTAATTTTATAGAATGCATTTATTCAATGTGCTCGATGCAGAATATAGATCTATAGTGCGAATGCCACAATACAAAACAGCAAGAGGAGGAACATGGTCACTTTTTAAAATCGGAATCGAACACCTTAAGCAATAGCTTCATTATACCATAAATGTGTAGTTGCGAAAGTTATTTGATTTTCGGCCTTCATACATTGAAACAGGAAGTGACACGTGTAAATATAGACATCCTTTGACTCTTGCTTACCCCGATCCATAACGAGTATGAAATACCGATGTTTCTTCTGTATGGTAATCTATAAGTACTCCCTCCTTACAAGTGATCTTCTTAAGATAATGTACATGAAAATAGTTTATGAATGTGCTATGGCATTGCTATAAAATTTAATCAGGAACCTACATTATGCATACACGTAGCACTGAAATTTTTAATGGTGTGTTCAATGTCTATGGTATAGTGGATGACCATGATATGATTTGTAGACTGATATTTATACAATGCTGTGCAAAATTAAAATCGATGCGTGTCATGAGAAAAAGCTTTGATAATAGGTCCTACATTTGATCTTCTAGATAGTCAAATCCAACGATTTTGAGGGACGATTGAAATGTGATAAAACAGCAAAATGGGAAGTAATTTCACAGTGACTTTATTCGATGTGCTCGATGTAGAACATAGATCTATAATATGAAAACCACAATACAAGACAGCAAGAGGAGGAACATGGTCACTTTTTAAAATCGGAATCGAACACCTTAAGTAATAGCTTCATTATACCATAAATGTGTAGTTACGAAAGTTATTTGATTTTCGGCCTTCATACATTGAAACAGAAAGTGACACGTGTAAATATAGACATCCTTTGACTCTTGCTTAGCCCGATCCATAACGGGCTATGAAACACACCGATATCCCGGGGGTGGGGATCATCTCTCTATTTACAAGTAACTTCTAAATAATGGTTCCGAATCACATGAAATTCACGTCACAACCTAGTTTGCGTGCGTCTTCCAATGGTGGTATCCATTTAGTATAACTACCCATCTTCGCACTACAGATAGCAATTCAAAATATACATGTAGTCCTAAATTCCCTGATTTTGACCAACTTTTGAAATTTTTGACCGAATACTTTGAAGCGCCCTTATCATCCAACATTTTAATAAGTAGTATTTGCATAACATTTGAATTTCCAATACTCTATTCGATATTTATGGTTAAATTGATCATCAAGGACTTATGCTCAGAAGTGCCATGCATGCATTGTAAACTGCAGCCAAATACCAGGCAATGTATCAGTCACAGTGATCAGACGATGCTGCATACTTTTCTCAAAACATTGTCCTTGAAGCGATTCAATGCCAGGTAATATTATCTTGACACTGCTAACCATATTCGCTCTAACTCTGCAACACTCAGTTACACTCGCATTATTACATGCATATCATGAATCACTCTAATGCCTTGCAAGTTGTCTTTCACTGAGTTAATAACAACTTTAGGGAAGTGTATATATGCCCTCAAAAATTGTAAAGAACATTATATAAACTGAATTAAAATAAGTCATCTATATGTCAAATATCCAGAACTGCAAATGTCATGACTCTGCGTTCAAAAAAGATCTCTACTCATTTAAAGTACTGTATATTCATGTAGCTGAAAATCATCAAGGATGCCATCCAATTTCACAAGTACTATGATATGCAGTAAATGTAATAATGCAAATTACTCTATAAGATGAATTTGTCTGATAATCCGTGGCAGTAGCCAAAATGCTGATATGGCAAATAAAATAAATTGTCTGGTAAGTGGCTGCCTACAGTATGCAATGTTGGTTATTTTGAAAAAAGTGGCCATTTTCATGTTGTCAAAAAATGCACTTCTCAAAATAGGTCATAAATTTGACATTTCAATGCACCAAACGTGACGATTTTTGGTGAAAAGTTTGAAAATGCACTAAAACAAAAAGTTCACAATGCATATGTCGGTCAGCTTAGTTTTGCACGGACCACAGAAAATATGCGTTGGGGGTGGCCGAATCGTCCACCGGTATGAATTAGGCTACGTACATTATTAGAACAGAAGACGTCTCTGCTGATGGCCATCTCATTTGGTCGATCTAGGTCAGTAGGGCATTTTCGAAAGAGGAATCAAATTTAGTATGATCAGAAAAAATCAGAATGATGCAGCAGTTGGAGATTCTTGCCGAAAGAGACTACATAGTAAGGTTATCAAAATAAAGTTATATTTTGAGAGGAATGTTAATAGTTGTGAATATTTACAAGAAACACTGACAGGGCTGCTGTCAACCAGTGGAAGCCGCCATTCTTTTGGCAATGTTGTCGTAGCATTAATTTACTGTAGGAGCACTTCAGCAGTAACTGCTGAATAGTGCTATAGTATAACATAGAAAACAGCTTTATAAGAAGGCAAAACACATGTGTCATAGATTTCCTGTTAAATATGCGGTACTTCTGTCGATAGTAATATTACAACATGAATAGTACTTTTGTATCTTCAATTCTAATTAATTTGATCTCGACTTTTTATTTCTATTTTATAAAATATAGTGGTATTAGGCACTGTGCTCACCTTTTCTCACCTTTGCCACCACCAATCCCAAATTACCCAGGGTGGGCCATATATGGCCCTATAGGATCATCTACCATTGAACGCCATCTATGGCCAGACCCCGTTCGCGTCGAATACTATTCTATATATATTTTTGATGAAACGGAGTCGAGAGACGACCTCAGTTCAGATATTCTGAAGTGTCCGTACCATGTACTTTTCATAATTATTAGCTTATAGTAATCATAATTATTCAAACTTCATCTTAAAATGGAATATTCAAGGAAAAAATCATCTTTTACATGCTACACTGAAAATCATGCTCGACCAGACAGAGAAAATTCTCAATGCAAAATTGATGGTTTGGTAGCGGTCAGCGGTTTCGCCTATCAAAACTGGAAACCACGCATACTTGCAATTATTAAGCGAAAAGAGAACATACATCGGTACTAAGCCATTTCATACGGTTTCGAAGCAGAATAACAAGATCTCGTGTTGTTGATATCTTGGTGTCGAAGCTCTCAGCTTACATTAGAGGTTTGCAATCGATCCGACCCCCGATCGGTCTCCGGTTGGTTTGGAAAAAGTCTAAGAGTCGGGTTTGATTAAAAAATCGCCTGAATTTGAGTAAGCTACATAATGCTCAGCTAAATTATGAATTTTATCAAATTAGGTCGATGATATGTTTGGGTCTCATTGGTATCCCATAGAAATCCGACGCTCTGTAACATTAATAAGGGTCTAGAGCGCACATACACGTTGAAAGCAATAACACGTCGTGGACATGCGTTGCTATATCAGCGGCACGCAAGCGATGACGGTTTCCAGAGGTTGACTACGGGAAGGTACCGGCACTTGCAACTGTACTTTGCAAAGAGTCATTATTATCATTTCTCTTTAAGTATAGCAGTATTCTATGATTGAATAAATCAGACTTGGAACCGGTACGGTCCGGTTTAGATTTTTGTCGCTATGGTCCGGTCTGTAAATTTATTTTCCGGTCTAAATTTCAGACAGGTTCTAGCACAATTATGTAATCACATATATGATTTTATCTCATTTTTAGTAAGACATTAGAACGTCTAGGACATTGAAGGACACAAGTCGTCAGGCAATTATTAAAAATCGTCAGTTGCATTACAGGGGTCTCTCTCTTTCTCTCTCTCTCTCTCGCTCTGTGTGTGTCTTTTCTCTCTATTAGCCACCATTGCCTTAAGCGTCTGATGCTTCAGCGTTCGATGCCGGATCACAGTGAACGATCCCTCTCTCTCTCTCTCTCTCGCACTCTCTCTCTCTCGCAAAACTGAATTTTCGTGGACCGATGAAGTCTGTCGAAATTCTTGTTGAACTGAATTATTTTTGATCGGGACCATAGTGCGCGAAGCGTATGGGAACTAGCTTTCCTTTTTTCTCTTCTATCTCTCTCTCTCCTCTCTGTATTTGTGTGTGTTGGCTAGCATTACCTTAAACGTCTGATGCTTGAACGTCCGATGCCTTCATCGGCGTTGACACAGCTGTCTGAGGTAACCAAAGAAAAATACGAATGGTGATTTCGAGCAATTAATTAAGGGAATCAGGTGGTGTAGATCTCAAACTTAATAGCTTTCTCTCTCTTCATTCTGAAGCGGAACTGATAGCTTCAGTCAATTGTAAATGCGCGACAAAGCCCATTTCGATTCTATTACACCAATTCCTGTGATCTTTCCGATTATGATTCTCTATCCATTCATGCTCTACTTCAGAGACAACTCTAGGCATGAGAACTGCCAAAATAAAGCTTTGCATGTACAGTTGAACAGTAAAGAGAAATGCAATAATCGGCAGTCGACAAAAAATTGCTATGAATTGACCGCTGGTTTAAGTTCTGCTTTTGAGTACAAACATTAACATCAAGGATGTGGAAGTGGAATCGGTGGAAGTGGTCAATTTCCAATTGAAACGGA
Source organism: Prostheceraeus crozeri (assembly GCA_907163375.1). Lineage (NCBI taxonomy): Eukaryota > Metazoa > Platyhelminthes > Polycladida > Euryleptidae > Prostheceraeus > Prostheceraeus crozeri. The sequence continues at coordinate 496,162 of CAJQUW010001601.1, forward strand.
AGCAAATCCAGTGATAACGCGTCGGCTTCCAATGTGCTCGATACATGAAGACTATAGGAGAGCTAGTGACCAAGTGTGTAGCCATGTTCTTAACACGTTAAGTTTCATACTTTTAATTTACGTAACTTTAAGTCACCAACGTTAGGAAAATAAGAAATTAGTCAGGAAAGTACATGCATGTTTGCTTTACTTGTGAACCGCCAGGAGTGAACAAATATTCTGTTGATGGAGCTGATTATGCTTTCCCCCACATTGTCACCAGTGGCTTGCGGTGGAATTGAAGGTTGGATATTCACCTCAAGTATACGATTCTGCAGCATTCCTTTGTGTTTTCAATGTCCAAAGTGATAAACAGTGGTTTTAATGGCAAACTGTCTTGGGTCTTTTACTGTGTACTTTTTTACTTACTTTTTACTTACTGTTTCTCCATTACGATTCTCATTTGAGTGATAACCGAAGTATAGGAAACAAGCGATATTTTGAAGAATCCAGCATCGTTTTATAGACAACTAAACCATTAAAAGACCAGCGTATCATTCAAAAGCTGTAGAAGAGTTCGTTCTACAAACGATCAAGTGAAATTTACGGGCGTTCTAGGCATCACACTAGGTCGGGAGCATAGAAATTGATAAAAATAAAACCTCTAGAATGGAAGTAAAACATCATGCAGTAAACAATAGTGGCACAAAAATCGCACGCATTCTCAGTTAGATACACTTGTTACCGGCGACATTTCAAGACATTTTTAGTGAAGCCAGGTTCAATGTGCAGAGATGTTCCGCTTCTGTTCGGTACAGTTTTGTACTCATTTCATTGTCATGCCTTTTCCGAAGAAATGTAATTGTAAATGCATTGTCTACTCCCACTGTCTGGCTAAGTCAACGCTGCATCACCGAGTAAACAAGGAATCGCTGTTTTACCAATCCTGTGAGTTATGGGCCTCTGTTATAGTATATCTATAATAACAATAATTATGATAGCTCTGTTTTCAAAATCAATCATTATACGAGTAAACTGTAATTACTATAACTGTAATACTCGTATTAGTAAACTGATAACTGATAATGAAAATACTAACCCACGCCGACACAACAATATGATGCAATAAGATGAATTTATATTCGCTGACTGAGTGCTGATGTCACCGAAAATGCCTCGTCTCTAAATGCATTTGACTTGATTTGATATGATTTACTAAAGTGATATTTACTTACGTCTTTACATGTGAGGAAAAATATCATGCAGTATGCTGTTTAGCTGTAGCGACTTTACAATTTATTCTAGGATGAATGTCTTTAATGAACGGCAAGCATATACCTAATTTAAATGAACGGCCGATCGGTCTTCAAAGCTTAAAGCTGCCGACTCCAATCCTGCTGTGTCATTCACTTCTATAACATGAAATAAAACCAATATCTCCATGCTCACTGAAGAGGCCGATGCTTCATGAGAAGATTCCTAATTAGTCTCTCGGTGAAAACATAAAGGTTCATAGAGTGCAATTGCTGATTCGTGTTATATGATGTGATATGATGATTAGAAATATTGACTTAATGTTTAGGCCAAGTTAGTATTGCATCAATTTATATCGTCATAGATTTGAACATTGAACAATTGAACAAAGTAACTCATAAACTATTGAAAGATATTAAACGCATGATAAGAAGAAAGAATAATGACTTCGCAAATCTAGCTGTTTATAACTAATGATGATACTAAGTATTTGATGATGAAAGATGAGATTCTCAGTCAAATATTCATTTCAATAGATGTAGGAGAAATAATGAGTTCTATATTCAAGTGTGCAAGTACATTCTAAATACTATCACTGTTTAATGGCCTGCAATATGATTCACTTGGTACGTGCAGCACTGAATAACATTGAGGGGTTTGATATTGACACTGCTAATAGCTGAAGCGCAGTTATTTTTGGTCCACCCTGCAAGTAGAAAGCATGCCATTTGTAGAAAGTAATCGTTCTTAGAGCTAGACTCACTACCACCAAAGCATTCAACACATGAGATGTGCATTTTTCCAGTGAAAAAACAACAGCATGAAAGCATGAAAACGCTCCACGCGTTATGCATAAGTTAGGACTGATGAGTTAGAAACACAGAATTAGACTGGTCGTCTCTTCTTCTGTTTGACTAGAAAGGAAACATGGGAACATGTAGCGTAAATGAAATGGCACAATCTGCTGACTTAATACCACACCAATCGAACAACAAGCAGCAGCTCAATACTAAACACGCCAAATAGTGCGATGTTTCAGTGACTGTTATCAACCGGATCGCACAGAAAAGAGACACAGACGATGTCAAGCTCTACAGAGAACTTTGTGAACGTTTTTTCGTGCGCCTGCTAGCTTTTTTGATAATGATCAGATGGCCCAACATTATCAAAAAAACTTTTGCACAATTTTTCGAATCTGAAGAAATCGTGGCGATCTGAGCATTTTGAAGGAATTCAAAACAGTCCGCAATCAACTCACGACTATTTTTCGTTTCTCTGTAAGGCATTGAAAATTTCTTTTTGCCCACTTAGTAAGTTCCTGCATGTGCCATCGTTTTGCATCATTTTTGGACTTCTAGGAAAGTGATCCGCTTAAACAATCTAATTCTGTGGTTAAAAATAAAAGCAACCAAAAACATGCCGTAAATCCGACGCGTTCCTCATAACGTTCTCAAAGGCAAACTGACGGATATGAAAGTACATGGTAAAACTGTGCTTGGCCCATCAAGCCGTCTCAAGTTTTCTGTTCAAAAGAAGTTTGCCAAATATCGAATGTCCGATCATATGTTTATTCCCTCACATTGCAATATAAATGTGTTCTCAGTTTACCTGCTCTTTATCACACAGGCCTTCTGAAATCACCTAAATATTCATCATACATTATCCTCGCAAAATAATAATAATAATAATAATAATAAACGTTTATTGAAATTGGAATGTGAATCGAATTCAGTTACAATTTGACGTTATATGTATATACATTACATTGCAATCGAACAAGAAAAAGAAAGAAAATAAAACTGCGTTTTCTCGTTTCGTCGTTGGGGCAAAATAAAAAATGCCAGTGGTGACGAGAAGAAGGGAGCAAATTATGGTGAATATGCTCATGGGCCCCATAATTAATGACAAAACTTTCAATGGACTGGAGCTATGCGGCGGTCCTCAAGGGATGGCAAAGGGATTGCATTGCACTCAGGATCGCACAAATTCTGTGGAAGCGATTTTGGAAGCGATGAATGCGGCTAGATAGAATTGTAAGAACAAAAGAAAAAAAAGAGCACAGTAGAGATCTGATCATCTGATCATATTGTGATGATAGACGATCTTGAGATCCTCGTGGAGGAAGTTTGGACGGGCTTATTCGATAGGCATAGTTTTTCCGGGAAGCATTTTCTCACACGCGTAATCAATGATGGGGTCCATGTGGCTTGCACTATTGAAGTGCCTTCCCAATCAACTGTGAGAATCAACTGGGGAACACCGGGATGGAGAGAGACTACTGATTCATGACGGTATTCTTATCATTTTGTTGACTTTTTGAATTTGTCGAGGTTTATTTGGAGAGTCCATTTCGTTGGACAATTGGTTTTTATATGTGATACGTTCGCGTGATTCCATTTGACAAGAGCTTATAATTGGCATGCACAAAAGTCTTCGTTAGTCGTACTTCAAGGGAGTCAATGTTCAAAGGGAGTCATCTGCGTATTAAAGGAAGGGCACTATAATTGTTCTTGCGGGATCATTGCTAAACTGCGGGATGCAGATGTAAGGGACAATAATTGATGGAGTTGAACGATTCAATGTATATTGTTTGTCACCGAATAGGATGTCAGTAAGAAATGTAATAAATCCCGGAGGAAATAGGTAATCAGTTAACTGATTGTTGATTGTGTTCTGATTTCAATGTGTCGAAACGCCTTTCGAATATCTATGCCAGAACAATATAAAAATCGGGTTTCCAAATCATCAAGTAGTCACGTAAATAAGGCCCAAGGGAGATTGAATGCACACAAGGCAGATGAATTTAAACGAAAGCCAACTGAAACATTCACGTAATAATTGATAAATAAGTCTTTTACTGAACTTGCACAACTTTTCAAGAAGTTAGCAATAACGGTATTTAAAAACGGACGGGAATCATGCATGGGGGAAGTTTTGTTTTGGAAAAGGAGAAGGGGAAAACCGTTTTCCAGATTTTTGGGAAACTGCGAGAAAGTGATAGATTCATGATGAGACCATGTATAGATTAGCTAGAATAAATCACTCACGAGAGTGGCTAATAAATTCATGAAAAGACCAAGAAGCTGCTTTCTTATGGAGTCGCTCAATTAATCTGAGAATGTCATCACGGTCACAATCGATATCCCATTTCTTTTCTACAAGGAAGTGTAATATATATAGATTATCAGATATTGAAAATAGATGTGTAAATGGTCATTAATAGCATTAGCACCGGTCTCAATGTCGAGATTTAATAATAGAATTGACAATAAAGGATGTTGCTGATGTGTCTATACCTCTAAGAACAGTTTTAACCATTTTCCATAAGTCATTTGCTTTTAAAATCATTCATCCATATCATTTTAGCTTTGAATATTTGACCACATACGACGCCCGTAAATTCGTCGTACTTTTTGACGATGCAAGAGCATTATTTGCTTGTTTATACAGATGTGCAAGGAGGGAATGACTTGTCAGAACTTATTATTTTCTCTTTGGGTGATTTCAAAATAAGTTCTTTTAGTTCAGCAATGGTGATTCAGCTTGAGGAATTCGACCTTGTAGTGCGCTTGCGCTTTTGCATTCGACGCAATATGGAACCCCCCCCCGATGACCCCCGATACCCACCCAGGAAATCGAATCCCCCCCCCTCTAGGACCGATAGGGCGGGAAATCGTGCAGCCGATGACGAATATTTCCACGTGACAGAAACAAGTACCGGTCTGAGGCGAACGATACGGCGGGTTTTTCAGAACGCCTGATAAATGAATGATTTGCTGGGATGGAATTTCACAACGTTCAATATCTAAATTTAGATTTCGTGAAGCACTCGTGTGGAAATGTGAATGTGAGTGATGAACACCATTGCACAGGAATCTAAATTTAGATTTCGTGAAGAACTTTGCAACCGCCAACCCAAAGAAGTACCGAAAACTTATTCCAGGGAATTGAACAAGATGGAAAACGTCACAGTCATGAAGCAAAAAGACAAAGAGGCACATACTTTGAATTCACACCGAAAAAAAAATAACCGCAAGCAGCCATGGTACGGACAGACACCTTAGATAATGTAGCAATTTTTGGCAAAGCCAATGGTACTGTGTGTAGGCCTCATTATAATATGAAGGGAACTATAAAATGACATCTAATTCCTCAATACTGGCTGTCGTTGCCTCGGGAACCAGCGCAGAGTTCATTTAACAGTAATTAAATGAAATTAGTATTCATGTATAGAGGAATGAAATATCGAGTTCGCCCTTAGACAGAACTGAAGGTAGAATGACAAGCAAGATAACTGTAAACTGTGTAATTTGACAAGCTCGTTTTCATGGTGATTGAAAATCATCAGGGGTCCACACATGCGATCAATAAGGGCCTGTTTCCTTTCAATGTTCCAATGATATGGAGTTTCTAGCTAGCAAACGATTCGGTCTGATTTTCACTGAGTAGTCAAACTGTTAAATGTACGAAAATGTTGAATGACGTTGCAATTTGAGGAAAGTTAGATACAAGTGTTTGATATCAATCATCTCCATATCGAGGCTTTCGCGTTGGTCAATAGCGAGCAGCTGCCTACTTTGATAATGCAGGATTTTATCATGTAAATCCGATTATTTCATTGTAGAGTAACATTACTAGATGGAGAAGCTGATATCTAGCGATGATGAAGTTATGCGACAAAAGCATTCAACAGCAGCTTGAGAGAGAATCCTCCCATTTATCAGTCCATGTTGTTGATCATTTCTGAAGGAATTCTGTAGAGGGCAAGAGAGGAGAAGATAAAGATGAATATAGATGTAGAGATTCTTTCAGCGACACTTAGAAGCTTCTTTATAAACGTTGGTGTCGGCACAAGTGCGAGAAACCAAACCTGCGTGGGGACTGACATTTCGGAGCCAATAAGTCTCAATCCTTGAAACATCCTTGAAGCAAACTTGAATTCATTTACTCTCTGGTGAATTTGGAAGCAATGGCAAGGATGGACTTCAGTCTTCTGTCTATGTCATGATATATGTGATTTTTTGTGGGTTATCCTTGCACGTAAAATGGCAATTCCACGCAAGCATCAACACCTCAAGGTTGAAGATTTTAATTGAGATTTTGATAAATTTATTCATCAAATATGTCGACCAATACCCAAAATGATTGGAAATTGATGATGAACGGAATCTATAAGAACTCTATTTAAAATAATTGAAAATTCTGTAATTACACGCATAATGAAAATTGGCCTACAATTGCAAAAATAGCATTTGTATTCCACATTTGAAATATGAACATTAATATTTTTCTTTAAGTCTTTTACACTTTTCAAATAATTATGTGTCATATTTTCTGGTCGTGAATTTTGAATTTGCACATCTATCATACATTTCATAGAAATGCCATCTGAAAAAAGTGATCAAGTCGCGAACGTCTGTTGCGCTCAAAATACTTCCAGTCTATCTGTAGAGTTAGCAATGGTACAAAAGAACTCGGTTATAAAGCAAGTTTTAGCAATGCAATAAAGTATTGCAATCAATTCTTCGAATAGTTGATTTTCTGATTTTTTTTAAATTGGATTGAATTCTTGCAGACTAGATGACGCATGGCTGCACTTACTTTTGGACTATTTGGTTTTCTCATTCGGTCTCACTCGGTCAGTGATCCGACAAGATTATGGATGTCTCATTGCGACAAGATATTCAGACAAATACATTAGAACGAATCATTCTGCCTTCAATAGAAACATTCCCTCAGTTAGACTACCCGTCAAAAGTTCATCACACGAATGATTGTAGGCCGAAGAACAGAACGCACCTTGGATGAAAAGCGGAGCGCACTTGGATAGCCAATCTCTTTTAATCTCCCTTCCACATTTTTTTAAAAAACTGCAGCGCATTACGTAGCTAACTTTTACATGCATTGTGTCAATTTCTAACTGTTGTCCTGCCATGAAGGGCATTTCTGGATTTTTCAGTATTCGATCAGCTGTAGAAAGGCAAATAATGAATGTATCTGAATGTATTCAAGAATTGACACCGTGAATAACATATAATGTAATTTCAACTACCAACTATCGTTAGTCCTGATGTTAGAACGTCGTAGTGCTTCACCTGCCAGCGATGGTGTTGTGGTCGTCAAGTTATTTTTACAATGCGAGTTCCCATGGAATAGCTGTTCGAACCATGAAGTCGGACTTACCTGCAAGCCATTGGAAGGCAATTACGTACATGCAACTTGACAGGTGTACACCTAAATCTGCTGCGATTTCACCATTACTTTCTATTTGCTTTTATTTGATACATGCTCTCATTTATTTAAATTGTCTAGAGATAAAGGATTGCTTCGTGTTGTTGTTCAACAAAATGAGATGATGAAAGTGTTGTAGATAATATAATTCATCTTTGGGTTAAACATATAGCACGTAGTGGCACAAAAGATAACAAAATCGTTCTATCTATACATTGGACATTTCTGATGATAAAAATTGCCTCTTTACCAGTGCTTCAGCCTAGCGATCTTTCGGTCCAGAGGTCGATCCCTGAGGGTGTCATTGGAAATCGTCAGGAAGGGTATCCGTACTAAAGAATCACAACGCTCCGGACTTGAGTCTGACTATGTCAGCACCGTCTAAGCCCCCAATATGTGGAGCAGTGACGTTAAACCATCAAGCTGTAGAAATTCATGTTGAATTGAAAAAAGCAAGTGTAGCCATAATGTTACCAACACCTTTTTATGAAATGAAACCCTGTTTACAAGCATCTTCAAGGTGAGCATGCCTCCATTTGTTCAGCATCTGAGATCTCAAGAAACACAAAATTGCAAACATCGACGACCGAAATGCCGCAAGGAACTAGAAATTGATGAAAATGCTATAGTGTCTACCAAAGAAATTTCACTAGCTATGAACATTATGCTCAACTAAAATGATTTTTTTAAGATTCTTATTATAGGTACTTAAGCGTTGATAGCATTTTCATACCATTTCACCATCAGACTTGAAAAAGAGACAGTCGAAAATAAGATTTTGTTTGTTGGTATCACTGATCTTTTTATTCATCTACAAATTGTATTATGTATAGGGCCTACATGCATATACTACCAGAATAAAGGTTGTGTTGCTTTCATAGTGCAAAGCTGTGTGTCATGAAATTCTGTTTATCATTGAAGATTGCTGATATAAGGTTTACTGTATCAATATTTTGGCAATTTAGGCCAAAGTCCACGAACTTACATAGGCCTTTGAGTTTCCTAAGAATTTTGCAAAAAGACCGTTTTGAACAGGAGCTATATAAATCTTAATTGTGAATTTTTTCGATATTTCTATTTAACTTATCCTCATTAATTAGATAATTGTTTGAAAGTATTTAAGATTACGCTCCAAGAAATAGTTTCAAAATATTCATCACTTTAATGTTCATGGATATTAGCCCGTTTCAAGGATGAACAAAGAATTACAAAATTATTGAATCACAAAATCATATCTAAAGTAGTGCCTGCGATGTCTCAATGGAGTAAATCAAGCGATCTTCCGCGCTGTTACCCTATCAAAGAAATAAAGTAGTTCTGTAAGCAAACTTTGTGTAAGATTTGCTACTTCGATTCACATCCGTTTAACAGCAAAACATTCTCTTTTTGATTCCACAGGAAGACATCTCCAAATAATCGTTGTTGGATTGTTTGGCGGCAGTTTTGATATCCATAGAAACCGATATTATTCAACCCAGTTGTGCGAGAGTATATTTACGTTGAAATATCGAGTATGAGAATCTGGTGTTTGTTATTGGACTAGGAAGGATTCTTTCTCTAGTTTGCAAAATCAGAATCATCGATACGCTGTGACTTTAGTTCAGATTATGTGCACTAATTATAGTTATGTTAATAATATCATAGACGGGAGTGTCCATAATAATACGCCGGAAATTCACTGAATATCGAACAAATTTGCCTTAAAAGTATTGGAATATGCATCGGTTGTAATCCAACCAAAGCTACCTACTTCATGGAAGACAGCTATTTGTATTGGCCACAAATGGCTGCAGACTTGGTGGCAAACCGGGTAATGCACAGGCTTGACCTGGCCGAACCCTGATATTTTTTAAACGGTCGAGTACGGAAACTTCATTTTTTTCTTATTCAAGGGTATTATAGTCTGCCATTTATGAAAAGGTTCGACCAGCTACATTGCACTACTGTGCTCAGGAAATAGATACCGATGATATCCATTGAGAAGTACAAGAGAACAAACCGGTGCATCAGCATTGGGTTTTGCCCTAAAAATGACATTGTAAAGCGGGATCATGCAATCTGTTACAACATTGAACAGCATGGGTTGTAAAGCAGATCTTTGAGTACATGTATAGAGTGACTTACAACTAGAGCCAGGAAAAAGATGCATTTACATAAAGCATATTTACATGCATGTTTTGCATGTTATTACATCAGTAAATATGTGTTTACGCATGCACAAATACAACCCTGTATAGGATCCAATGAAGAAAGTTCCAGTGCACATGTAAATGATTGAGTACGGGTGATTCTGTTCTGACTGAGTCTCAAAGCTATGTGTTCATGTTTAAGCTAAAAGTCGACAAATGAGGTAGCGTAGGCAATGATCGCCATGGGATTGCAAATTGCGAATCTTTGCACAACGTATGCCTGTCGACGTTGGCAATTAAAATAAGCATCAAGCTAAGCCATTAGAGATATATGCGTCCTTTCATCGAGTTGCTGAAACTATTCGGGGGTAGTGCGATCAGACTCATTTCTCTCGGTAAGAAAATTTTCAAGAAAGCAGCCGAAAACTTCATTTCAAGAATATAGCACCAGACGATCAATTGCCATCCGAGCACATAATCACGAGATGCGGAACATCAGCTGTGTACTATGCTACGAATCATCAGAATGTTTTACAAGTATTACGTAAGGTTGATCCAGAAGACAACAGTTTCATTGAAGATGCGATCTCGCTGTTTTGACTCAGGTGTATTTGCACACTCGATACTCATTTCGATGAAATCTAAATCATTGTGTCATTCAATTCAGAAACTTGAGGGGGAGATTGAAGCTTAACGATTCTCTTGAAATTTTGGAAGAAATAAAGCAATCACTCGCAAATCATGCAGTAGCTAAGTGGAATTTCAGCATTGTTTTTTAGGAAAAACTCTGGATATAAAGAATTCAAAGTCATCTTGTATGCTATTCGTGGCCGTCTAACTCTCCCGAATTCACAAGCTGGTCTGCATTTGATTTGACAAATATTGGTAATTGCCCAATAGTCAGCTGCGACGTAGAGCAGAATTTTTTATTTTACAAGGAAATCCAGCGAGATGAAATCTCACTAGAAAAAACTTGAAAAAGCTTCTGTCTTGCTATTGCAGTAAGTTATTTTAAGTACCTCGACTGACTTTCCTCTGGTATCATTAAAGCTATCACTTAATATAATTTTCATCCATTCGCAAATTGTGTCATTGCAACGTTTTCTTTAAGTATTTATTACACATTTCGGCATTTTAAAGTACGTTTGATATCACGTACACGTATTTCGATAGCTATAAACGCATATTTTTCCTGGCTTTACTTGTAGCAGAACCACTTGCACACAGTGCGTGCGACTATACAAACAGGATGTCAAAAAGTATGCAAAATTATCTGCAAAATCAAATACCACTGTAGTATGCCTGCACATTACTGCCAGGCCATCCATACTTTCAATAATTGCTGGCGATTCTTGGATTGCCTATTTGATCCTTGTTTTCTCTTCATAGAAAGTACCGGAAAATGTAATTTTTAATTCACACAAAATCTTTTACTATCTGCTGACTGACTTGTGAACCAAATTAAATATCCCGTGATTAACTCTGTCACCGAATTGAGGAAAGAATATTGCTTCGCCGATCTCAACAAAAGTCTTGACACCTAAAGTTTTGCTTCATTGTGACCTTGGGATCAACAATGATGCTGATTTTCAACATAGGTTTCAAACTAACAATGTAATTGGCCTATCTTGTGTAGGCTTACACATCACTTTTATATTCAAAGTTCCAGTTGCCATATCGATTAGAATACGATTAATTGATTGTTAATTCTATCAACGGTTGCTTTGATATATTCTAATGACAGATATTGACATTGTATAATACAACTCATATACAATGTAAAAAGCACAACATACACGATTGTCAAGCTTATGAAAATATTAGAGCGGGGAATTATCTGAGCTGATTTTCCATTCTCATTCAAATGCAGAGATACGAAAATGATAGACTTAAGCAGGATTAAAAACACTGTCGGTGAGGATGCTTTTGGTCCAAATTGATGTCATAGGTTCATTAAGAGGAAACCGATAAAATGTCACAGGTTCGTTGGCAGGATTATTTATTGCTTCAATGTTTCAATTGTTTCAATTATATCCACTTCGACATGCAGGAGCACAGCAAACCGTCATTGCCAGTTGTGAGTACTCGCTACCTAAGACAGAAGCGACGTGAGTGACGATTTTGGTGCAGTAACTATAAGCAACTGTGTTGACTAGCTGATTGACGAGTCTTTCTCATAGTCGTTATTCATTACATCGTGGACAATGCACACTCAGCTGGAAAGACTAGACAAAAACATTTATTAAGATAGCGTGCTCCTTTACTACCACCTGCACACTGGCTTACTGAATTTGATCTTGTGTCGCGTCCTTTATTGATATTGATATTTCATCATATTATTACTTAACAAGCATCTTAGTACTTCTGTGAATTTAAGTTCAGTAATTCTGGTGCTCTCCAGATTAGCACTCAGATTCTTACCTAACAGGGACTTAATGATTTAGAGTGTAGTTTCAAACTGTGACCACATCCAGTGCTCCAAAAACAAAATAACGGAAACAATTCAGAATAGAAGTGCAACAGATCTTCATTTGATAAATAATATTTTTGAGTTTGAATTAGCTGGACATTGAATTGATATGTGCAATCTGAATGTAAATTGTCGAAAAGGAAATCCCGCTTCTGAGTTCACTTTGAGCAGATGAAGATGATTTGAAATTATCATTCTATGATTGCTTTGGTATCTTGACATAGAAACAATGATACATCATACAAAGGTTAAATACTGAGTTGCATCCTCAGTCGAAAAATGGGAACGGACCTGAGTAGCTGCGATTTCATCCAAGATGAGGAAGCCATTTCATCCATATCAAAAAGTATTGATGCCTGATATTGGATGAAATAGGAGATATTCAGGCGTGTTCTCATTTTTCGACTGAGGATGAAGTTCAATATTTAATTATTCTATTAACCTTGTGCTTGCAAAAAGTAGCTTTTGTTTATTGCTGTAGGAGCACTAACTCAGTCGATTTGCCAGTACTGTGTTTAAAGTGATATTTAGTGAATGCCCGTCGAAAAATGTCAGTAAATTGCTAATTGCAAATTTTAAAAACAGTAACAACATATGTTTTTCGTGAGCACTATCCTATTCCTATTGATTGCTAATATCAGTCAATCAACTGGCAAACTGATATCGTAGAAATCGACATTTTCTTTGCGATCATCATAGCTTTGGTTTTCTGTTCATTTACTCTCAAGCGGTTTTTCATTGCCCATGACTGTATGTTAACGTATTCAGAGTTGACATATTGGGATGCACTTAGAATGGAGCTCTTGAGAACAGGACATACTTGGATAATTTTACAAGCATATTGACTTATGTATGTTCTGGGGTCAAAGGAAGTGATGTCAGCACAATATATCATAAAAAAGAAAGGGCCAAGTATTGATCCCTGAGTAGCACCACGAGTGATTGGTGGGGATTTGCTCATATGGTTTCACGCCCGTATGCAATAAAACCGATTCTTAAGATCTGAATTTACCCATATGATAAGGCCGGAAGGAAAATTGTAATGAATAGGTTTTAAAATGAGACATTCATGATTTATTGAGTCAAATGCCTTGCTCAAATCATGGCTCAACACGACGAATACTCTTCTTCATCAGCAGTTCTTGAAATAAAGTCGTGGGAACAAATAAGTGCGCTGCAGCAGTCAGAGTGAGATTCGAAAGCAAACTTAAAATTCGGTATTGTTATGTAACAAATGGGTGTATGCTTTTTAGCACATGTCTCTCTAAAAGTTTGCTTGGCACACTTAGATTTGAAACTGGTCGTGAATCGCCTATGGATGAATTATTTTTCTTGAGCATGGGTATTGCAATACAGGTCTTCAAAACATCACGCACTTCACGTCCGATGATGGAAGATTTGATAAGGTGGCACAATGACTCGCATAAAAAAAGACGGTGCGATCTTACATAACCTGTTTGGAAGATCGTCTGAAACCGTTGCTTTATTCACTTTCAGTTTTTCAAGTGCTTTGAAAACATCCTACACATCAGATAATGGACACCAATTATCATCCTCTAGCAGTTGAGGATTTTGCTTCGCATGAAATATCGATGCAAACTTCTCATTTATTGCATTGACAGCATCTTCCTGATTATGAAAACTGTTTAGTATTGATTTGACTGTTGTTCCCTTTACAACGACCCGCATAATCTGCCACTAAAGACCTAATGATTTGGACTTCTTATGTTTTGGACCTAATGGTCTTCTTATACAATCGCATCTTACAACTGACAATGTCGTCTTTGCATTTTTTTACTTAAAGCCGCATTCGGTCGATCCTCGATATAAGCGATCTCTCGATACAAGCGATGACAGCAGCCGGTCCCAAGGTGTCGCTTATATCAAGAGTCGACTGTATTTTGCAAACTCCTTTCATCAATGATTGATTGATTAAGTCGTTAACGAATGGAGATAACCACGGTTTGTGGTTTGTCAGTGTCACACATTGCAACTGTTCTCGTCGGGATTACCGATGTGCATTCACTCAGTACTTCGTAGAACCATTTCATTTCAAAGTCTTCCAAACAATAAATAAAGTGAAATGGGACTTTTTGTAATTCATTTATAAAGTAAGATAGATATGTTATAAGATCTCAAATCATGAATGACAGAATGTCTATGACATGGTGTTTGCCGATAGGATAGAATAGAATTTCATTGTTGACTAATCTTTGGTCAAGAATTGAATTTCCTCGAATCTTTTCATGAACTTTCTCAACCAGATCAAATCCCACACGTAGACGAGTAATGTCAATTTTGTTGAAGTCACCACAAACAATGATATGCAACTCAGGATCACTAACTAATGAAACAATGATCAAAAGAATCCTCAAAAAGACTTGATTTGGAGTCCTTTTCATCAGTAGTCATCTTCGGTGGAATAAAAACAGAACAAACAGCGTACCGATCGATGCTTACGATGTTTGAGCTTCAAACATATGCATTCAAAATCATGTTCAGGGTTGGATAAGAATAAAATTTCAGTGTAGAAAATGTCCTTAACCCATGCGCCAACACCACTGCCGATAGCACATACTCTGTCACGTCTAGAAAGATTGTAATTATCTACACGTACATAGAAAAACTGTCATTATGTTCTGAAGACCACCACCATTCGGTAATTATCAAAAGGTGATTACAGATAGATCGCAATTCGTCAATTTTACCAGGACTAACGATTGACCTAACATTGAGCATCAAAATCCTTGGATAATCATGTGAAGCGAAAGGCCCACAGTCACCCAGAAGCCTAGGCACGAATAGGCTGCCGCAAAGATGAAACATGAGGTCATAATTTTGGCCATCATACACAGACCTATGTACAATTCTACCGCGCTTTATGACGATGTTTTCACTTAATGTCCTACGCCGCAACAGCTCCTCTCTTATCATGCGCTCCTTTTGAAGTACTTAATATAAACGCGCTTGTACGGATTCTGGAGTTCAGGATCGATAGTCGTAATGCAGACATGAGAACCTTTTGCTTGTCTTCATGCGATTAAAAAACAACTTTAATTGATCGCCGTTTTGCACCTTTCTTTCCGCAACCGATAAGTTCATCTTATTGAAACATTTGGTTAATAAGCACAAACAGCAGTTATCATATCATTTACTACACTTTTTGTCGTCTTGAAACCCATCCTCATTGCCATCAGCCCCAGGCTCTTGAACCCCAAAAATATTAGGTCTTTCAACTTTAATTGTCTGCTTTGAAATTCATCAAAAGTATTGTCGTACATTTCATTTTGTGACACTGATACCTTGGAATGGAGATTTCGAATTTCAGACATTAGCATCGCTTCCAATTTCTTTATCATCATAGTCTGCTGAGAAAAGAACTCTTTCTTAATCTCAGCGATGGCATCCGCAAGCATCTCCTGTATTTCTTTCTCTTTAACCTCAGCAAAATGAACGGCTTGAGTAATGTTGCTAGTCAATTGGTGTTTCGGCAGTCTTGCAATTTGTGATTGAGACATTTTTCGTACGCGATCAAAACATAAGTTCTGGTCATCAGTCATAATGCAACAAAATATTCACTTTAGATTTGATCACAGAACCTTGAGTACCACGAACACGAACGGAAGGCACACACCAGCGTAGCGAACTGCAGAAGCAATCATAGATATCAAATAGAAACCGCGACGACGTGACCCAAATCCAAACCAGATTGATTGCAAAATAATTACAAGTGACCGATGCTGTCACGACGGCACAGTGCGTTGCAGCTGTCGGCCAAGCTAAAATTAGCACGTAGACAAGAATAAAAGAGTGCTTATACTTTAAGAGGAAAAACAATATCCTCTTAAAAACAAAGGCATCTTGTCCCTGTGTTGCCCCTGAATGGAAAGGACGGACTGCTTCGGGTACACTATTATGCGCTGTTTTTCTCTATAGATGTGTGAAAGGCTCGATTTCTGGTTGTTGGTTTGGTAGAATGGTTGTTGTCAAATGAGAACCGGTATTTCCTTCAGCCTACCGGCTGAACGTCTGCCATTTAGCACGGCTAGACTTAGCCGTTCAGTATGCGCAGTGTGATGAGCAACTTGCTTTTGGTTTAAAGCGATCTCTTTTTCCGTCAAGCTACTTGCGAGTGTGTACGTATACATGTATAATATACATGCATAATTATACATGTATAATAAATCGACATATCTGCGCACACCTCAAGCACCCACCTACACTAAACTGTAATCAGCCAAAGACTAGACAATTTATCAACCATAATGATAATACAGTTGCAACCACAGAATTAGATTGCTTAATCGCATCACTTTGCTAGAAGTGCAAACTGATTCAAAATGATGACACATACAGGAACTTATTAAGTGGGCAGATAGAAATTTTCAATGCCTTGCAGAGAGACAGGAAAAATGGTCGTGCGTCGCTTGCGGATTGCTGTGAATTCCTTCAAAATGCTCCGATCGCCACGATTCCTTCATATTCGAAGAATTCAGATCATTGCGTGAAAGCTTTCTCGATAATGTTGAGCCCTCAGATCATTACTAAAAGAGTTAGCAGGCGCACGAAAAAAACGTTCACAATCTTCTCTGTAGAACTTGACATCGACTGTCTCTTTGCTCTGCGACTTAAACTTTGCACAATTTGGCGTGTTTAATGTTGAACTGACTGGTCATTGTTCGATTGCTATGGTATTATGTCAGCAGATTGTGACATTTCATTAACGTTACATGTTCCAAAGTTTCCTTTCTAGTCAAACAGAAGAAGAGACGACCTGTCTAATTCTGTGAATGCAACAGGCAGTATGAGACAATGAACGGTCAAAATTGGCTATTCTGAACTGACAAGATGAGACAAAATATTATCTCTGAAACGATTCAACAGCAGTTAATTATACCCGGACAGTCTTTATCGCATTCGTTCTAACTGTGTCCCACTCACTCACACCCGCATACATATGTGCACACGATGAACCGCTGTGATACTGTGAAAGTTATCTTTCATTGTGACGGCAACAACTTTAAGGAAGCATATATGCCCTTAAATCTTGTAGAGAATATTGTAAAAACAAAAGATGGCATCAATATGTCTCTTTTCATTTTTCAACTGAGAATGCAACTTACTATTAAATTATTCTATCTACAATATGTCAATCATCCAGACAGGTTACTGCCATGCCTCTAGGTCTATAAAAATCCCTTACTTATCTAAGACATTCGATATTCTCATAACTGAAAATTATCAATGTGCATTTAAACTGCAATCGGCAGCATTTATTCACGACCAACGAAGTTTGACTCTATTACATTTTAGGCCGAATGAGAAAAATTGAGTTAAATGAAGGATATAATTTTAATCGTGATCGCACCTCTCCACAACACCTGTGTAATGAAAATTTGTCACCATGAAGTTAACATCCCAAATTGATGACGGTAATGAATTTTAATGATGAAGGAAGGTCCAACAGTTTATTTATGCAATTTGACACATAGTGACCGTGCACGTCCTTTGATGAAATGATCCCTTCTAAGGTTATTCCTAACAAGAGCGGATAAATTAACTACTTGCGTCGATGTAATCAGAGATACCAAATATTCGTAGAAACCGCGACGACGTGACCCAAATCCAGACCAGATTGATTAGCACGTAGACAAGAAGAAAAAATTGTTTACACTTAAAGAGAAAAAAACTATATCCTCTTAAAAACAAAGGCATCTTGTCCCTGTGTTGCCCATGAATAGAAAGGACGGACTGCTTCGGGTATATTATTATCTTTCAGCACAATGCCCCGACATGGATAAAGACAATGTGAAGTCATTAAGCGTCTTTGAGTTCATGTTCATCCTTGGTTTTATACAAAATATAGACATTTGCATCTGTCCCCCGGCTACTATTTTTGCACAATTATCTCTCTGAATTTCTTTATTTGATACAACAATCAGGGATGTGTGCAACAACAGCCTCAATGGCATGTTGCGTCAAATGTGGAAGAATCTTTAACCGTTATTATCAGAATGCTTGGCATTGAAAGGAGCAACTTATGACACATGGAATAAATTCCAAAGAAATTTTTACACTGTTAAGCTGCTGCTTTAATAAAAGCTATAAGAACTATGTGATAGACCTACATACATTCCAAATTATGATTGACTAATATGCAAAGTATACAAAGAAAGCTATATTTGGGTATGCACTGTAAATCATAAAGTTCTATTCAAGTATGAATCTGAAGACTGCTAGAATTATCGAACTACAATTCACAGAAGTACTAAGATGCTTGCTGAGTGCTAATATGACAAAACACATCAATAGAGTCCTATCATTGGAGTCCTGTTAACGTTTCCAATCCTCTCCGACAATGATTTGAGTCTTGACAAGGTTTTACCACTTCACCGACTGTGCTTTGATTCTCTTGCATATTTTTATTGATCCAAATGCATTTGTGTGAAATTGCCAAAGCAGTTTATCGATATATGTGCGCATGTAAATAGCGGGCTAGGTAAGCCGTATGTCATTTTTTGTTTTAGTTCGGGTGTTAGTCCTATGCAACTCATTGAATGAGTGCTAAAATCAGTACAGATTTAATACTGTGTTTTCGAACTAAAAGAGTTCTAAAATGAGTAGGAATTAAGTGCAGTGCTTTCGAACCCACAGAGTACTAATTTCTGGGACTCATTACTTAGTCATAGTTAGTACTCTTTCTAGTACTCATCTGGAGCTTTATGAAAAACAGTGTGACCATAGAGTGGGTGTTATAAGTCCCGGATGATTAGTTAGCAAAATCTGCCGTTTATAGAATTCATCAAATTTTTGGAAATGTCTTTCAGTGATAGCGATGTACTTACTCTTTCACAGTAATTGTTTTCAGCATCATCATTTGAATACTGATCATCATTTAAGATGATACCTAAATTTCCATCGGGTTCATATCTAATGATAATTCATCGCTGAGTAATAGGTTTACATCGACGTCATACAAAATGATCGTCCCATGAGGCATTGACATTGACGTTTTCGATGTCAACATTGAAACTCTTTGCATTATCAGGGACATCTATGATTAATACAAGGCGTATTAATTAGTAGGTACAGTAATTTATTCAGCTGGATTCTGATGCATTTTGCAATAATGAAGTGAGTTGTTAAACTACTTGTTCTACAGTTTTATACATATATACACTATCGTCATTTATCAAGTCTAACAAAGTCACCGGCCTACAGTCCAGTACAAGCTCTGGGAGTTGGGCGTCCCATAGGTATCTTATATCAATCATAGATGTCCCTTGTATTATGTTATATATTATAATATGTTCAATATATGAAATGTATTATATATTATAATATATTATTATATTTTTTTTATATATATTATGTTATATATTAAATGTATATATTACTCAATCAGTCTCAAAATCAGTATTGCACATATTGGCAAATACTCTTTTCCAATGGTGGCACTAGTTCTTACCAGCTCGATCATCTTGTTACTGCAAATGGTATTTTAAATTTCAAATTCCACTTTCCTTCCAAAAATTGATTTCTGAGGATCTGCTGATAGATAGATTTCAAAGACGATATGTTTTTATTAGTTATCGCATTAAGTGTAAAACGTGAAAAAATGGTAGCAATTGCCCTGCCCATTCAGAAGAGAGAATGTACAATCAATCTGTACATTTTTTACTTGAACTAAACGGACAGCATTCGTAAGAAAGCTACTATCACCTGTGTTTGAAGGCTATTACTATGGATTCGTGTATGAATGAATATGTTGATCATAGCTTTATGTGTATTTGTCAATGGTTTACAAGTAATTTGAATTGATTAAAACGCTTCAGGAAATTGACAAAAGTGTTTGATTTTAAAAGTGCGTTAAAATTAAAGTAATTTTTTGATTTTCAAATGGGCCAAATTTGATAAACTTGGAATTTTTATTTATAACATGTGATTTCAAAAATACGAGGACCTAAAGTCACATAAAATGAGAGTACTGGCCATTATAGTTTTGTGCTATATTTAACAAATGCACATAGAGGGAGGGATTCAAGATCCTCCGGGTATAAGATAAGGGGTTAAATATATAAGCGGAAAATTTCCGGTAACTCATTAAATTTGTTTCTGACATCGAATCAGTTATGGTGCTTTTATCTTTATGAAGAGAGCTTCAAACATTCTAGCAGTAATCGCGTTGTGTTATTGAATAAGAATCTTGCAACTGTAGGTAATCAGTTGTTTTCACGCTCGCTCAAAACATTATTGAAATCTGCATTACGAATGCAACGTTTATGGTCCTGACATTTGTGACATTCGGAGTTCAGGTTTCAAAGGACGACTGTCCAAAGCAGGTGAATAAAGTGCGGCAGCCAGAACGAGTTTCTCTAGGAAACGAGGCCGAAAATGAGACTGTCACACAATGATACAGTACATCCTATGCCTAATACGAATCTACGCGTCTGCCGAGTTCTAACTGGTTCCTCTTCTTGTCGGACAGAATCAAATATAAGCACATGTTGATCGAATGGGAAGCAGATTGCAGTTTCATGCAAGAATGGAATTTTCAATGTTTTTATCAACTGTAAATCATTTATTCTAGAGCCATAATTTTTAACATGAAATGTCTCCAAGTCATTTCTTTCATGCTCATAAACTTTTTTTCCATGAAGCTACACACATTCAGATTTAGCAAGCCTCTTACTGTCGGCAAGCGCCAGCATGTTGGCCCACTTTACCAACATTGAACCACATTCTCGCATACAGCGCCGATTAGAAACATGATAATATCACATATGCATGATAGGAAACAACCTGGATAGATATCATGTTGAAAGTTATGGCTCTGGACTAAATGCTCTTCAGTTAATAAGAGAAAACATGGGAAATTTCCCTTTTTCCAGAAATTGCGATCTGAGTACCATTTGATTAACATGCGTTTTTCTGAAAAGAAGAGGAACTAAGTAGAACTCGACAGACGCACTGATTCATAGTAGACGTATGGTACACATCAATCTGTGGGAGTTCATTTTCGGCCTCGTCCTGGCTGCACGACTAATAGTACAATTAGGAGATAAATTTCCATCAGAATTATCAGAAATCATAACCAGGGTGACCATAGATTCAGGCCTTGCTAGACACACATCTCTCCCTGGCAATTTGATCAAACGTCTATTCATTTCATCCATTGTAAGCAACGCAACCATATGGACGACGCCGTAATTTCTGCAATAAATTATGTCAAAATGTTGGGACATAAATTGCCGCATTATGTCTGGCGATGTTGAAAGACATTAAAACTTATAGGCTCATAGACGTGAATTACAGACAACGGAATTGATGCGAAAATATTAATAATTGTTTAGGTTTCTAGGTGTTTATATTTGTACCAATGCTGTTGACAAAACTCGTCAAGACGAGAAAAACTTTCATTCTATGTGTCTCAGAATATAACAAAGACTGAAATCTACATTTATGAAGTACCTATTCATTCTATTGCTTCATTTGCAACAAATTTTGTAGCACTATTATTCCAAACTAACCAGAAAACTGGCTAGAACTGAGAAAGAATGTGAAATTGTCTGAAAATGACAAATTTACTAATTTTTTCTACTCATATAGACAGAATAATCTCAGCGAAATATTCGGCCGTCGTGCGGTTGAGAACATGTACTGAACTCAGTTGTACACAATAATGCATGGCAACACAAAGAAATGCAAACGTAAACTTCGGGAACGCTTCTGATAGAGAGGCTACGGATGAACTGTCAACAATGTTTCGGAAATGCGATAAGAATTGAACAGGAGAATTGTTAGAAGGTAACATATCACAGGCAAGTGATATGCGAGTACTTGCGAGTATATCAAATCCCTATGTTTCTTATGAATACATATTTGGACAACAATTCGCTGTTCGTAATCTCATTGAGTAAAATGATAACACATCATCCTAGATTTGATGACAGTCATACAAATGAGTAATTTCATAATTGTACCATTCATTTTCATTTTCATTTCAATTTCATAATCAGCCGCACATCTTTTGCATGGCAATTTGATCTATCGTTTATTTAATTTCATTGTTGTTAATAAGAATGTAATGCCTGTGATGAGATGTCATCTTCAAAAGAATGATTGTATAGGCAAGTCACACAGCCTACCTGTTGCATTGCTCATATAACGCACTATTGCAGAAATAGATGAGACAAAAATTCCCTTTATACTGTAAGAGAGCATTATACTCGATAGTTATCATGTGAACATGATATATATGTGTATCAGTACGAGTATACGAGTAAGTCTACGCATTTTCAATTTCACCGATTCATCCCACAACAGAACGTTGCAAGCTGTAATGTCAGTCAGGTCGTTCGCTCTTTAGTTCATTTAAAAGTAGGGTTGTTGTACTGAAACTACATTTTGGTGCTTGTACTATAAAAGTGTTGGCTCTTGATGTGTGTAGGTGTTCTTCAAATTCCTCTAAGGTTGGTAAACTTGGTCGTCAATTATTTAAAGTTCAAACTCTTGCGTAGTAGATTTTATTAAAGTGAAGAAAGGCTAAATTACATTTTCCTTAAATATGAGGGAATGGTTTCAACTACAGGTATTAAGTATACTAGGCTTTATTCAAGCAACTGAGATGTGGGACTTTCAACGTTTTTTCGTGTCTAGTTAACGATCAGGTCTCGTGTGATATGCTGACTACTGACAAACCTGTTTTGCAGCATTTATGAAAATCATCACTGAACGACAATTGATATTAACTGAGAAAGCGTTCGGTTATGTCACGTGAGCCATCATTTCTGACTTGTTTGGCATTGACATGGTCATAAAGCTCTTTTATGACTCTAGGTCATAAGACTTAGCACATGACCTATTCCACCATATGAGTAGCGCTCACATTTTTGCAGGATTAAACCCTAAAGAATAGAAAGATAGAAAACCTATTGTCCCTATGTCTATTTTAGCAAGTGAATATACCGTACCAGAATGTTCTGATATTCTGATATTCAATTGCATTTTAATAGATTTAAAATTACTCATGAGCTGCACGTCAATTTAATGACAATTCATTGATACCCTCACCTCACAATTTATATTTACAGAAAATGATTCGTTAGTGTTAAAAGAAATAGCATAACAACCAATATAACAATCTTCATGATGTAGTTAATTCACAATCGTAGCAAACATATGGTTCAACCGCTGTTTTTTCACAACATCGGTACCTTTTGAGTACACTTGTTGGATTATTTTAAACAATTAGTTGAAGTCTAATATTTGTACAAATAGGTAATGAAACTTACATGTTGCACTTTCAATTTAATTTTGGGTTTGTCTTAATATGTCCTACGTATATCTTCATGGATGTCTAACATAACTATGATGAAGACAAAAAATTTGAAATGCTTTGTATTGAGAGACATCAGCAAATTATATAGCATGATTTTATAAATTGGTTTCAACAAATGATTCAGCATGATTTTATTTATAATTGGATAAACAAAATCCAAATGCCGTGGAAATACATTGAGTCCCAAAAGCTCACTAGATTCTTCTTGCAAGTGGGTTAAATAACTGAATATCAATGTCTGATGATGAAATAAGAATACATGGAAGCATCTATTCAGAACTAAAACACAGAAGTTCTGATGTTGATCCTTAATTTTCGATGTGTGATAAAAAAGTTAGTAGGCTATCATATTAGTCTGTTGCAGGGATGCGGAGTCCTATCATTTTGATACGACTCCGACTCCGGGTGGCTAGTATATATAGACTAGTTTTTTTAAAAAAAAACTGGCAACCTACGTCATGCGTCATTATAGGATTACCTGAACCTATCTTGAGTGATCATTGCTGTGTCAATCATCAATCATTAGGGATGAAAGTTTATCAAATGTCGCTTTAAGTTGAATGCATGCGACTCGGCTGCTCCCTGATGTGTGCTTGACACGATTTTTCTCCAGTCTCTACCAGGCAGGAAAATCCTCATCCTCCTTCAAAAAAATGAGTCCACTTTCGACTTTAATATGCGCTTTGGAGGAGCCATCGCACAAGAGTAACGCTTGGTTAAGAGGTAATGCTCTCAAACAAACTAGTATTTCATTTTTGTCTCTGATTTTATTATCCACTTTGGCGGGTATGTGTGATTGAGGCTAGGAAGGCTTAATTGTCTTCTCTATTAAATCGCCGAGTGAAAAGACAATCCTTATTTCACAATCACGGTTCATTCCCTCAACTATTACAAGCCTTGCATGCAGCAGTTTCTCTGTACTTTTGTATGACGGAGAAATTTGACATCAAGACAATGACAGTTATATGCACGAGGATAGATAATTTGCTTGTGCTATACTTCGAGTCTAGTTATAGGCCGGAGTCCTATCATTTGATAGGACTGCGACTCCGACTCCAGCAAGAATGATTGGACTCCGGGACTCCGACTCCGACTCCGCTTCTCTGGTCTGTTGTCACGTAAGTTGTATCGAAAACAATTTAAACGTTCAGTAAATTTTAGACCGATACATATACACCTGGATCGGAAATATGAGCAGTGGAAGATATCCAAACTAGGTAATGGTAGGAGGGTGCATTTATATTATATGCACGTATAGTCTAACACAAAATGTATGTAGCTTATAAGCCTATGATGAGATATGAGATTATAGATGTCTAATTTTTCAGGCAAAAAAATGACAGATGATGATGGAGAGAAGTATTGGCTTAATTCAGATATCTAATTCGGTCAATCTACAAACAACCCAACTATGCAGCCTACGCACATTTTGACGGCGTAACCGGTGCATTACGAACCGTCAAATAAACAAGAAGTGTGCTGAAAGCCCTTTCTAAAGTAAATCCCTGTCTGTGTTGAAAAATGGGGTTGAAAACCCAGTCAATTGAAGTGAAAAAAATTGATAGCAATCCCCATGAGTTTGCAAGAACTCACAAGAGTTTAAGAGTTTTCAACATCACTGTTCAGAAACAAACTTGAAAGAGATGAACTACATACAATCGTCAGATCTCTACACACACAGAAGCTAACGTACACCGTAGTATTAATAGAAATCCCCATGTACTATTACTCACCAGATGTAAATTTGATCTGACATTAGAAAATGAATCTTGTGTTCCCCTTTCCTTTGGATCAAATGTCAGAAAATCCAGCTGTTGTGTGGAGAACAAGTTAGTTCAAAGATGACAAAAAACAAGTAAGTCATTCGAAAATGGCGGGCATACTGATTTTAAGACTGTTATTTATATATCATATTGAGATATCTTCAATACACATAATTAAGCTTGGTCATTTTGCATTGAAATTTGTTTGTTTCTTTCGTCTATTGTTGTCAAATCGTTATTCTGCATGAATGAAGAAAGTATAATAATATTGATGAAACTAGGGCTACAATCTACTACCTTTCAACGACGGGGTAATTCTGATCTAACCAACGATTTTTTCTGTCCTTATACATTCACTTAAAACAAAACTAAAGCCGATCTCCTTGGAAAGTATCATTCCCCTCTCTCTCTCTAAATGCGGTAGTGTTGCAGATAGAGTAAACTTGCATTGCTCGTCAATTTGAATTTTGAATATGTCAGTTTATAGTAGTGTTTTATTCAAGCACTGTGTTATTGCATTAAGTGAAGGAAGTTGCGAATTGCGAAATAGCGACAATAGTGTCGCATGGCGTTGCGTTTGACTTTGAAGAGCAACCGCCGCGAATTTTCCAAGCATAATCGTTTTGTTTATTCGAAAGAAAATCTTCATCTTTTCGTTGAAGACACGGTGGTACATTCTCCTGCGATCACATGTTGGACTATGGTCTCACCACATTTCGGTGTTGTTTGCCATTTACTTGATACTACCATGGACGGTGAACACTATGAACACATGAATTTTGTCATTCGTCTCTTAACCTAAAGAAGACATCGAAACAAATTTTACCAAAATGACGGTACTGTGCCACACTTTGCCATTTAAGTGCGAGACACTTTCAATCGTCGCATGAAAGATCGCTGGATTGGTCGTGGAGGTGCTATTCCGCTGCCCCGTAGGAGTCCAGATCTTTCTGCGCTTGATTTTTGGCTGTGGGAAAATTATTGTACAAACCTCCGAGATCAGCAATAATTAATCAATTGAAGAATTGGTTGACAGGTCTTATAGACAGGATTGATAGTGTTGCCATACAAATAGCTTATAGTTCTTTCTTTCGGAGATGCAAATTGAGCATAGCATATGAAGAACAGATGGAACATCTTCCATATGTGCATAATTTTCGAACATGTCTGCTCAAATAAACATGCAATGAATTTGCATATTTTATTTCAAAAGTAATGAGGGAAAAAACAATCAGCGGGAAGATCAGAATCAGAGATTTAATACACTTATTCCATTATTTAATAAAGTTAACGCACAATCAATTTTTTCATTTTGGAAAATTGCGGATATTTTCATTATGAAACTTGTATTTATCTGCGTTCTTCTGTATCATTTTGATATTTAACTCAAGCACGCAACGATGTCGATGCGAAACACTCCGTAAATTTGACTTCACATCGTCATGACGTCATATCCTCATGTCGTGACATCACGTGAATTTGGCTTCAGATTGACATTCCGAGTTTGACACATACATGTAAGTTTCTATTCTCCATTATAATTTATGGACGTGAACTAAAAGCATGCGATAACGTATAACAATATCTTATGAGAAACTTATAAGCAAGAGAAACTTCTGCCTTCATAAGAAGCTTATTATTTTAAGAAGTTCGACGACAAATGCACTCATGGGGCCGACTACAGCAGTCAATTCGTATCAGCTAAATTACAGTGTGATATCGAAGATACGATTTATCTTTGAGACGAAAGCATATTTCATGTCAGTCATCCTCATCTTTCATTAGTATGATAAGTCAAATTTGGTCGTATGTTTTCATGCTTTTAACTAGTGACATCGCTTGGAACTGGCTGAATTTGACGATTAAAAAGACAGTCAATTCATCTGTCTTTAGAAAAATCAGAACAATGTTGACAGTTACACCTGCAAATCGACAGGGATGTCAAAGGGACGAGCTTTCTATTGCCATGTCCTTCCCACCCATCCATGGGAACTTATCCATGGGCTACCCATGGAAATTCCACAGGCCCACTGACTTCAATCACTCATCCTCAACAGCCTTGCGTTAATCTGCATATTATTGCAGAAATATTCACATCCTAAACTAAAACGGTGAAGTTATGACTTCACCATACAAAATAATCTGTTGCCTACTTTCATTTATCCCACTCTCATTCTTTCCAGATGAGTGTTTAGCAATGATGCTGAGTGTACCTATTTTGAAAGTGTTAGGTTTGACCCGACGTAGATTTGAACCCAGGTCTCGCGTGCGCAGAGCGAGCACTCAACCGCAGGGCAACTGCGCCAGTAAACGCCAACTCTCAGGGACTAGATCAATTCACTTGCCTGGCCTTATAAAACTGAAGACCTTCGTCGGAAAGGCATCACTGATGTCTCAAGCAATCTACACCCAAGAAGGCAGAAGTGACGGATTCTGCACAACCTGATTCGTCTTAGCAATAAAATATAAACCCTCCAAGCCACTGAGACAGGAAATGTCACAATTACTCTCGCTGAGAGAGGAATTTTTTAATACTGTGACAGTTGTCTCTTCAATTATTTGCTTTTGATGAATAAAACTAATCTCATCATTTCGTAGGTCTCCCAACAATTGCTGCCGAAAATTAGCTGATCAAAAATGAAATTTTAAAATATTGTCATCTACAGTTAGCTTACTAGTCTGACAAAATTGGAAACATTTATCAAATTTGAATTTACTGAAGAAGCACTTACTTGACTTCCTTGATCTATAATGAAGCAATTGCATGCTCAGTGAGAAAGTAAGTAGCAAACTACACTGATAGTATAAAGACTGTATAAGGAGGATTGTTTTATTGCAATAATTCCTGTCATTTCATCTCTATCGGGTCATGTCAACTACCATTCACCTGTTTGAGATGTCGTCATTTTGTACTGTTTTGTCTCTGTACTCATTTGACATCAAACCTAATGGAGGATCTTCGAAGTCAGATGATTCGTTATATAATTAACGAAGATGAGACATTAAAATTGTCAACCATACGGTACACGGAAAATAGACAAAACGACTCTAATGATGGGATTCAATCATCTTTGAAATATCTGAATTTAATTTGATCTTTTGATAAAAATAGATTCTTCAAAACGCTTCTCGTATTTTAACTCCGTAAACCATTATTGAGTAAACATGATTAAGCTCATGATGTTCATTGGATATGGGTAAGATATACAATAATTAACTGATGACAAAACTGAGAATAGCATTTAACAATAGGTCTTCTAATTCTCAAAATTGCTTCCGTCTAATGTAAGAAATGCATTCATCCGAATGTGGTAATGAAACGAAACAAATATATCGAGGAATTCCATTACGCATTCCGCAGCTTCTTCTTTCCCTTGAAGTCATGGCCTATTCGTACTTTTATATCAAATATTTCTAGTGAATCTTCTGCGACGAGGAAACAATTCAGATTGTTCTTAAAAACACATGAACATTCACATAAGTTTCCCGTTCCTATTCAATAATGCTCAGGTTTGCTTGAAGCTAGCAATGATGTGGAGCGGTACAATTTTACCGCTCCGCTCCGATTACACTTCGCTTTCGCTCCGCTCCAGTCATTTTTTCATACGTAGCCACTCCGCTCCGCTCCGCTCCACTTAAACTAAATCCTATTAATTTACCATACCATAGATAAAACGATTTCCTTGAACTTTTTAGGTTGTTTGACTACTGTAAAATATGACTGACTTCCACTCTGATAATATGCTTAACTGTAAAATATTAGCCTTATGCTTGTCGCATTTTAAATACAAATTATGGCCGATAATCATGAATGATTTTAAATAAATAATGATTATAATTGAACAATACTTCGAAAGCGGATTGCACATTAGCATTAATAGTGATTCTACACTTATCATGTGATAATAACTTAGTGACTCACCTGAAGAGTAACCGCAAATATGTGTGACAATCAGAAAATTCATTCTGTTGCAGCCTCATAGGCCTACTAGGTAGCAATACGATGCTATCAGGTAACGATGCTCGCTCATACTGATATAAGCATGAATAATAATTAATAAATTGTAGTTTTCTGTAGGCAGAATTTTTCTTGTATTTTTGAAATGATAATTTTGTATCAGAAAAATTTGATAAATTTTATAAGAATATTTTTGTATAAGATGCAAGGAACGATACATCGGTACTCAGTAGTACGATAAGAACTTTGCATTGAAGAATTAATGATCATCTGAAAAGCAAGACCTAATCCATCTATAGCATCTCATCACATGTCAAATAACCTAGCAAACTATATCTGTGTCAATCATTCATTAACCTAACATTCCGTGAGCCAATGCACACTAAAAATTTGAACCCATCCATAGGAACGAATATGAACTGTCGGACTTCCATTTTTTACTTTCAGATTTCTTTCAATTTCAAATCATATCTTTATTGGCTTTCTTATTAACGGTTTATACAACCCTTCCACTTACTGTATAACTTGAGAATGGAGTCTTATCTCCGAATAATGTTGAAAAAATAAATCATTGACTAATATCTTACGAAAAATAGTGTAATAATAATAATGTAAAAAATCATTAATTATGATAAAACTTTGTTGACTTCGTCAACATCAGGTTCTCTCCCACTCCACTCCGCTCCGCTCCAGTCAAAATTTTCTTTACCGCTCCGCTCCGCTCCAAATTTACTCCCACTCCGCTCCGCTCCACATCACTGGAAGCTAGTATGTTTCTTTTAGACCACGTATAGTGCTATCAATGCATATGAAGCATGAAAAGATAATAATAATAATAATAATAAGCGTATATTTATAAATAACAAAAAGACCTCCAAATGAGAATCGCAGGAGACCCAGACCAGTATACAAAGCGTGGTTTCACATTGCAAAGAAATTCTACATAAAAGCACTACAGAGTTTGATTATATAATAAGGAAGAGGAAAAAATGAATCCGTCCATTCTTCTTTTGGTTCTGACAGATGGAAGAATCAGGCGATTGCTACGAACAGACTTTACAGGTACCAGCTTGTGCAAAACATGATCAGAAGATGCCAAAGCTTGTTTAAACAACTTCAGTGACAATGATTGTCGACGATTCATGATATTCAACATGTTGCAATTTTCACAATCTCGAACAGCCTCACCATGTATGATACGAAAAGATCTTTTACACAGTGACATAATTGTAGAATTTAGGACAACACCTGGATTCAAAAATACGGGGGAGGCATATTCCATTAAAGATCGAATAACAGAATTAAAAACTAACACCAATTCATCTTGAGATAAAAAGCCTTTCAGAATACGTAGCACGTATAATCTTCTAGATACCTTTTGTACAATATATTCAAAATGGTTGGTCCATGTAACTTTCTCGTTGAAGTGCAACCCAAGAACTTTGAGTACAGATACATTTTCGAAAAAGATAATGAACACAGAATTAAATTTCTTAAGCGTGTCACTTTGATAGAATGCAAACTAATTGAAAATGGTGTACATGCAAGAATTTACTGAGTGGGCAAAAAGAAATCTTTGATGCGTTACAGAGATAGGAAAAATAGTCGTGCGTTGCTTACAGATCGCTGCGAATTCCTTCAAAATGCTCCGATCGCCACGATTCCTTCAGATTCGTAGAGTCAAGATCATTGCGCAAAAGCCTTCTTGTTGGTCCTTCCGACCATTGTTAAACATAAAATGCGCAAGAAAAACGTTCTCTGTAAAACTTGATATCGACTGTGTCTCTTTGCTGTGTGATCCGGTTGATAACAGTCACCGAAACTTCTCACAATTTGACGTGTTTAATGTTGAACTTGCTGCTCATTGTTCGATTGCTATGGTATTTTGTCAGCAGATTGTGCCATTTCACTAGCGTTACATGTTTCAATGCTTCCTTACCAGTCAACCCACAGAATTAGACAGCTCGTCTTGTTCTGTTTGACTCATAGAAATCGATAACAATAAAAAGCATAATAACAATAAAAGCTTCATGCAATACACAATAGTGGCACATAAATCGCACGCATTTTCACTTAGATACACTTGTCAACGGCTGCATCATTGGGTTAGAATCAGTCACGTGTAATTCTAAGCTTTTCATTGGTCATTCATGCCCTAACTCAGTTCCCCGGCGGTGCCACGACCTTGAGTAAATTTCCATTCTAGTCAACTTTAGATAAACAATCTATTTCTATGGTTTGACTAGAAGTGAAGCATTGGAACATGTAACGTAAATGAAGTGGCACAATCTCCTGACTAAATACCGTAGCAATCGAACAATGAGCGATCAGTTCAACATTAAAAACACGCCAAATTGTGCAAAGTCTCAGTGACTGCTATCAACCGGATCGCACAGTATAGAGACACACACGATGACAAGTTCTACAGAAAAGTTTGTGAACGTTTATTCGTGCGCCTGCAAGCTTTTTTGATAATGATCAGAGGTCAAAAGTCAAAAGTCAAAAAGCGTTTATTACGCCAATGTTGGCAAAAAACATTACAGATAAATGCATGATGCATAATAGATATTGCGCCGATGTTGGCATAAACATTACAGATGAATGAAATGAGTAATGAGATGAAATGATGAAGATAAAAAATGAGCACTTTGTTTGATGAGTGATGATTGGCGTCGGATGGAAAATAATACATTTTCACCATGTCCAGGCTCACCATTGGAAGACTCATATCTAGTTGTACATCCATAAAGAAGAGACATTTTATAGATGCAGTTATATCAGCTTTAAACATGTATGCATTTAACATGATGCAAATAAATATTT
The DNA here is from genome assembly GCA_907163375.1 of Prostheceraeus crozeri. Taxonomy (NCBI): domain Eukaryota; kingdom Metazoa; phylum Platyhelminthes; order Polycladida; family Euryleptidae; genus Prostheceraeus; species Prostheceraeus crozeri. The sequence goes on from CAJQUW010001601.1 coordinate 528,110, forward strand.
CAATGTTGATATACATTTGTTATTGAGCATTTTATTTAAGTTTATTATCATTATAATAACCCAGTGGACACCTAAGTAGCCTATTTAATAGTCTCTAAATTACTATTAAGTCGGAGGAACGGATTTTGTTTTAGCAAGAACATACATTTATACTAAGAATCATAATACACGAATAGGTTTGTCTTACCTGAAGTGCAATGAATGAAATTAATGCAGGATTTAGCACAGGATTTTCACAGTTCCTCCGACAAATAGATAGTGTGTGGCTGGGATCGCTTGATTCCAGGCTATATATCTCTTGATTACTACTCAACGGTTTTGTCATAGTCCGTTATTGTCTCGGATCCGGTTCGCCTGTTCTAGATATGTACCTATAGCTTTTAACTGCTTCGGGTTGATACCATTCATCAAGTCATAGAAATCTGTTCTATCACATGACAAGAGTGGAACAATTGAAGTTCTTTCTCTTGAATATCTTGGACATGCACACATGAAATGAAATAAATCTTCTATCTCTCCTGACTCACATTGGTTACAAAAGCATTCATTATATTCTTTTCTATTGTTATATCGACCAGTTTCAGCTATAAGGCTGTGGTTGCCTGTTCTGAATTTTAACAATGACAAAACATGATTACTAGAGTCAGAAATGTTTAGGTACATTTTCATCTGGTTTTCGAAACGGCACAATTCCAAATATCGAAGACCTCGACTACTTAATTTCGCTGAATTGACCCACTCTTGTCTAAAATATTCTAACAGTCGTTTAGTGAAAATGTTCTTGTAATTTTTACGTTCTTCAATATCTGAATACAAAATATCATGTAAATTAACTTTATTGAATAATTTCTTAATTCTATGACACCATGTATTTTTCGCTATATTTTCTGGCAGGTTCATGCTTATGGCATCATACATTACTTTTATCAGTCTATTTTCCCTAGATTTTCTCAATTTTATCCAGTATTTGAGCACAGATTTGTAATAGTGGAATTCCACAGGTTGAATTCCAAACTCTCCTATGAGACAGTAGTTCGGTATTGACCGTTTGAGGTGATAAAATCTCTTGTAAAATTGCATTATAATTCTGTTCACGTCATTTAGGTTTTTGTCAAAGAACAATTCACCACCATATTTTATCTTTGATAAAGTTAACATCTGGAGCGTGTCATTTACGATATCACCTGTAATCGTTCCGAATTCTTTCAATGTTTTAGCTGTAATGTATGAGGATTGTTTACCTTTTTTGGTTACCTTCTCAATATGTCTTCTATGGCTTTTTGCAATTGTTATTCCAAGATAAGTATATTCGTCAACTACTTCTATGCTCAGATTTTCATTTCCGAAATTTATGTTTAAATGACTATATTTATCGATAACATTTTTCATCATAATCTTAGTTTTCTCGTAATTTACACTTCGACCATTTTGGAGGCAATATTCTCTAACTAGCTTTATTTGTTGAATCAAACCTTGTTGTGTTTCGCTAAGCAATAAGATATCATCCGCATAAACCAGCGACGTAATTTTAATTTTCTCCACTTGCGCTGGTCGCAACGTGTTAAAATTTTCTTCCAGTAACATAAATAGGTCATTTATATAGAGGCTGAAGAGAGTTGGTGACAAACTGTCTCCCTGTGGAATTCCGTTTCTCAATTCGTATTCTTCGCTTTCAACTCCGTTGAATAAACACCTGTACTTTTTATTTATCATCATATTTTTTATCAATGACATGAAATTTCCGCCGGGGAGAATATTTTCGAGGTCTCAATATTATCGAGAAAACTTTTGCGCAATAATCTGAATTCTTCGAATCTGAAGGAATCGTGGCGATCGGAGCATTTTAAAGGAATTCGGAGCAATCCGCAAGCGACGCACGACTATTTTTCCTATCTCTGTAAGGTATTAAAAATTTCTTTTTGCCCACTTAATAAGTTCCTGCATGTGTCATCTATTTGAATCAGTTTGGACTTCTAGCAAAGTGATGCGATTAAGCAATCTAATTCTGTGAGTCAACCAGAAGAAGAGAAGACCAGTCTAACTCTGTGGTATGAAGACAAAATAAGAGATCGTATTCACTGCGTTTCCGTGGTCGATCGACAAAACTTCTATAATCAGGCTCATGTAGATTGCAATCATGTAGTCACATTTTGATTTCTTCAAACAATTGTTTGTGATCAGTTTCAATGTTGAATGGTCGGATTATCATAATGATACAGAACAGAAAATTTCTTCGACCAAGATGTATATTCAAACAATTAAGTTCTCCAACGTTTCGCCTTGACTTGAACACGGAGTATAAAAAATACCCTAAAATTGGACATTTATGTCCGGGCATTTTGATTTAATCTCAGTCAGTTCATCACTTCACCTGACCATCCAGTTATTTAGATTTCTATGCAAAATAGGTCCACTTGCAACTCTTAAAGATGGATCGATAGAATGTCCATAGCGAATATGTTGCCAAAGTAATGACGAATTATTTTCTACGTGCTCTCTTATGCCAGTTCTCATTGTACGTTTGAATCCTCTAGTGTTAAAGGAGCAACGAAATTTGCAAAAATATTGATATACACACCCCCTCAATACTATAATCCACTTGCCATCTAAGCAAAGCGTGCAGTCTTCTTTCAAACAAAATCTATCCATCTCTATCCATCTTGGGTTGAAGAATTGTTGCCAGATTGCGTGATTTGAAGCTGATGTTGAGATGATCGCTTGTTTTGCACTTTCTAGAATCCTAGTTTTATTTAGTGAAATACAACATGCGGCAATCGTTCCTTACGCTAATGTACATAAGCTGCTGAACATTGTTTTCCATAAATGTTGAATTATTTAATGTCAATTCCATAGGAACACCAAGTGACACTTACTAAAGATGATGATATATTATTAAAACTTAGATGTAGTAGTTTGCAAAATGATCTTACTGTATATCCAATTAATTTATTTGGAAATTTATGAAAAAAGTAAGTACAGTGCAACTTGCTTTAATGCAACGTTTTAATCCCACCATGCTTTTTAATCGTATTCATTGTATGAGATAATTCACATTTGCACGAATTGTCTTAGATTCAAATTTCGACAATGGTACAAGTGTTCGAAGAATAAGCTTTGTTATTCTCGTGTATTGAGAATATTCTATGCTGCGTAAAAACTGATGGACGATGAAATTCCGATCTTCATTATTCATGATCGTGTGTCTGCCTGCCGACTGCTGCGCTTATTCAAATTATGAATGAAAGCGTGAAGATTATCTAAATATGATTGTCCATCTCAAATACTTCAGCTGCTTGAGATAAACTAGCCGGGATATGAAAGAAGCTGATTGTGATCTATTAACCGATAAATTGATTTGGATAGTGTTTTAGAGGCCACACAACATGAGTCGGATTCCGATAATATATTCCGATGATTTTTCGCAGAGAGTATATCGTCGCCTTCAATTGTTAATCTCATGAATCGATGGTTGATTTTAGTCAAGGATACGAACATGCTCAAGACATCGTTTTCTGATTGATATTAATACATGCGATGCAATTTGTCTTCTCGGAGGTATGAGAACCACAGAATTAAATTGTTTAACTCTTTCGGTTTACTAGAAACGATGACACATGCTGGAACTATTGTTTTACATAGATAGGAAAAAAGTTGTACATCGCTTGCTGATTGTTGTAAATTCCATCAAATGCTTCGATTGTGACAATTCCTTCAGATTTGAAGAATACAAGTCATTGCGCACAAGTTTTCTTGTTAATGTTGGTCGTCCGATTATCAAAGAAGCTAACAGGCGTACGAAAATTGGTTCACCTGATGATTTCACCATCATCTTCTCAGCATTCCTGATTGAATGTAGCTTAAACAGCGACAGAGGACAGTGATGTGCGACCGAAAATATATTACGACACGCACGCCACTGCTGGTGTCCGAAGGGCGGCTGACAGTTTATTGTTTAAGTGCGTGCCGTTTCCACGCCGTTTTAGGCCTGCGCAATATACGACTCTTTCCATCTAAGCAACAAATACTGAACGATCAGGTTGTTTGTTCTGTGATGAGGACATTCAGGACAAATATACATAGACAATGTATATTTTGTATAGGGATGTGTGAAAGCAAACTAGACCGCATCTTGAAATGCATTTCATAGCTGGCACTTACTTGCATGTGGAATACAGACTAGCATCTATTTTGACAATGGTTTAACTCAGAGATGGAAACCGGGCCGGTCCGGCAACATCCAGGCAGGACGCCGGAAGCAGGCCGGTTTCACAACAGTAACAAGTCAATAACAAATGCTGATGAGACTATTATTGAACCTTTCAAAATCAAGAGAGGCCTACAAGATCCAATTAAAACTATTTAGGCCTAGGTAGCATATGCGGAGGGATAAATCCTCTGCATGGAATAATATTCTCACATATAGGCTAAATAACATACCAAGAGCGTTACTCAAAAGAGAATGCAGTAATAATATTAATGAGGGATTCACTGATAGGGATGCAGTACAAAAGTAGGCCTGATTACTGGTTCTCCGGAGGCAGTTGTTGACCGTGCACCAAGTCTATCTGATCTTGTGTCATCCTCCATCAGCAGCCATCTTGATTGTCTGGGTAATTCCTTTGAAGGTTATTTTCGGGATCCTGTCGAAATGCAGTCCTCCGTTCGAAACTGGATACGAAATCCATTCCTGTGCGATGTAGACTCAATCAGTGATGACGACATATTTAACACTAGAACCGCCATTGCAGTCAAATTGACTGCAATCAATTTTTTGATTTTTGAGAGCCCTAACTGAATAAGTAGTTGAATCAATCAGAAGCATGACTTATTATGACATATATTCCACCAATTAAATTAAAGAATTCATGAGTAATAATATATATGATAAAAAAAAAAATACAAATTATATCTTTAGCGCCAGCCAATTGCAGTCATTTGACTGCAAAATTCAGTAAAGTATTAGTCTTCTTCAGCTTTTATATTCACAATTTTTTTTTAAAAAAACACAATGTTCCATCATCATCATCATCATGAAAAGACAGCAATACCATATATATCAAGTATCATATAAGTGTTTAGTTTCATCATACTTTAGAAGAAAGAGAACAGAAAGGAAAGGACAGTAAAGAGTAGAAGTCAGCCGACGGCAGCAGAACGAGACGAATATCAACTGCTTATGCCTTTACAGATGATTGACGGGAGAATATCGGATGACGAAGAGGTGAAAGAGGTGACCTTGCCGAATTTATAATCGAAAAGTGCATATATTGATATTGAGTTTGAGATGACGACGAAGTGATGACGAACGGATCAAATCAATAACCGACCAAACCAATAAACCATAACATTAACCGAAACCGAAACAGAAAAAGGTAAAGTAAAGAGTAAAGTAAAAGAACTCGGAAAAGAAAAGCGAAGCTTGACAAACCGATCTCTTCACCTCTTCGAAGAATACCTCACTTTCTAAAACCGGACTTTAACTCAAACGAAATACGATCCGCCTTCAGACGCTATATTTTAACGCTATTATTTTCTCTTCTATTCGATAACTATATTGTGAATTGAAGATGTGACAAAAACTGAAACTGAAGCCAATCGAACAAAACCTGACTCGCTGCTCCAATTCTCCAAAGATAGCTGCTCGCTGTAATACGATTATGTAATAGTTTGTATGTATATTCGAGCCTCAAGTTTGATAATGGAAGCATTATGGAAGATTATATGGGGTATTTCCAATAGTACAGAATACTACTTAGTCGCATCGCTATCAGAAAATTATTGGATTTAAGTAGAGTAGAGTTTTAACCGACACCTCGAAGTAGAGTTTATTTGATTTCGTTTGTTTGAATTGACCAAGGACCAGGACCAATTTTTGACAATGAAATTGACAATAGCCAGAACATGTACCCTTATAAAAAATGATTCTGCATATTGATGAACTCTTGCCATTAACAAAGCAGTTCAATAGTTGCCATTATAACCGAACGAAATTATCGAGAAATCTCGCAGTAAAAGTGAAGTTCTGTGTTGTTACCGAGAAAAAAAATATGTCCTGAACAGTACTACGTATGGAAAGGAGTGGAAAGAGTGTGGAATAGTAATGTTACTTGTCTGAATATATCGTTTGTGAATTATGGTGATTCTACTTAAAAATCATTGCATAACAAAATTGGTGTGGAAGAACAGATACTTACTTGATTTTTTGCATCAGGAAGAACTTACAAAAAAACCGACCCAAAGGACCTCAGTCCGAATCGTAAGCGAACTCTAGAAAAAATCAAAGAAAAGGGAAGAAATAACAAAAATGTGAAATCAAGATTGAAATCAAAATTCAGAAAAAAATCATATTGTATTTCTATGACGACGAAAATATCAAAATCAGAAAAAGTGAAAAATGCGATCGTCATGGGTCCAATTTTTACAAATTGCCGAAAACACCCGAAAAAATGTTCGAATGCTGACAACAACACGAAAACCGTACAAGGCGTCACGAGGACATTCCACGCGATATGTATGGATTAATTTGTAAAAATTGGGCTCACGCAGATGGCCAATTCAATAATTTTTACAAAAAAAATGCTGATCTCATCTCGCGATTTATAAAATTATTTTTGGTAAAATCAATCTCAAGGCGAGATTTTCTTCTTTTTTGGAATTTTTTGGGAGAGATCAAATGTCAAAACCTCAAAACCGAAAAGAACAAAGGTGGGTTGCCAAAAGTACAGCTAAAACAGCAAACATGGTCAAAAGTACAGGCAAAAATCAAAAAACATGTAAAAAGGTACAATGCAAAGCCAAAAAAATCAAAAAACAAAAATTAATATTGTTGTAAAACCAAAAAATGGACAATTAGATGTTTGTTAAAACAATCGTAAAATTGAAATTATTTTTGCAAATTTGAACTTTGTTTTTTAATAACTTTTTTAAACAAATTTAACATAAAAAATTTTTTTATTGTTTTTATTTTAAAATAAAAAAATTAAAGTTCAAAAATAAAAATAAAATGCTATTAACAAAAAAAAAGTAAATAAAAAAAAAAAAAAAAATAAAAAAGAAATAACAAATTTAAAAAACAGTATTATAAAAATTAAACAATAAACTTTAAATTTCATTTTAAAGTATAGCTTAAATATGTTAATTTGCAATTAAAAGATGCAATTTATAATGAAAGTAAGTTTTATGGATTAATATGTATAATCTTTTTTTAATATTAAATTTTAAGCATAAATATAAATGAATCACATGTGTAAATCAAATTCCCAAAAAATAAGAAATTCTTTTAGTGATGTCATTACAGGGTTCTCTTCTATACATTATCTTTTATGTCATTTTTCCATTTTGACCTATGTTAAAGAAGATTTGATTGACATTCTTCCCAAGCAGCAACTCAAACGACTCTTTGAAACAACATCAATCAACAAATTTTGGTGCAGTGAGCAAATCCGTGAGGATTACCCGGATATGGCCCGAGAAGCCATTTGCTTTCTTCTGACATTCGTCACCAGCTATCTATGTGAGGCAGGATTTTCTGCGATGGTTGGCATCAAAACAAAACCGCGAAATCGCCTTGACATCCGTGGTGACATAAGAATCAGTCTCTCGCGAACGGAACCACGGTATAAAGAATTAGTTTCTGCTATGCAACAGCAGGCTTCACATTGAGTAGTGCATTTGCTTTAGCTTTCAACTTTTGTTGCAATTACATGTAGATGTATTTTAGTAATTCGTAGTGTCCAGTATACAAAATTTACTATAACTCGTTTTACGCCACCAACCTTTAATTTTGTTAAATGTTGGGGAGGGGTACCAGGTAACTGTCAAAATAAGTTTGGGGGTACGGGAGTCTAAAAGGTTGGGAACCACCATTTTAGACTCTGAAATGTATTGAAGCAAGGTAGCATGCTTCTATTATACAAATTGTACTGAAGAATGCTGCAAAATGATAACATTGTGTATATATTTCCTTCTGCTATGCGAAATCGTTGTGCCTAGTATTAGCCTCACCGATAATTCATTGCACATCACCATTTTCTTATTTGATTATCCGGTCGATGCTCACGAAATATCAGTTTCACTGATTGAACATCCATGGAATAACTAATGTGATAAGTTAGGTAATAGTTTAGCTAAATTGGTACAACTGAGTGATCAAAAGACGTTTCTCAATCAAAGAATTCTCTTGCTTGGAGATAAAATTGCTCATAACTTAAGATAATAAAAGCCGGCCTGTGCCGGCCTGAAATACAGACCGGTCCGGTACGGCGACTGGCTTCCATGGCTTGAGTGGTAGAAAAGAACTGCATTTCAAGATGAACTCGAACAATCAAAGCCTGGAAATCTAGGCAATTACCGTCGCATTTTTGCTTCCGAAGCATTAAAGCTCATCTGAAGAATTGAATGACACACTTGCAATTCTGCTTGACAATATGCCTTAGCTGTTGAACAACATTCTGCATGCAGAATAAAAATCGCATTTTGCTGTTGCCAAACTACAAAGGTAGTGGCAAATTCTCAGCTGAGAGATGTAATCGCATATTGAGATTTGAGAAATGGATGATGAACATGCAGAACACCACATCTTTCAAGCCGTTGTTTAAATAAGTTTGTTTTATGGACAGAACATTTGAAAGTTAAAAACATATGGCGATCAAATTTAATCTATATAATATACTTTGCCACTATTCTGTTCAGAAAATCTGTGAATGAATCTTCAAATATGATAGCTGATTACAAAAGCAAAATTTATAACTGTATTCAGATAGCTGCTGACGCAAAACAAGACAGGTCACGAGTCGGGCACAGGCAGAAAAAATAGAGCCTACATACATCATGTCGTTGTTTTCGGTCTAACTGTTACCATGTATTTTCTATTTTCGGTTACAAAATATTCACTGTCTAAAGAATCTGTGTGACCAAAAAATACTTGTAAAAGTGCCAATGAGACTTTGAATATCAAAAGAGAATGACAACGATTAATTCAATAAAAGACACCAACCAACACCCCTGATTCCCCGACCACTCTCGCCTGACCCTGGAATCGAACCGAAGTCCGCGGTGCGGACGATCTCTCACCTTCTTCACTAGGCCACGCTGACGGTAAAAAGGAATGCGAATGAAGGCAGAAGTCTAGCCAGAGGTCTAGACAGCATATTGTTCTATTATCATTGACAGAATGCTACCAGCATATCAGCTTGTCATTCGACGACGCCACACTGTACAGTATATTGACAAGAGAGTTCTGTCAATTCCTGGGTCAGGCGAGTGCAGTCGGGGAATCAAGGGTGTCGGTGTCTTTTATTGACTTAATAGTTGTGATTCTCTTTAGATATTTAATGAACTACGGCAGACGTTTGTTGTCAATAAGACTTTGTCTCATAAATTTCACACACAAGATCACGAACTAGGTAATTATAGAAATAAATCAATGACAAGCTTGCAGTGCGAGATAATTTATTGTGGACATTTTTTACTTGTATGCCCAGACGAACTGGCACTAAAGTGAACCTGTATGAAGAACAGAGCTTCTTTTTCTGAATTCTGTAATAGATGAAGGTTGGTTGCAGAATTTTTCAGCTCCCATTTTTCTGCAACATCAACGAACAACAATTCATATTTTCTATTCATTGAAGGCTGGAGGTTTGTGATAGTTTTGATTCACTTCATACTGTTTCTAATTTGTGAGTTTACCACTTACACCAGCTTGGATGACTTCTGTATCAAAGTGTTTAATTTGGATCTGTTCTGAAAGGGAAATTACCTGTATACTTATCCCTCACATGTTGACTTTGTCTCGCCTTAAACTTACAAACTGCTTTACTGATGTTTACTATACGAGTTTACTATACGATGTTTACTATTCACTGCAACACATGCACGTATACTTATAAACAACAAATCTAGCTTCCGAAGAATATCTTATTAGCTTTTCTTGTGATATGCGAAATGCTTGGATGATATGATAGGATGTTTGAGGCATTGCTTACCATATCCGTTATTAACCACTTCAAAAGGCGAAGTATCAGATTTGGATATCCTTTCATCGAGTGGATGCAGTCAAATATCATATCTCTTACGCACTCGCTAGAAACAAATCATACAATACCTCACCGAAAAATGAAAAAAATGAACGTTGTTTATACTCGGAAGCACATTAGCCACGGAGCCTTTCTTCCATGTGGCCGAGTTGTCATTTACCACTCTCATTCTTTTTCGTGCTGAGTGTTTAGCAAGAATGCAGAGTGTACCTATTTCAAAAGTCTTAGGTTTGACCCGGACGCAGAGCGAACACTCTACCACAAGGCCATAGCGCCGGTTCTTCACCGCTTCTTCACTGTTTCACCGAAATTCTATTAAAAGTGGAGGCACAAAATGGGATAGCTGCCCATTGATAGCTGTTGTCACGTAATGAAAACACATGACAAAAACACAAGCTGATAGAGAATTGACTGAGAAGACCTGCTTATAAAAGGAACAAACATAGGAAATCGGTTCAAAATCATTCACCAAAAGCCATCTACCAGATCTAATTTATGGCGAAAAAAGTTATGAAACCAAAGTGATTTGCTATACCATTCATAATTCTCAAATTAGGATGCCACTAACTACAAATTATAGTTGCTCCATCGGTGAGGCAATTTCTTGCTAAAGCCGGTGTAAAAAGCGTGAAGATTACCATCAATAAGTTGGGTGTAAAGGCGGAAGAAGGTAGTGGTTTTGTGTTAAGGACCTGGGCGGAACGAGATGCTGTGGACCTACCATACTGAGAGATACTGAGCTTAATGGGTCGAAATCTTGGTGACGGATGGCGCTCAGCTGATCACTCAGGTCCTTTTTGGGTGCAGGAGTTGCTGTTTCACATAACTTAAGCACAGATGATGAGAATTTACTTTAAAACAGAATTTCGTGATGCCGTTTTCTAACTCATTGTCGTAAGGATCCTGTCCATTCCGCAGCTGACTTCGCATTGTCTATCAATTTTCCTGTGATTGTGAACGCAGCGTTGGGAACCACAAAAACCCGATTTCCGCTTTTACTATGTTAGTGGAATAAGAATCGACAATAACTGTTTGTTGATGCTATTTTCAGTTCGTTTAGGCACCTATCTCGGTCAATTATGCAAGATCTTCAGAAGGAGATATTCAGTAAAGGATGCAGTATTGCAGATTCTTGCCGCAGGGCGATATATGTGTAAGTCCTAGTCCGACAGCTGCTGCCGTCTTTTCCTAAATTCGCGCACGGCCACTTTCTATTTTTGATTTGTAGATTGTCATTCAACATCAGTAAAACGACAATTCTGAAGCTGCAGTTCCAGTTGTCTTGTAAGTTGTGAAGGTCTAACATCGCAAAATCCCTTTTGTTTATGTTGATCCATGTGCTTCCAAGTTTAGTACACTTGATTGCGTAATGATCTGACATTCTTTTGAAAGCTGAAAGAATTTTTATTGTCATTTTTATGATTTTGGTTTCACAAGCAGACATTTTCCAGAGTAGGCAGAAATGTGTTATTCCTCGTAACTGGTAGCTTGGCCGAATTGCTCTTGAAGATAATGAAAAACATTGGAACATGCAGCGTTAATAAAATGGCACAATCTACTGAAATAATGCCATAGCACTCGAACAATGAGCAGCCAGTTCAGCATTAAACACGCTAGCGTCAAATTATGAGAATTTTCAGTGACTGTTGTCAATCGGATCACTCAGCAAATAGACACACACGATCTCAAGCTCTACAGGTTTGTGAACGTTTATTCGTGCGCATGCAAGCTTTTTTAATAATGATCGCAAGGGCCCAACATTATCGAGAAGACTTTTGCGCAATGATCTGAATTCTTCGAATCTGAAGGAATCTTGGTGATCGGAGCATTTTGAAGGAATTCACAGCAATCCTATCAATGTAAGGTATTAAAGATTTCTTTTTGCCCACTTAGTAAGTTCCTGCATGTGCCCTCGTTTTGAATCAGTTTTCACCTCTTGCAAATTGATGCGCTTAAACAATTTAATTCTGTGCTAAAAAATGAGTCTTCTATTCGCGATCGTGTAATCTCGTGCAGTAACCTATAATTATCCTCTGTCATTATTTTGTGTCTGTAAATGCGCTGCTGAGATATTTTACAAGTCTGAAGTTTGCATGCGATTCATCTACCCGCTGTCTATGCCAATCTAATGACCCTTTTCTTTGTGGCAAATCACAGCTAATTTGGCAAAAAAGAAAACGATTTTTTACATGCAAATAATAGCACTTTCTATGAACTCTTGACTCAAGGTCACTGTGAAACTTTCAAGGTCTGCTGCACTATTTAAGCTGAATGGGTTTTATTCGTGTCTGATGAACTCGTGATTGAAATGAGGGGAAACTGCAAACATTTCACCATTTTTTAGTTCCAGTCAAATAAAATTATGATAATAAACTAGAATGTGCAAAATCTGTTGTTTTGCCATCAATTGAAAGTGGCATTACTCTGATGTCAAAAGTTGTTTTCTTTTTGTCAATTTAACTGCGATCTGACGCAAAGAAAAGTGACAAAATGAATCAATTTTATCAAACCTGTATCTGCACTTTGGTTGCCACAACGGTTGCAGACTACTTTTCCTAAAGGCTGACCGCGACGCGAACTAGCTATGGGGATGATGAGAAAAGGGTTGTTTTCTTCAAAATGAAATTTTTATGTATTATCTCTTAGTACTTGTCAATGGGATTGAATCAATAACAAAACTTGAAATGCCTGTTGGCTTCTGAATCATTTTTCAGCATCTATTTTTGATGATTGTTGATGAAGGCACTCAATATTCCATACATGAGCATGTGCATATATATTTTAGTTGTAAGCAAAATTCACTAAATCGAAGTCTCTGTAATTCAACTTCAATCCTCACATGCTGTGTCTCTGATCACAGGAAGCATTTCAATTCATTGTTGAACTGATCTACTCTACAGACAATAAAAGGAAATCATTTCAACTGCTTCTGTATCGAATTTGGCTAATCGTGGGTTTAAAACTACTCGATGTACTTACAGAAGCCGATGAAATTCTATTGATGTTCAGATGTGAAATAGCTTCATTGCAAGTACAAATTTTGAGACCAACTGCGCATGTCTAGACAAGCAATCGATATAGCCCAAAGTCTTTGTGTACAACAACGGCATCAGATTTGTGAAGACTATTCAATCGTTCTGTTTTAATTTGGTTTGGAGCTCAATTGAGATTCAAACTAGCTTAAACAAATGGAAAACTTTAATGCACAAAACTCAACGATCCGATTATCGTGAGAATAAATGTTCAGAGATGTCTTCACGATACGAACTCAAAGAAAAACTTCACTTTAGATGAGCAAATAATTTGAATCACCGTTCAAATTCTTATTTCTTCTTGTGAGAGAGAATATTTCATATTCTGAGATGAATCATATAAATTTCTTAGATACACAATTTTAGTGTGCTCGCATATTTCGTTGACTTACAGATAATTATGGCAACTTTATTCTATAATTCTCAATTAATGACGTATTTGCGATCTTTGTGAATGACAGACATGCAACAGTGCTACGTCATCAAAGTCTTAATAAAGATTAATTTGATGAACGCAAGGTTCTGAGGAGAACGTTTTGATAAGCAGCTTACCTAACTTAGAGCCGGTTATATTATGATTGATTTGCTCAAGCTAAATTACATCATGGAATATCAGAAACTGTTGAAACGTCAAAACATATTGACATCCTTAATTGACAGCTTCAAAGTCATTTAATCAAGTTCTATAAAAAAAGCTGATCAGTCACTGACGATAACCGCATCATCATGACTTTAAATGAGTCGCACACTTAGACCAGCGTCGACTACACCGAAAACTGCATGAACAATGGGCTCTTTTGTTGCATTTTCATAATTCGCACGTTTTGTCCAATTAAATTTGCTTAATTGTTTCTCAACGATGAATGAGTTTTTGTATAGTAGGCCGATTGATGGAAGATAATTGAATAGAACCTTGTAAGATTTATTATAGAAGGTGCTGGACGCCGAAAGTTTTGAAAACTTTACAAAATCGACCTAGGATCAAAAAGCAGGACGTTTTACCTGTACTGATACGCTGTATTTAAGAATGAAGGTTTGCATTATCCTTTATCACACAATGTTATTATGGAGCTTTATGTTAGCATCAACTTTCGATCAGTGCGCTGGCAAAGGTTGTAGACAGATGCTAGCTAACTTTGACAAAATGCTATTTTGTTGCTATCGTGATGCCTGGTAAATCGAAACGTGTAGAGTAAATATCTGAACAAAGGTGCATAAGCATTTGTCTTGAATACATGTACACGTTTGAAAACATAGCATGCAAAAAATCATGGCTCTTGACTTTGCTTGATTGAAGGAAATATACAATGCGATAAATTTCATGTAAACTGTAGATGTTTCGGGAACATTTTGATAAGGAGAGCAAATTCTACTCATTTCATTCAATGCTTGGAAAAATGGCTATGACAATTGAATGATAAGTACATAGTTATCAAATGATTACTAGAATTGGAAAAATCTGCAGAAAATGTAAACAGTTATTTTTTTCATGGGTAATGTCAGTTGTAAACATTTTGCAAGGTATTTTATATATTTTAACAAACCAACCGAGAAATTGTAAGAAAAATTATCCACTTGGTAAAGTGGTGGAAGGTGATGGGTTGATGCGGTAGGGGTAGGTGTTCGAAGGTAATTATCCTATAAATCACTAATATATGGACCACTTTGGACCTTCAAAATGAACGCCATTGTAATACGGACCCTTTGGTAATAAAAACCACATGGTCCACTTAGTTTCTCTCCGGACATATGGATACGGACCCCTTCGTTCCTTCAATGCGGACCATTTTCATTGAAATATTGAATTTTTACTTGCTTTATCAATATTTTGACATCAGTGTGTAAATGATCATCAGTTGGCTATAATGTTTCAATTCTAGCGTAGCACAGCATACCCAGCCAACGGGATGCTTTTACAATCTTTATCATGCTATTTTTAAGTAGTCGCCATTGAAAAGGGGTCTGACTTTTCTAAAATTTACTGTATGCAACCGAAATTTTTTTCTCGTGATATAAATATAGATATTTACCAAAAAGATCAGACCGATTGCATCTCAAAATTGAACACGAAATCAAAAAATTCAAAAGTTGCGGCAACTAGTAGTCCGGCAGCCAGAACGAGTTTCTGCAGGGAACGAGGCTGAAAATGAGACTTTCACATAATGATGTACACCCTAATCCTATTACGAATCAGCACGTCTGTCGCGTTCGAGTGAGTTCCTCTTCTTGTCAGACAGGATCAAAGAAAAACACATGTAAATCCAATGGGACGCAGATTGCAGTTTTTGGCTAAAATGAGCTTTTGTATGTTCTCTCTGATTAAACGAAAAGTACTAAGCGCAGAGTCATAATTCTTGACATGGAATGTCTTCAAGTCATTTCCTTTCATTTTCATGCACCCCTGTCTATATAGCTAAACACATTTAATTTTGGCGAGCATCTTAATGTCGTCAAACACAACATTTTGAGCAACTTTATCCAAATTCAACCACATTCTCACATACATTGCCGATCAGATGCATGATGATAGCACATGCACATCATAGGAAATGACCTGATGACATTCCATGCCAAAAATTATGACTCTGGGCTTAGTACTTTTCGTTTCATCACAGTAAATATAGAAAATTTCATTTCAACCAATAACTGCAATCGGCGTCCCATTGGATTTACATGTGTTTTTCTTTGATCCCGTCTGATAAGAAGAGGAACTCACTTGAACCCGGCAGACGTGCCGATTCGTAGTAGGCATAGAGTGTACATGTACATCATTATGTGAAAGTCTCATTTTCGGCCTCGTTCCCTGCAGAAACTCGTTCTGGCTGCCAGACTTTAGCCCCGTCTCCCCTAAAAAAAATATTGACAAAAGCAAGCTCTGAAAAAGAAGAACAACAAGAATAGCTTCTCTTTACGGATGATTTGAGCTTCTAGAAATGTTTTTGTATTGTTTAAATTGTTTGATAATTCACGCTATAGAAAAGATGACACTAACTCGTTCCTTTGAAAATATTTTGATCTGAAAAAAAGAGCAAATTTAAGCCTCGTCGGATGTAGAAATGAAATAATTACTTAGATTTCACATTGTGAGAAGATTTTTGTGCTTTGATGGATAGAGTAATTAATATCACTGTTAAATAGACAACATTCATCCGTCGTCTTAGTGTCACAGGTGACAATGTAAAAAAAAAGAGTCAAATGAAGATATTTCTGAATAAGACTTTCCATGATTTAAGTCACAAAACAATGTGTGGATTTTCGAATTATTGCCTCTCACAATTCCATTTACTGCCCACAGCTTTCATTATCTGAGATTTGCAAGGGACATATGTGATTAACCTGCGTCAATAAGGGATGACATTATAAAGGAATACATTACAATTGGCTTCACTGAAGGCATCATGAATGCTGCTGATGCATGCATTTCATCTGTAACAATTATTAAATGCTTTTAGTATGTGATCTGAAAACAAACAATTTTGTGTACTTTTGTGATGGATTTATTGATCAACAGCAAAGATGATGAAAGGCCATTCCATTAAAGTCACTTGAATTTCATCGTTCACGGGGCAATGGTCATGGTGAAAAGATTCACTTTCTCTCCTTTATATTTATTGACCGATGGTAAGCATAGAAATAGATTGTTTATCTGAAATAGACTAGAATGGAAATTGACTCAAGGTCGCGGCACATCCGGGGAAACTAAGTCGGGGCATGAAGAGCCAATTAAAAGCTTAGAATTACACATATGACTGATTCTAATCCAATGATGCATCCGTTGACAAGTGTATCTAAGTGAAAATGCGTGCGATTTGTGTGCCACTATTGTGTATTGCATGAAGCTTAACTTCCATTCTAGTGGTTTTATTGTTGTCAATTTCTATGATGGTAAGTTAACATAAGTATATACAATAAAATGCCAACGCTTCGTGCCACTGACACGTCGATGAGCCAACTTCTGTACAACAGCATTTGATGACCCACATTAAATATGGAAGCAAAGAAACAGAGTTCAAGTACTGCGTAGTTAGAAACTTGGGAGCTCGTAGTTTCGGTTAATGTCTGGTGCAAGAGATTTAATCAAACGAGCTTCGGTCAGTCTGCAGTTCACTGCGCTATGACGTTTGTCCATAATATCAATGTCGAAGTGAGAAATGGAAATGTCACTGAACTGGTGACCTTTAATACCGTGTTCGTAAAGGGCATTTAATTTGTTCTTATTGATCAAATCTCTTCTATGCTCATTATAGCGTTTGTTAAACGGGCCTATTTAAAAATCATCACGGGGCAACATTTTCTGAAGGCTTCTATTGACTGACAGGTTGGTCTGTCTATCAAACCTTCACCTAGGTTGTGTTATAATAGAGGTGGCTTCTGTCAGAGGTTATACGGTAATTTACTGATTGGGAGAGGCTGTCTACCTTATAGCTAAGACGATTCTGCTGATAAATTCCTCATCCTTTTATGTCACTTATGTCTATGTTTTCTTCAATTTTTGCTTCAAATTTCAGATGTCCTGATATAGGTATCATTACTTCAATAATGGTTGAACAGACAGCTTTAGGGACATTGACTCGAGTCAACTGCTTGCCCGAAAAATGCCACAGTGTGTTTTCGATAATATATACGGTGGCAGGAGAGATTTCCATGTTTACTTCAAATCTGGCTCGTGAGAATTTACATCATAGCGAGAACGTCGTGAAAGCATGGTCACTGCACTTCATAATTATTCTGCTCTTATTCGCTGGTGGAATCAAGATACAACTACAGTATGTGTCCAGATACACAGAATATTGAAATTGATATGATTTTGATGCAGTCTACGTCTGCGGTATTTTCCAAAGCATTTCTCCATTTAACCTAAGCTTGCCTACAGACAACAGTGGACTTTGGGGCGAGGCTTCCTAATATCGTTCGCGTCAGGTCATTATTGACACCAAGTTTTATTAACGCTTGCAACCAAAAGCAAACCAAACAAAGTCAAAACTGTGGAACGAAAGAAGTCAGCTAACAATCGAAATCACAAAAATAGTGAAAAATGATGATGCACTCTGTAGCGTAGTTGCTTAATTGGGCGACCCTATACATAACGAGGGCATTTGCTGTCGAATTTTTCTGGCACCAATCGTACTTTTGCTGTGGTCCTTTTAGAAGTAAACCGACCAATCTACACTTTTGCGCCTATTAATTTTAGTGCATTTTCAGACTTCTCACAAAAAATCGCTCCGTTTGATTCACTGAAAAGTCATGCTTCTGACATATATTGAAAAGTACTTTTTTGAATGTCTGAATTTTGCCAACATTTGCAAAACCCCTGGGGGTCAGAAGCGAGATTGTTGGGAACGAAGGCTCGGGTCTGTAATTTGAGTACTTGCACATGTTTTAACGGCTTGACGAGAAAATGGAAAATGTTGTTGGAGACAAAGTTCTACCGTTTCTTCAGAAAATCATCATAGAGGATTTGAAAGAGTTGCAAGCCTTTTTTAATTGCTATATTGTCAGTACCAAGTTGAATTCTAATAACTATAAGAATAGAGATCCACTCCGATTCGACATTCGCAATATACTCGACAAGATTCCTGAGAATGAACATTGCCTCAGCTTGTAAAGCCAACGTTGGAGAAGCTCGCTCCGTTTGTGACAGCACATCTATCTGAAGAGCTGGGTTTTCCACCTTGGTAACGACAAAGTCGGAGAAAAGGAACCGCATCAATGAAGCATCTAACATGCTAGTAAGCTTGGGTTGTACAATGCCACGCACGCTTTGATGATATTTGAAAGAATTTGCAACAGCCTAAGTCACAATGAGTGAAACTTACATGAATGATTATACCGGCTTGAAATTATGTTTTGAGTTTTTTACAACATAATATATGTGCGATAAAGCTTTCGTTTTTAGTCAAATATTCTTTTGCTTTATTGGGAGGGGGCTCGACACATCTTTTTCATATTTAAGGGGTCCAAGGCCAAAAAAGGTTGGGAGTCATTGCTATAGAAGTTAGCAAAGGGAGTGGAATCGCCCTCAACAATCAGGATGAGCTTCAGAGACAAAAAATCCTTAACTGTTAGAAGCATGTTCAAATCCAACCGCAGATGTAGAATATTTTCCTTTCGATCCAAGTTACAATAATCGCTATCGACACACAATGTCAGTTGATAATGGACATTTTGTGATAGTGGTTTGATACGATAGTTTTAAACGATTATGTTTTCTTATCTTTGAAAACAATTTGAAGTTCATCTTAAAATGCTTGCTTTATATTATGAATTCATGTCAAAACAAAAATATTGTTTAATTGCGAATGAACTGTACGCGGTGGGAATACCGTTGAATGAATATTATCCACATCATTTATTTTCGTAAGTTTCGTGCGTCCATGGCAACCTTCTTCAAACGAAACTTAACAAATTTCGTTGTTCTTCCTGCTTACTAAAACTTGTCACAATTTTACGACGAATTTTGAGTGTTTTGCATTAACATCAATGACAATGAGAGCTCATCCCGTTTTGTGTCGGTATTTTTTGTCATTCGGTATATTTGCATAAATAGCTTCCCGGGCTGCAACGCCAGTATTTGTCAATTTTTGCCTCCACGTGTTTCTGATAATCAATCCAAAATTTGTCAAAATTGGCCTATGTGAACATCAAAAGTGTGACTTTTATTTAAAGTACTTTTTGCACATTGAGGATTTCGTCTATTTATTTTAAAATTGAGCATTTTAGTAAGATGGAATTACTTCTAGACCATTGAAAATGCGCAAATGGAGATTCAACTAGCACCTATGTTCATTCACAGGTGCATTTATATAACTATTATATTAATTATGGCAACATGCTTCAAACACTATTTATAATAACTTTATAAGTAGAACTCTCAGTTTTATCCTACAAATAGTGGATCCCAAGTGAAAAAATGGACAGATGATCATGCCTCACAATAAAATGCGGTTTCTGTAATATCTCTGCTCGATATATAATTAAAAAAGTAGTGGTTCAAGCTCAATTTACATGCATTTTCAAAGAATTCTAATAGTGTTCGGTCCTGTCTCGTTTTGGTATTGATATTCATAGCAATTTCATTTTGGGATTAATATCTCTATGTGTGATGATGGTGAGGTTTCATTTCTAGTGTTTGTAGATGTCTTTGGTATTGACTAATTTTTGTGTATTTGTTTAGTGCATGGGTACTGGTCTCGTGCCAGTGAGTGGCTATGATCTTATTGAGTTTGAACTGTAGATATTTTGGTTGGTTAAGTATGTCATGTAATCTAAGTTTATAATATAATTTGGCTTACTGGTAGCTTGGTGGTTTTTAACCTTGGGTGGTAACATTTTTGCGTCCTAACTACCTTAGTGCGATCTAACATGATCCGAACATTGTCTTGAAACGTCGTCTTGCGACATCGGATCAAAGCGCATCGTTAATTAAAGTCATTTACCATCCATTTCCTACAGATGGAGTTCCACTGGAATTCAAATTTTGAAATGCTATTTATAGTAACAAGATGGCTATGGCAGAATAGCTGATAGCACCATTGAAGCGAGCACACGCTAAATGTGTTGCACACTAATTCTGGAAATGATTGAATCATAGGAACAGATAGAGACTGCAGGAGATTTTTCTGATTTTTTAATATTTTGATGTATTTTCATCATTAGCTATTGTAGCAATTTCTCTTCAAAAAACAAATGCACTTACAGCATACATAAAATTTTTTATCATTATTGATCAGTCTTTAATTATGTGAATGCATGCACTTTCTCATGCAGTTACTTTTTTAATGTCAAAACACTGGATATATCCCATAATCATATTTGTCAAAAATTGAATTATATCGTTGTCTTCGCTTGCCTCGTCGATCGACGGTGTAAGGCTTGAAATATTCACAGTCGCTTGAAATATAAGTGTGCGTTATAGCTACTTTTAATGCCAAATGTGTCAAATCAAGGCGAACTTAATGCCTAATAAGCAAGTTTCTGTAGGGAGAGAGGCCAAAAAATGAAACTTTAAATGTTGTACACCTTGTGCCGACTACGATTCTACGCGTCTGTCGAGTTCTACCTAATGGTTCTTCCTCCTGTTAGTCATGATCAAATAAAAACACAAGATAAGATGCAGTTTTTGGCTAAAATGAAATTTTCTATGTTTTCTCTGATTAAGGGAAAAGTGCTAAGCACACAGTCATAAGTTTTGACAGTGATGTCTTCTGGGCGTTTCCTATCATGTTCATTCATGTACCTATGTCTATGAAAATAAACACATTCGAATCTGGCACGCCTCCCAATGTTAGTAACAAAACAGCATTTTTAGCAATTTAATTTACATTTAATCAGATTCTAAATACATTACCGATCAGAAACATGACAACGTTCACAAAAACGTTTTCAGTCTATCAGCATAAAACTATTCATTTATGATTTTATGATTATTGATAAAAACGATCAATAACGAAAAAGTTTGTAGATGGCCTACCAGACTTTTCAAAATGGACACCGATTAGAGTGCCTAACATAGAAAAAATAATTTATGTTTGGCGTCATTTATTGAAAAAAACAATTAAGGATATTCTTCAATGGATTTGTTCCACAGAAGATATTTCTAAAACTTCTTTCGTCTTCGAATTTTCAATTGAATTAAAGAAAAACTGAATTTTCTTGGAACACATTTAGATCTAATTTGGCTGCTATTCTATATTAAACAAAGAATTCAATAAATTGATTTCCATATTTTTTGATAATTCATCATAAAACTCATGGTTCTCATTTGATAACCTTATACAAAGTGCCTCATATATCTGCGCATTAGCTCAACTCGATCGGATGAACGTCCTGTTTTGGATCACAGCACAGGATTTACAAATGTAGGATCAGTGAAGATACTGGGTATTACACTAGGCGATCGCCTTAAGTGGAACCTTCATATCTCGAGCATTCTGAGAACTGCTTCTCAACGGTTGCATATCATAAAGTGCATGAAATATACAGTGTCGAATGCGAATCTTATTCAGATATACCACATTATTATAGCATCTCTGCATTATATGCTACTCCTGCTTTGGGTTGCTTGCCGTCGATTCTACTACAAAAACTTGAGTAGTATCAAAGACTTTCCCACAAATTAATTTGTACGCGTGTCATAAGTTTCCAGATAAATCGCATAAGCGCATTATTCATACAAATCGATTACTGGAACAATCAGAAAAGTTCTCTTCTCATCCATTGCATCATATTGTGCCGTCTCGTCTCCCGTTTAGACAACTCAGAATGCTTTTATGTAAGACTGCTCGCAGATCTGCTTCTTTTCTACCTTGGACTGTATCTCTGTGCAATTCTCAGTTAAGATATTTGCTTAACTTTTATTTATTCTCAAAGTCATGCAATCTATTTTGACCTGCTACTGCTTATATCTTGCCAATTCTTGTATCTTACTGTATAAATTATTTTGTAATTTTCATTCCATAATATAACACGCTACTACTACTAAAGGAATGACTCATAATTTAACGCTAATACATTTATGATTAGGACGGCTGACAAATTTTTACCAACGTGCTTGGTTGAACGCAAATTCCTCAAGCAGCTTTATTATTTCCCACAAATCTCTAATTGTTTATTGGTTTTGATTTTAACGACGACTAGGAAGATTGACAGTTAGCGTTGAAGGAAACAAGAAGATAAAATTTATTAACAATTTGCTTTTATCCAATTCCGTTCAATATTTCGTTGTGTCAACGGCTGAGTTCTGGCGTGGTATTTTTTGCCCTGAAACTGTACTTATTCTCAGATTCAGAGTTTAATCACTCAATAGCAGTCAACGCTTGTTCTCAAATATTTAATTTTATCTTCTCAAGTTCTCAAAGTTTTAAATTCACAAGACGTGGGGCGCAGTTTTATTGAAAAGAGGCAATGGCCTGTTTTAGCTATCAATATTGAAACAATTGTCATGTCGCACAATAACGCACACCTTGTATACATGTGTTGAAAAAGCATATTTTGTTTTTTTGTTTTTATAAAGCATCTCAGATGAAATATTGAAAAGACTTTCCACCGTCTTGCGGAATATGTTGTGCATTAAACAAAGCCTTTAACATGATGAAAACCTATTTCTTCATGTAGCTTTGAATCGTTTCTTGACGCATTATGCTATTACTTTTGGGGGCTTCTATACAGAACCAGAGACGACTCAGATAGTCAATATCGTGCCTTCTCTTTCATTTTATATGCATATTTTAAGTAATCGCAAACGTTTTGTGAGATTATGTAAATAAAGTTGATCCGCATACATTCCGTCGATGATTCTTAATCCTTGCCCACCCGCAGCCGCACAAGTTCAGCCCGCACCCTGCCGCACCCTTGAATTTTTTAGTGTGCACGTACCATCCACACCCAGGCAAGTTCCACCCATACACACCAGCATCAGTAGAAATTCTAATTAACTTTTCACGCGAGCCAATAATCTTTATGTAAACATTTTTTACTTAACCCATTTTTGCCCGGTATATGAAATAAAGCATGCCTGGCTCCTAAATTCATATCATAATTTTTCGAAGGGTCCAATAATAAGAAAAACGTTTCATATTGAATTTTCAACCAGTATATTAGAAAATATACAATGTTCTCACAGTGGGAACAGTGGGCACAAAGGGGACAACGCATATGTGGTTTACTGACAACGCATTATAAAATGTTGGTTACAGAAATTCACAAAGAGTTACAGAATGCCGTGGAAGTCATTCCAGCATGCATTATGTAGATTCACGTCACATTTGGCGCACTTGCTCCTTGAGTTTCGCTTGCATACAGCACAGCGAGATTGCTTCGCTGCATGAGTTATGTGGTGATTCCTGTTATCATAGCGAATTGTCTCAGGAACGCGACTGGCGATCTTCTTCGGATTCCTTCGCGTTTTGTATTGTTGTCTGGTTTTCGCTGCCAAAAGATATGCTTGCACTATCTTTCGTCTGAAGCCCAGACCATCCTCTTTATTTCCTGGATCTTTTCTGTAGAGCTGCCATGAGTTTTGAACTGCAGCATCAATGCCGAAGGCAATCAACTGAAAGTACCACTTTTTTGATCTAATTCCAACCCGATAATATGACACGTTTTGATCAAGCCGTTCAACTCCACCCATATTCTGGTTGTATTTCTTGATCAGTGACGGCTGAGGAACACTGATTTTCTTCTTGGCCGAGTTATCCCATCGTGTAGCATTTGTTGTGGGTTCTATCCAGTCAACAGTGCTAACGATTGTGACTGTGGTGTTACCTTGCCACTCTGCACAAAGTACGTTGGTGTTTCGGTCCTTCCTGTAATCAATGGAGCCACGTGGTTCCTTTTCATAGGTTTCAATGGACATTTCTTAATCCTGTTTGCCATTATTGTGCCGGTGTAGCCAACGCCTTTCTCCAGAAGAATTTCGGCAAGTTGCAGGCAACTGAAGTATCGATCTGCGTAGATCTTGTAGGGGAGCGGCGGAAGCTCTGACAGCAGATCAATCACAATACTTGCACCAATTGGTAATCCATTCAATGGATGTCGCCTGGGGTGATATGGCTCAAACTGTATGAGATATCCCAGCGGAGTGCAGAGACACCATATCTTATAGCCGAACTTCACCGGCTTCCCCTTGATGTACTGCCTACATCCGTGTTTTCCGAAGTATGGCACCATACTTTCATCCACAGACAAACTTTCTTGAAGCAAAATCTTGCTATTGCTTGCTATAAGTCAGGAAGCGCTCATTCAGCATTGCGAAGTATGGTCTAAGCTTAGCATATTTGCCATCCTGATCCAAGCATGCATTGTCACAGCAATGAAAATACTTCTTTATGGTTTCGAAGGTATTTCTTGACATAGCTTCAGCAACAAATGCATTGTACGTTTCACTTGGATTCTGCCAAAACAGCCGCCATCGTGGAATGCTGATATAGCCTGATAACACCAAAATCGCAATGAAAGTGCGGATGTCCTCATAATTTACAAAAAAATCATGATCGCCTTTACTGCGAGCATAATTCATAGTCATGTCAGCTAGGTATCGACATAAGTCCTCATCAAAAAACAATTCAAAGTATTTCACAGGATCATCACCAATAGAAAGTTCGCTTTGATCAAAGCAGAAATCATTCAAGGGTTGCTTATGTCGGACTTCACACACTTCCTTTCAATATTTCTTCTTTTCGGGGGAGGTGCCACCGGTTCTCCGTCGTCATCGTCCTCATCACGCAGATTATCGCTAAGAGAGCGACTAGTTCCGGATCTTTCCATGACAATGGCATCAGCCTCGGCATGAAGTTGGCGTGCACTCAGATTTTCCAGGTTATGACATCCGATCACATCTTCATTACCGCTGTCTCCCTCCGACTCCTCGCCATCAGATGGTGGAAGTATGGCTACCGATGCAGCGTGAATGTCATCGTCATGTTCCACTAATGACACAATTTCGTCAACGGTGTACCTGAAAACAAGACGATGACATTATTAGTCTGACATGTAGTCTGCAGACTGCAGTCATAATCCGCATACATTACATATCGCGATTCGGTAAAACTCGCGGCTACGCCGCTCGTTCAACCTCACGCGATTACGTATTTCATCACTGCATGCAATGTTCCAACCATCGTACATCATTCTACTACTCTTATTGTCGAAATTCGATATCTCAGAACTACAAAAAATGTCAATAAGGAGCACTGCATCAGAATAAATACTTCATGCAGCGATCGGTAAATAAAGATTGCATAGTGCAGGGTGCTATTGGTCTGCCTGAGAGTCTGAAGCTCCCGGGTTCAAATGCGATTCACGCGTATTTTTTTGACTCCACTTGTTGGTTCTGTCTATTCTTTGTGGTTTTTTATATAATGAAGATGATTTTTGTGCATTCTGTGAGTACTACAGTGCCTGTTGACAGCGCTCCCAATCAGATACGTAATTTGAGATATGTCAAAAACCATGTGGGTATCCTTGCCCACTCTTTCCGCTGCGGGAACAGAAATATTCAGTTGCATTTTTTGGAAAATGATATTTCGAAAATACAATTATTACAAATTAGAACGAATACCCATTGCATCCTGATGTTACACATTACACATCAAAAATATACCACTTAAATAAATTTGAAAAGCTCAACTTTATAAAAAAGAAAGCATTAATAGTTCAATACGAATATAGTAAAAATTCAAATTGCAAAAAACAAATGCAGCAAACTATTTGAGTTTCAATGACTCCCTTGATGTTGATGCATTTTTATCAGTTTACCTATATCCAAAAATAAATATTTGTTCAAATTCAGTCGAAGAGAATTGGTGTTCAATGCAGAACCGACTCCGCTTTTTGATAAAATGTCGAATAAATTCTGATCAATTAATGATCACATTTCATTTCCTGACATTCGTTTTACCCTCACCTGTCAAGTGCTCCTAAAATGGCAGAGGCCCACATTGATCAAAGAAGTTAGGAGTGCAATGCAAGTTGTTGAGGAGTTGCAAGTAGCTATCAGGTGAATGGGGTTGTCAGCATTAATGTTCAGGCCTTCTGTTTTGAAATGCGGATAAGTTGAAACTGCGATTGTAATTGATAATCAAGGAAAATCAAAATCTTTCCCTTGAATGCATCAGAAGTGAGTCACTTGGTTGCCTTCCAAATAGTTTTGATGTTGAAATAGTCAAGATGCTACCTGTGTTTGTATGATCGCCTGATATAACTAAGCAGATAAACCAGTCACCGTCATCTCGGTCTCACTCCTATGGGGGACGAAGGAAAGAAGTATACATGTACATACTGCAGATTATGTAATGAAGGTGCTGTTACTTCTGATGAACACGAACTCATGTTGGAACACTATTTGCAACACAGCACAATCGACATCAATCACAGAATTTGACAAGTCTTCTCTTCGTCTGTTTGACTAGAAAGGAAGCATTGGAACATATTGTGCTAATGAAATGTGTACAGTTTGCTGACATGATGCCATAGCAATCAAGCAATGAGCAGCCAGTTCAACATCAAACACATGAAATTGTTTCGAAGCTTCATTGACTGCTGTCAGTCGGATCACGCATCAAAGAGACACGGACGATGTCAAGCTCTATAGAGAAGTTTGTGAGCGCTTTTTCGTGTGTCTGCTATTTTTTTAATAATAATCGGAAGGACCAACATTATGTAGAAAACTTTTACGCATTGATCTGAATTCTTCAAATCTGAAGAAATTATGGAGATCGGAGCATTTTGAAGGAATTCATAGCAATCCGCAAGCACGCACGCACGACCATTTTTCCTATCTGTGCAGTTTTTCCCACTTAGTAAATTCCTGCCTGTACCATCGCTCTGAATCAGTTTGCACTTCTAGCAAAGTGACACTCTTAAACAATTTCATTCTGTGGCATCAATAGTCTTCGATCATCTACCCGAATAACAAATTATCCTTTCTGTGTAATAGCTGCCCAAATCGCTAGATAGATTATGACGGGCCTTTAAAATCCGTGACTTCTTTATTATTTAAAACCAATGTCCCAATGCTGTTTATAATTCAGTCATGGAGCCACAGAGAGAAATCATGACGATTCTTCATTTAATTGATATACTGCTTCCACTTGTCTTTTTGGATTCTTTGCTGCACACAAAACGGACTGTTCAATCTGACCAATGCCGCAAATAGTTCCATGAACGGTAAATGTCCGGAAGCAAAATGAATTCCGTAAGGGTTTCATTCTCACACCTGGACTCAAAAATCAACAGGCAGACTTCGCATGTATTTTACATTGCCCATCGCACAACTGCATTTGAAAAGCATTGTATGCATTGCATAACTCAATGATGACAAAACCTAGGGTTTGCCAAAGATGTAGGGACGGTTGTTGCTTACAAGAGAGAGAGAGAGAGAAACGTATATTTAGAATGAATGAAAATCACAACTTTATCATATAATAACATCGACATCGTAAGCAAGAAAAACAGATAATCAGATGGTGCACACATGCATGATATTCACAAAGTTAACTACACGTAATTTAATATAAAAATTCACTAAGTCATCAAGTAAAAATGAATAAAAATCACATTCAAGAAAGATCGTTGATTCCATGCAGTTTAATTTCGAATACCATTTGAAAGAGCACACGACCACGGGAAAAAAGAATTCTGTCTTCTAACTGTTCTAACAGAGGGTAACAAAAAGTGACCACTATTTCTCAGACGTTCAGGGACGAAATGGTGAAGAGGGTGTAGCGAATGACGCTCACAGCAGAGAAGATAGTCCAAACTGCGGCTTCTCAACATCTTTGATATTGGTGGAAAATTGATACACCCACAGCCCGGTCCACAAATCAATCGATGACCTCGACGTTGAAAGCGATCAAGCTTTTTCTGTAATGATCTGGACAAGTTGCCATACATAGGAGATGCATACAAGAGGAGGGAGGTAATCAATGCATGATAAACAGTAGTTAGCTCTTTGACAGTTAATAATTTCTTCAGACATCTGATGATGTACAACCTTTGAGCAGCCCGCTTTAACACATCTGTGATTTGTGGATTCCATGAAAGAGTTTCTGACAATTTCGCACCGAGAATACGAACGGTTTCAACACGGTTGAAAATGGAAGCTGTCACTTTATTTCGCGGTAATGTTGATCTTTGAACAACGATCTCCTTGCATTTCAATAAGTTTAATGAAAACCCGAGACTTTGAAACGATTCACAAATGCTTTCCAGTGTCAAGGGACTCTGAGTGGTATGTCTAAGCCTCTCAACAATCGTCATATCGTCAGCATACTTAACACACTTGATAAGTTCGTCATCAAAGTTGATGGTGCTCATAAATGCAGCAAAAAGGAATGGGCCGAGAACCGACCCTTGCGGTACACCAGATGTGGACCGCATTACAGGTCCTAGACAGCCGTGTATCCTAACTTTGAAGCATCTGTCTGTAAGGTACGACTTTAGCCAACGGAGAAAATCGTGAATACATGTAGGGGCAAGCAATGGAATACATGTAGGGATGAGGCCATCGACACAGAGAAACCGCAAAATACACTTCTCCCTGTGGCTGGAGCGCCGAATTAGCTTCACAACAGCATCATTCGCACCATGCAACTTCCTTTTCTGTGCGATTAATTATTTAAGTGAGGTGTGATATGCGAAGTGTATCCAGTCAACAATTTTGTTAAATTTGGATGGCCTTCTTCACATCTTAATTTGAATCTGTTTTTCATTAAAACTCATTCTCTTCTATTTTTCTTCGTTTAGAATCCAGACTTATGGTGAAATATGTTCTGAAATACTTCCTACTTGCAATTGTAATATAATAGCTTAACATTAGAGCATTGATTTCAGTGGAAATTACTGCAATTTGAATGATATCGATAATAATGAGATAGATTGCCTCTAGGATAACACAGGTGCAGACGATGAAGCTCATTTTCAAACTGAATTGCATGTCTGGTTGTCTACTGATCTCATCAATAGGAATGATTGAAAGCATTTGCTTTCCCTGTATACGTATATCTGATTTGCTTTCTGCTATCAGAAAACTATATTTAAATCGTTCACTTAAATCAGGATTGAATTTGTGAAAACGTTCCCCATTCCCGATGTCAATCAATAGAATCATTTGATGACAGCATAAAGTTCACGTGATTTTAAAAGTCAGGCTCAGCGAAGAAGCTTCTTGCTTGTCTACATAGAAAAGAATCGTTATTCCAAATTGGTATCAATTTGTTTGTGCATCAACACCTAACTATTTATTTTATATATCCTCATGCATTCAACTGTATCCGCGAATGATTCCGCAATTACTTCTGTTAATCATCTTCAAAATCAAAGAGCTGAAATCCACATTCACACCCGCGTCCGGAAAATATTTATTTGTGCATGCATCTGCCATTGCAGCTACTTCTGCAAAATATCATGCTTGGCCAAAGCGTTTCCAAAACTGCGCTTAATTGATGAATTCGAAGACTAATTTGAAATACCGAATTGAGTCTACCGTTCAGAAAGCCATGTGCTACATGTGCTGGGCATTGTTTTTCTCATAATAATCGTGATGTGCCGCGAAAGTTGCCACACATTCATACACGCACTTGCGTAAGTGTAAACTTAGCATTATCCTCGGTGTGCTCCCGTCGGTGCGGGGTCCGCTCTCCTGCTCCGTATCTGCCACTTTGCGCGATCTGCAGGCATGTCCAAGTGTAGGATTGTGTTCTTCAAGTCTCCGTGGAGGGTATCGATCAGATTTTGTTTCGGTCGGCCTTTTGGTCTTCTGCCGTTCACCTTCAGCCCTGCTGCTGCTCCAATGACGCTTTCTTCTTCCGATCTGAGAACGTGGCCATACGAACTTAGTCGGCTTTCCATCATTTTCTCAGAGATGGGCGCCATCATCACACCATTCGCATGTCTTCATTCTTTTTCTTGTCGAGCCGTAAATAATAGAAAACTTAGCATTATTATTATTCTATTTCAATATACACGTGATCATATTGATCTGCATCTCCCTAGACAATGTTTATCTTCATATCAAGATAACAATTCATGTCAAATAAAGCAACAGGCTGCATTGCCCACGCGGATTGGAATTATCCAAACATCTGCGCGGATGCGAATTATCTACACATCTGTGGGGATGCGAATTATCTACACATCATCGCGGATGAGAATTATCTACACATCATCGCGGATGCGAATTATCTACACATCATCGCGGATGCGAATTATCTACACATCATCGCGGATGCGAATTATCAACGCAAATGGGCAGATGCGAATTATCTACACATCTGTGGGGATGCGAATTATCTACACATCATCGCGGATGCGAATTATCTACACATCATCGCGGATGCGAATTATCTACACATCTGTGGGGATGCGAATTATCTACACATCATCGCGGATGAGAATTATCTACACATCATCGCGGATGCGAATTATCTACACATCTGTGGGGATGCGAATTATCTACACATCATCGCGGATGAGAATTATCTACACATCGTCGCGGATGCGAATTATCTACACATCATCGCGGATGCGAATTATCAACGCAAATGGGCAGATGCGAATTCTCTACACATCTGCGCGGATGCGATTTACTCGCACATTTGTGCGGATGCAAATTATCTACATATCTGCGCGGATGCGAATTATCTACACATCTGCGCGGATGCAATTTACTCGCTCATTTGTGCGGATGCAAATTATCAACACAAATGGGCAGATGTGAATTATCTACACATTTGCGCGGATGCAATTTACTCGCTCATTTGTGCGGATGCAAATTATCAACACAAATGGGCAGATGCGAATTATCTACATATCTGCGCGGATGCGAATTATCTGCACATCATCGCGGATGCGAACTATCAACGCAAATGGGCAGATGCGAATTCTCTACACATCTGCGCGGATGCGATTTACTCGCACATTTGTGCGGATGCGAATTATTTGCATATATGCGCGGATGCGAATTATCTACACATCTGCGCGGATGCAATTTACTCGCTCATTTGTGCGGATGCAAATTATCAACACAAATGGGCAGATGTGAATTATCTACACATCTGCGCGGATATACATGTCTTATTTTCTCGTCTGCAGGGGCGGACCATGACCTACGCGGACCCTGAGACCGCGGCCTCACTAGCCTCCATTATATTACGCCTCTGCTTGTCTGTATTACGGGAATCAAAATTGCAACACTCGAATAGCTTTTTCAAATTTCAGCATTGCTTACTTCTAATGATACTTGATCTCCATGAAAAAGTTTTGCAATGAATGTTTGTTCATTTGGAGGAATAATTTAACCTAGAACTAGACCGCCGTTTATAGAACATTTTGAGCAGACTATTAGCCCGCCTGTTTCTAATACAAGACGCCGCGAGTGACTACTTATCCACTCTAATTGAACATTAGCCCGCCTGTTTCTAATACAAGACGCCGCGAGTGACTACTTATCCACTCTAATCATTGAAATATTTACAACATTGTGGTGAGCATCTGAATTTTCAAGATCCGGGATGCATCAAATATTTTCTCTCATTCTCAAAGTCAACTCAACCGTTCTCAACCGCATTCTTTTCGCAGAGTCTGGTTGTAACAATCTTGAACGTTAGTCAGCTCTCTGCCATTTGCGGCTTTGATTTTGAGCTCTCCCGAGCGTTCAGATTTTGATTTTCTTCTTCAATATTTTGTTCCTAAATCATCGGCCGCTGTTTCGCTAGCACCTGCTTTGACTTCTCAGTAATACTTTGTCACGTTAATTACGGTTCCAAATCCCTGCGGAATTCATTATTTCGTTCGTGTGGTTTCATTTCTTGTCTTAAATTGAAGATTTCAAGTCAAATGATGTCACATTCAACATAACTGATATTTTCGTCTATTCACTAAAATCATTATCCGAGTTAGGGATGGATTTTTGGAAACTATTCAAGCTGAGCCATTCACAATTTGTAAAATGAATAGAAGAAACTGCTCGTATTACGTTCTATCGGCTTAAGCCTGCTGAAAGATGCAATGAATATTTTCTGATATTGCGATGAAGTACAGACTGTGAAAACATGTTACATTGACATTTAGGGAATGCAAATAGCATTGAAGCAGAGAATTCAGAACATTCTGTAGATCGTTGGAATGATAGCAAAAGTTACAGCAAAGTTTGAAAAATCTTCTCAAAAATGCTTCTCATTATCACTTAAAATAGCATCATAATAATTGGAACATAATACCAATCTCATTATTTGCTTTGCTTCTCACAAATGGTGAACTTATAGTGACAATACTGATTAATTCATGATATCACAGCAAAACGAGTTGATGAAGCTAAATCCAATCAAAAGTTATACTTGAAAACCAGATGTTTAAAGGGTAGGGACAGGTAGGGTTTTGGCGATCGGGTCGGCGACCGTCGCGATAAGAAATAACCGGCCGGTCAAGACCTCTGTACCCGACCGCTTAAGGCTAGCAGCTTATCCACTTGGACCGTTTGACTTGGATTTCTTTATAGCATACATAAAATACATTATGAGCAACCGCTATTCCGGATAAGTAGGAGCTTCTAATGAAGAGTTACCGGTGAAACACGACACGTCTGCCCACATTTTCTTTTAGTGGGTGGATGTTTTAAGGTCGATTACAATTACTCCCCGGGAAAGCAGACTAAGTTTGTAGCGTTGATAATGAAAATGACACCTTTTTTATTTCCTTCCTCATGTATATTTCGCTTTGCATCTCTGCCATTCAAATTTTAGATACAATACTGTAATACAATATCGAGAGAGCTTTTGTACGTCAATTTACATACATGTTTCCTTATATCCATTGTCATGACTTGACTTATTAACTTCACGATATCTTCTTTGTTTTCATGTTGCTTTTACGCATTTTGCTGATGTTGATTTTATTCGAGTTTCGTTAAGACGGGTTATGTACATTTTAAGTATTCTTACATTTAATGCTGTTACCCAACTTCGTAGTCGTTTTGATTGCCTAAGCAAGGTCGTCGACAGTAAAATTAAAAAGCCTGCTATATTTTGAGGACTTTACTCATGTATTTTTGCCT
Source organism: Prostheceraeus crozeri (assembly GCA_907163375.1). Taxonomy (NCBI): domain Eukaryota; kingdom Metazoa; phylum Platyhelminthes; order Polycladida; family Euryleptidae; genus Prostheceraeus; species Prostheceraeus crozeri. The sequence goes on from CAJQUW010001601.1 coordinate 561,724, forward strand.
ACTCAGGCCGTTTCAGAGGATAAAGGGTTTATCAGAAAATGCAGGTGTAAAGGCTTTTTCATTTCACTACTGATGTCATGTTATTTGAACGAAACTGTAAAATCAGTGATGTCAATTGTCGACATGAGCCTGTAGCTGAAATGACCCTCCGGTTAGTGTTCACAATGTATCGTTTGTGATGGCAGAAAAAGCAGAGTCGAAGTAGAGAAGTAAGGAAAAGTATAATAGAAATAGTAATGGATAGTAGATTTATAGTGGAGTTTTATAATCGACCGATGCGTTCCTGATACTTTCACTTAGTGCTCATAATAATACATATGGAAACGTTATCACTGGCCTTCAATTTATAAAACAAAAGACAAAGACAGAATTGGTGCGTGGCTCATTTAAATCGGATCATTTGATCATCTGGAAATTGAGGTCAAAAATCCTGCATCCCAACGGTTACTTCATCAAAAACTGCACAATTTGCTTACCATGTAGTCAATGATTGGCAGGCAAGCAAATTCACTTTATCGATTAAATGAGGAAGGATCTTTCACTGCCTTTAGTCTTTCTCATGATTTTCTGATGATCTTTCTCATCACATGCAGCACAAACGTTTTGGTTTGCAGTAGAATTAGCACTTTGCATAAATTGGGCCTTGTAGAAGCCAAATTCCTCATTTTTTGATGATTGCAAATTTGTAATCTTACCGTTGGTTGATGGCGCAAGTATTTTAAGGCATCATAGAAAAAACTTAGTTTTCGATCCTAATTATACGTATTTCTGTTGTCAATTTAATGGTGAAAACAGCAAGTCATCAGTTCAATAATTATTCAGAATTAGACAGCCATCACCAAGATCATCGTGTACAAAATGTAGCCTTGTTAATATTAAAATTGACGAATTCTTGATTTCTTGCATCAGTGCCAGAGATCTGGAATTGTCCAACAATTCTATTCATCACAAAACCTATCAAGTCTTCATTTGAACTCTAAAGTGAAAAGCGCATAGGATAGCTAATTCATTCTCAATGTATATTTGCTTTGAATAATATCTGCCAAATTTTGAATAATTCAAAGCGTTGAATGGGCAGCTGGTGTAAGCAAAACTCTCCTACAACAGATAGACAAAATTCTATTGCGTGCTCAGTCGCATTGCGTAACGACAAAAATGTGTTGCACGAAGCGATCTGAAAAGGAAGAAAATTTTGAAAACAGAAACGTCAATGTTCTTGTTTTCAAAGCTATTTTTCGTATTTTCTGCAGAGTATGTAATATCTACCCTCGCAAAGGAGATTTAATCCTTTGATTATAAACCTTTTTTTAAATTATTGTACTATTTACAATTTTTTTGAGGATGCTTGCATCCAATTAAATAAGAATGTCTCCATCGTCTCTTTCTCATTCACAACGTTTTAATTACTTGAACATTGAAAAAATTGAGCTCTGTATGAGAATTAATTCCAATAGTTCAGTAGAATCCTTTTCCTCGAGGTGGGGCCCATATATTTCTTGCCTCTACGAATATATAATAGGCCCCATGTTTTTGAATTTGATTAAATTTTGACAATGGGAACATCAAATATTTGAAATTCATTTAAAATTGGGTTTTAGAAAATCGATCATTCGTTGTCAGCTTCCTGCAAAATTGTACATGTTAATACATACAAACTGCTTATAGACCATTAAAAAAACAATATGGTCCATGTAATAATTATCATTCTTGGTTGGTGCCAATTTATAAAAACTTTAAAAATGAAAAATTTTTGTAATTCTTTTATATTGCCGGCACTTCATCCGTTCTTTAGAGACAGCACAACTGGATAGTGACAAGAATTGCAAATACATCTCATTACAAAAATTGACCTGGTAATGTCAGGACTACATCATGACCCCCATCATAGAAATCCAACACGCTATCTGTACAATTACAACGTAGAAATCGACAAAATCGGATTATTTGAAATCAATAGGCAAGCTGACAAGGTGACATGACTGACAATAAAATCATACTTAAGTGAAAGATGCATAAGGAAAATGGTATATAGAATATGGTATAATAAAGGAAAATTAAATTTAGAAAATCAATTTTTGTAATGAGATGTATTTGAATTTCTTGTCACTCTCCAGTTTCATTATATTGTCTCTCAAGAACGGACGAAGCACCGGCAATATAAAAGAATTACATGATTTTTTTATTTTTCAAGGTTATATAATGTTATCATTCACAAACCATCCACAAATGCTTTGATGTAATTAGCACATGAATGATAATGAATCAGTACTCATAATGCATATAGCTTCATACAAGTCCATCTGCCAGTGCAGTATTTAAAGCAGTACATAGACGAATTTAGATATTTCAATTCCCGGACAGCAAGAGCTCAATTTTCCTTCAACATTTCCTCATCGCTGCGTTGATTAATAGCGTTCCAGGCTTCGAAACTGGAGGAATAATATAATTTTCCAAATGGCGATTTCTGGATCATGTGAATGTCCGATCAACACACCTCACAGTCGACAGCAATCCAACTTTGACAGCAAAATCAACGCTGCTAATTTCCTTGACAAACAATTAGTTAACCTATTTCTTATTTGAGTTTCTCAGTCATTCAAAATGATCTGCGAATTCCTAAATCACGAAAAATGTTTGTGTGTAACTTTCGCACTAATGTGAAGTGTTGCTCTAAATTTGACACGTTAAGTAAAAGTTGAACTTATATAGCTACTAATGGATGATGCGCAATGGCATGTACACACTTGAAGTTAGTTATCGAAATATAGGTTGAATTACATTATATCTAAAATAGCAAGAAACTTTAGATCCTTACCGTAAGCTTGATGTAAGTCAGTAGGCGTGCTGAGTTACTGACTAGATCACTTATAGAAGACTCTCGACAATCTGTAACATCAAGTGATATAATGGAATGACTGCTACCTAGAAATCAACATGAAATGCAATTTTTTCTCTGAAAGGACGTAGAAGGTACATGCCAATGAATCACAAGATTGTAACCAGAGGAGATATTTGGAGCATTGTTCCTAGGCATCCATGACTTGATTAGACGATCAAAGTGTACATGTGCAACACTAACGAATTCAGATGCGAATCTGTAGCGTAAATGTGCAGCTAGCATAATAAATGAAAATACTGAACTCTAAACTTATGCAGTAGTACTCTGACCCTGTGATTAATGTATTATGCAGACAGAGTTGGCGTATGTATAGGCGGACCTACATACGGTGGCTATAGGTTTCAGAAACAACCGAATGTGCGGAATGGGACCCAGAGAAGCAACAATCTAGCGCAATCCACTCACCACCAAACTAATAGCAGCCCTGCACTACCCTTGGAGGCCTTGTCACAAAGAATGCAGGCACACAGGGACACTCCATTAAGCCGACAATGGACATAGCTGCTCTTATGGGAGCATCTCCATCAAGCTCTTTAATTCCGGTTCGTTTAAGCCTGTGTCATGCTGCCCTCCAACAGAAACCATCCTGTCATCAATCCTCCACATTATCAAGGACTCTGGCGCCTCAGGTACACATTGCCAGTAATAATAATAATAATTAGGCGTTTATTGATCAAGATTAAAAATCACAATGTGCACAGAGACTCAGTTACAATGATTGATAAATTTACAATGGTTCAAATTTGTACATATGATGAAGAAAAGTTCACTTTAAGTATCTACGAGATCTTGAGTTGTACAAAGCACATGACATAGGTATGAATGAATTCAAGCGACGTGAAGTTAGGCATTACATGACAAGAGAAAATGATTTGTTTGAGGTAAACGAGGAGGCAATAAATGATGCAACCGGTGATCATCTGACATGCATTTGCACAAAAAGTTATAAATCAGGGTATTACGGCGATCTTTAAATTCGGAAAATGTGCGGCAAGAACATGATTCATCACAGATGATGCGATGTGACCGTCTAAAAATTTGATTGATTTTGGCACTGACTGAACATTGCAGGTTTCCGAAAACCGGAGTGCAGCATAATAAAAGGGATTCAATCAGACATCGAAAAACGCACATTAGCTTAGGATGATCTACGAACGGCTTTAGTTCTCGCAGTATAAATAGTCGGCGGTTCGCAGCTCTCACGGTGTTTGAAAAGTGAACATCCCACTTTACTTATTTGTCCATGTCACTCCAAGAATGCTCAAGCTGTCGACGACTTTGATGTTGTCGTAAACTGGACAAGAAAATCTTCAACTGCGCTGGATTACCATTTGCCGAGACTTTTCTTTGTTGAGTATCATGTCATTTTCCATAATCCAGTCCTCAGTATGATGTAAGTTATTTGGACAACTTACAGAGGTATTGGACTGTTACAGAGGTATCCCCACCAACCACAAGCACCAGCTCGCAAGGGCTAGTAACCTAACAAGAACCAACCCTGACACCAAGTAACCAGACCAAATTATCACAGCCCCAGACACAGCCATCAAGTAACCACTCTCGGACTACGTGGTCCCACAGGAATCCTGTTAAACGGTTCTTACCAGCTGTCAGTGGAACTATTCCGCGGAGCCAAAGTGACGTAAATAATTGAAAATATTGAACTTGAGGCTTATGCAGTAATGCCAAGGTTGCCGTGGGGATGGGGATTATGTAGGGATGCCCATGGGTATGGGTTGGGTATGGGCATTGAGGCCATCCCCACAGCTCCCATAGCGCTTCTATGGGTATTATGTGGGGATTCTGAGGATTTTTGACATTCACTAGAAGCAATCAGAACTGACATCATATCACACAATCAACTTCGATGTTGAATTACAAAGTATCACCCAGCCTACCCAATTCTCACCACTTAAAATGCATGCAATGTCAATGTAGATCATTTTCACATCATTACTATTGAATGACTTATAATGATAGTTCCAGGTGTGTCAAGGACGTCTGAAGTGGAAGAATTCTGCAAGTCTCATTTGCTGCAGAGTCGAATGGAGACTTACAAATATTAGCTCGAACAGTATAAATAGCTCAGATAAAATTACTTGTGATATAATTAAGCTTGCGTGATAAATACGATTAATCATTATTAACCTAGATTTTAAACTAATTGCGATATGGAAGACCTGTTGGGTCCTGCCAGGGACTACCAAGAAAGACACATGAAAATGTTGAATGATTTTCGTCGGATACATGAGCAGTGTGATAAACATTTCTCACACCAAATCATTCAACTGTAGGCCATCTGCTCGCATCACAGTCATAGTTACAATGAAAGCTCCGATTTCTCACTTGTCCACGAATTGCAAGAACTTTCATTTTCATCTGATAGGCATCTTTCACTGCACACTTAAGTGTACCTCAATAAATGGTTCATTGTGCTGCATTTCATCACCATACATAAATGGGTCAAAATCCTCCATATTCTTGTGCAATAATACGGTGACATGAGTGGTCGAGAAAATCAGGATGATCTTCATCAGGGTCTATATCTGTAATAGTAGATTAGATTGATTCAAAGATTTTTCCTTAACCACGTGTATATAGTCGATTTCTACTGCGAAACAATTCTAGACTTGAGATGCATGAAGGTCAAACTCGCTTGATATTTTGCTTCATTATCGGCATTTTTGGAGATAGAATTATCAATGATTGCTACACTAATGCAACTAACGAATATTAAACACATAAATATATTCACACATATGAACATGGCATGATCCACTGAGAAACGATGGTTATAACACACATTGGTAGACCTCAAACATATAGTGAAGGCCTACATAGGAATTTTTGGCAGGTGACTTTTTTGTGACAGTGACCATTTTAAAGCGCTGGCAGTGTAGCAACATGTGGATCTTTTATTTATGTTCAACCCTGTCTTTGTGTGTTGATGGATTTCTTATTATTTGAAAATAGGGCAGGTGACTTTTTGTGACAGTGACCATTTTGAAGCACTGGCAGTGTAGCAACATGTAGATATCTTTTATTTATGTTCAACCCTGTCTTTGTATGTTGATGGACTTATTATTATTTGAAAATAGCACCACTATTAGCAACCAAACGAATGAAAAATCATCACATCAGGAACCCCAAATACCAACTTACAAGACAGCCTACAGGATTATATTCTCACAAATGTAACACATGAAACTCGTATATAATCTATCAAAACAGCTAAATACATGCACTTAAAATTATTTGCAGTAAAAATCGAATCTTCAGGAAAAGCAGCTGACCGAAAATATTGTGAAGACACTAAGGTCCTTCAGGGCTTAAACTAACATTTAAATTTCAATAGATACATTGATAAATATTCATGCTTGCTTTTGTGAAACTTACTGCACTTAATCACGATTGTCTACAGCGAGGAATTTAAGCATAGTTCTTTTGAAATGAATGTGTGCATATTTCCTAAGAATGCTTCGCATAACATGCATTCATGATGTAATGTAAGCTTGGGATTGATTTTACTTGATGTAGACTGGTTGCTTAGTGTCATAAAAGCGAACGGTAAAAGGCGAATATAAGAAACATCGAAATTTCAAAACGGCGAAATATATAAATAGCGTACTATGCAATGCTCGAGCGCTGTGCAGAACTAAGTACATACTCGTAGTAACATTTCATCTCAACATTTTAATAAGGCCATGTTTCCTTTAGTGTACATGTAGTTGCTTTACATGAATTTTTATACAAATGGGTTTCCTTCAAGGGAACAGTATTGCAAAAATTGTACCCTAAAAGTAATCATGTAGCAAAATGAAGTAGGATCGACATGGTCAATAACTAGTTTAAGTGAACCAAAAATCCAAAGTGAGTAAAAGAGGAAGTTTGAAAGGCAAAAGCTGATCAATAACCGATTTGTTATGGAGGCAAAGAAATAAAGACAATGTCGTCATACTATTAAAAAGAAACATTTCGAGATAGACATCCGTCTACAGTAAACTGCCTTATGGTAGTTTCATGGAAAAATGGTGTCGTGTCTCATGAATCACTAAGAATTAAGAGCGGAGTGAGAAGAACCTATGTAGACTGTACGTGTAAGCTGGCAGCAGACGACAAAAACTTACGAATCAGAGGAGATAGATATAGAGCACCTATCTGCTAATGCAACCAAATGATTCAGGTAAATGTAAATTTGTAAGTCAAATATGTGTGCATTGAACGAACATTTAGTTAAATTTTCGGTGCAATAATTTCTAGGTATCAAGTTAGAATCAAGGCTCAATAATGATAGAAAATGGGCTACTACAATTTTAAAGAGCAATAGGCCTATACCGAAGATAGACAAGAAAAGTCATAAAAGTTACAACACGCAGTCGATGACTTTCTTCAAGGACTCCCATTCCGCATCTTTGGAGTCAAACACGGCCTTCGGAACATTGAGTGCTGTGTAGAAGCTCCACTGAGATGGAGATGTTGGACATCAATCATTCTATACGAACAAGAGCAACATATTAATCAGGGGCTTATCCTGTGGGTGTGGGGATTCTGTGGGTAGGGGGTGGGGTGGGGATTCAAATATCAATCCCCACGGCAACCCTGAGCAATACTATGACCCTATGATTAACGTATTATACAGCTAGATTTGGCTTATCGGTGAACCTTCATACGGTGGTTATAGAACCCATAGAAGCATTAATTGCATTCACTCTCCGTGAAATGATCCCAAATACCAACAAAAACACACAACAATTGATACCACATGTAAGATTACTATGATATCTTAACTCCAATCATTAGTTTCCATAATCGAAAGTTGGATCAAAAGCACAAGAAACCACTATATTGAGCAATTCTCAAAAACATGAAATTTTCAAACTAAACCCTATCTGGGGCTGATGGGGCACAATTGACTGAAACTTTTCTTGTAATTACATCGGCTGAGATTTGATGAATCTAATTTCCTTTGAAAGATCTCTATAGGTACGTTATCGGTGACCTTGCCTGAAAGCAGATTGATTTTTGTAATGGGGTCGCACAAGGCCGTTTTCAATAAGGCCACCTGCAATGCACTGGTTTGTCTTATTGTATGTCTCGCTGCTTTGTTGGATTTTATTGTAGTCTTTCTTGACATTCATTACAGTCGATCGAGTTGCCATTTTGTAGGTATTATGTAGGTGAGTTCAGTATGTTCAGATTTAAGAAAAACATGTACAACATACACGACATTGGACATACAGAATGTCTGACAGGCTGCGATAATTTTTTCAGTGCTTAGTAGAAAGATGATCTGTCTGAAGTAAGTGAAATGTGTGACAGCTGACGATCGTGAGAGAGAGAGTGAAAATTCCTTTCTCACAGTGTTTAGCAACTCATTACAATGGCCATCGAAGCCTCTGTCTCAAACTGTCTATCACGGCAAAGATTCACAGAAGATGATAAGAACATAGATATCGACTTCCTTCTATTTCAAACTTTTCTTCAGCCTCTGTTTAGGCGTCTTAAGTCAATTCAAGCAGACCTGAAACTTCATCGCATCATCAGTTTCCGCCATTCGTCTGTAGAGAGAGAGAGAATGAAATCCCAAACTGGCTACAATTTGACAACTGACCTTAAGTTTCTAATTGTTTTAGTTTCAAGTTCTAAAAATTTGTTACAAAATTTATTTCTCGATTTCTAAAGAGCAGGAACAATAATGATCATTCAGGATAAACAACATTTTCAGCTTAAGCACACATCTCACGGAATCTGAATCTATAAATATGATATATTCTAATCAACAGGCCTATCTTTATAGAATATTGCACTTGAGGCGTTTTGACTCAAGTCTAATTTCAAAGTGATTTGATTCAGTGATTATGAACACTATTAGCCTATTACTCGCCTTTACTGAGGTAGATCGCTAATCGATATTTTGTTGTAAAGAGCTTGAGATCGAATTTGGTCTCAGAGATTTCTAACTCTACTCCAAGTACGGCGGTATGAGTCAAATTTGACTCGTTGTATTTAAAGTGTACATTTCCCCTTGTTTCAAGCCGATAGCATGTCAAGTATCTATGACTACATGCTGTAGCATCGCCTTTAAGTTGATAAATGTATAAAATGAATAGCTTCCAGTGCCGATACATTTTGTTGACTCTAGTCAACTTTTCAAAGCACTAAAATGAATGCTTATTAAAAATCACAGTGTATGCAAATTCAAAATACACAAAATACACATAGGACAAATAATCAACTCAAGAAGAATTCAATACTGTCTGAAATCTCTTCATGAAATTATCTTCTTTAGCCTCTGTCTGAAGAAGAGTCATCTCGCGTGCTAAAAAATAGGCGTAGCACGAAATCCTTTGCCATCGTTATTGATGTGGCAGATAACTTTCAGGATGAAATATCTTTTACTAAGAACTTACTGTCTATGTACTGTCATGCGAGTTTTAAAAGGTCACCTGTTTCGATCACATAAAATTAATTGCATTTGTTGCAGGGGAACTTGTAAATTGCGTAGGAAGAATATAAGTTCTTATTTTTCTTCTGTTTCAAATGTTTTTCGGCTAAAGTTTACTGTTTTTCCACATTCTGTAATCTGACAGCATTTGCATTGTTTCCCCCCACATTTTCCCACATTTTTGTATGCCATTATCGTTGTTCGGTTTACTGATCTAAGATGGCACAGAACAGATTTCGGCTGTCTATATGCGGTCATGAATTTACATTTTTTAAACTTCTCCAAGACGCTTATACTGAATCTCTCTTGAGCACATTATTAAAAATATACATTATTTTCCTATGTTTATTTTGTGTATTTTGAATTTGCATACTCTTTGATTTCAATAAGCATTCATTTAAGTGTCTTGAAAAGTTGACTAGAGTCAACAAAATGCATCGGCACCCATTAACTTATTCATTCTTAATTTGGGATTCAAGTCTTGGGATTTTATTTTTTCAGAGTTGTACTTATAGATAGTTATGGTCCCCAACAGTTCGGTTTTCGGCCTTTATCATCAGCAGTTCATGCTAATATAAGTATTCACGACTTCGTTTCTTCTGTATTGGACGATTATTCATCTACTGCTGTCATACTCGTAGCTCTTGATTTAAAAAGGCCTTCGATTGTTTAGAGCATGGAAGCTTACTCAGGTCTCTGATAAGTACAAACTTGCCACGTGATTTTTTTTATTTTGTGTTGTGACTTCGCCGTCAAAGGGTAAAATTCAGAAAGGACTGTTTGAGCTCGATTGTGCGCGTCACCTCTGGCGTCCCGCAAGGAGGAAAACTTTCTCCGTTTTTATTCTGCGTACATATGCGAACTTTGCAAACATCGAACAATGATGCTTTCATTTCCAAGTATGCTGATGACGTCGTTGGCATTCCCATTTGCGCAAATGTAGACATGGAACTTTTTATCAGAGAGGAAATTCAACACGCAGAAAATTGGTGTAACACTCACGGGTTAGAACTGAACAAAAAGAAAACGAAAATTATGAATATCAAGAAGCCTCATCTTTCTGTTCTTTGACCATCCAATGTTGAATTCGTGCGGTAGATTCGGATTCTTGGTGTGATCTACAATCAAGCATTTTCTTGGGATAGCCATGTACAGAATATCTGCAAAATCGCGTGTCAACGACTCTATGTGATCAAACGTTTGAAGACTTTCTTACAAATACCTGATCTCATTCGACTTTATAATGCAACGGTTTTGTCTATTCTGGAATACAATGCACCGTTATTTATAGGCATGAATAAAATAAACTCGAAAAAGCTTGAGAGAGTAAAAAAGAGATCTCATCGAATCATATGCGGACTCGACTGTCAGTCCCAAAAGTTCACTCCATCGCACCTAAGAAGGCAGAATGCAGCATTGAAGCTGTTTCATGGTATCTCCGATCAAAGAAATCCTCTTCATGCACTCTTACCAGATACGTTGCCTCGATCTCGAACACTACATATAGAGAGAGTTCCACTGTCTCGAACTGTTTCTCGTCAGTCCTCTTTCCTTCCTGCGTGTATCACTTTGTGCAATCAAGTTTGTAAACATGTGTAAGATTTCACGCAGAATTGAATTTATTTATTTTTCGATTATTTTTGAGCCAACGATGACTTAATTAGTGTTATGTGATGCTTTTCATTACAAGAAATAAACATTTTGCTTACTTACTTACTTACTGACATAGATTCAACATTTGCATTTAAAATGTTTCTATATTTATAATGCTCTCATGACTTTAACTAGAATTCAATGAAGTTATTGAGTTTTTTCTAATTCAGATAATACCGCCACCCTTTTGAACAAAGAACAAAGATGTAACAGTCATAAACATCAAATTGAGACAATCGCATGAACTCTCCTCGGATCACCTTCGCTTCAGAAAAAACTCCAATATTCTGTATAAAAATATGGACCACACCTCAATTGGAACAATAAACCTAATATGTTTATGAGGCTTCATGCTGATTAGATAATTTCACAATGATCTCTTTTATTATTACGATTGCATTCTTGTCAATGGCACAATGAAGACATAGGACAATAAATCCTCAAAATATTTCACATTCTGCCTCCATCAACATGCATTGTCTGACATCTAAATAGAACTTGACGAGTAGACCAGAAAGTGAGAGGAAACCTGATTTCATTACTAGACGAAGCTATGTATCTTGGATAAACAGTCAATAATAAAGTGTCATGTGTCGACAGGTTGGAGCAAGTTTGAGTTAATAATGTGACGGTTGATGTATATAAAGGATAAAAATTTGACATAAGAATGTTGAAACCATATGAACATAACTCGAGAGGAGTTCAGGTCATTTATTTAGAGACCTATCAAATACCTGCAGACATTAAGTTTTGATGAGGAGATGCTATTATGTTCCAGACTGTCAGTAGGATGAGTTTTTATCTGAAATGCTTCACAGGAAATTTATATCACTGGTATTATGGAACGCCTGCGTTTCACCCACTCAAGAGTCACCATTCAAATTAAGCTGCGATGGGCGAAAGTTGCATGTCGCGTGCTGATTCCCATGGTAGTACTTCGTGCAACAAAGTCATTAATCACAAGTACTAAAAAACAGTTTAGATTTGCTTTCGAGGAAAAAATAGAATCAAGTGATACTGACAATTATTTATCGGATTTTGCTTGCCACTTTTTCTTGAATAGAACCCACAGATGAATGCACCCACCCCACCAAAATCTATCAATTAAGAAGTCGTAACGAGAGATCCTTCTGCTTTTATGAAACCGCTGCCAATGTAATGTGACAAGGTATAAGTGTGACGTTTATATGGGCTTGCGGCCTAACACGTCATATAATTGACCAGTCGACGGGAGATCATTTTATGTTTTCACAAGTTGAATCAGCGAAACTCCCCAAAGTTTGGTCGAGATTTATAATTTAAAGTCAAAAAATGAAACACTGCAGACGGGCCTTCGGCATCCTGCGCCTTTTATCGGTCGATGGTATGGTCGACTTTGGGGAGTTTTGCTGATTCAACTTGTGAAGCTATTATTGTTCAGCAGCTGGCATAAATGTCAGTTTTTGATTTCTGAATAATCGACATGTTTAATTGTCCCACTGCTTCTCTCAAACATAATGGAATATATCAGTTTTTTTAAAGAAATCTTTTTCATTGTTATCTTCAGCACTTCTTAGCATAGTGACATAATCGATAGCCTCTCAACTGGTACTTATAAAAATTGATATAAAACGATAATTTTCTAACTCATCCCTGCCTCACCCCAAGGTGGACTACAAAGTAACACTAGCAATCGGGTAGGTGGGGCAGCCTTCAAATACTCGCAACTGTCATCAGTAAAGGTCTTCCAACGAGAGGGGTGGTACCTCCTCCCGAGGTGCACAGTCTCGAACCCTGGACCTTCTACACTTCCGCACAACAGCCCGGCCTTTGTCCAACTGAGCCATCGTACTATTCACCTGAAAAGTGCTGTGAACATAGACCCAAAGCCAGAATTTCTATTTAACATTAACATAGATTTTTGAGAGCAATAATGTGGGACATTTGAAGGCGCATAGACGCCTGAAAATACCTTAGATTATTGTCCTCAAAAATCCATGTTAATGCGATGTTGTTGCATTATACCAAATTTAGACGTGTAACTTGTGCATGTTCAAGAAATCTTTTAGAGGCCTCCATCAAATTACAAAAGTTTGCAGTGCTTGCAGAAAGGAAATTTGCATGGCAATTCTTTCTCTTTCCCTCTCTCTCTCTGCCATGGTAAACCTTAGGCAGTGTTGGGCATCGTTAAAATGAAAGTTTGTTCCGCTAACTAAAAAATGTAGTTCCGTTAACAATAATCCGTTAATTTGGGAGCAAAGTAACGAAAGTTAATGTTAAACCGTTTATTCGTTAAATTTTATGTCATCTTTAAAATCGTATTTTAGTTAACATTGTGTCTTCACAGATTAATTTCCTGCTATTCTTAGTTTCTTTATTTTTCTTCGGCTATGGATCCGTACACCTCTTATGAAAACGTATAAGCCTACATCGTTGCTATGCATGCAGCTTTTCTCGAAAAAGACATAAATCATCTTACAGCAGTTCTCAGGCCAATGTGTCTTACAAAATGTGAAGTCGTTGCATACAAGGCTGACATATTCTTCCTGCACTAAGGAAATTTGTTCGGCACTTCGGAGCATGAGCGTAGACGAAATGAGACCGCATGGAGGAACAGAATCGATTATTGTGACCTTGTATGACTGCGCTCCTGACACTGTCTGCCTTATTGTATGATGAGAATAGCTTCACTCAAAAACCGATGCGAATTCTGTATGACGCCGCGCGTTGTTGTCAGTGTGCACGATGAACGAAGGTGAAGCAAGTTAACTCAGTCTTCAAAAGTCTGTATGTATAGTTAGTTGACTTGACACCATGAGCTGAGCTCTCAGCCGCATATTTAGTACAAAAAGTTGACGGATTAACGGACTACCTTGAGAGTAACGGAAGTTAAACTAATTGCTAACTTTTTTAGAGAGTTAAAAAGTTAAAAAAAAGTTAACTCCCCTAATTAACGGTTTAACGGATTAACGCAAGTTAGCGTATTGTGCGTATTCATACAGAGTAGTCTTGCAGCTTTTTGAGCATTGATAAGACTAGGCGAAAGATCTCGGTGTTGACTTTATTTTAACTTTATATGCAGTGACTTCGAGAAACTTTGTGACATTTTTCCTGTACAATAACGTTTAAATGTTTATATGTTTTTCACATCCTACATCTACAAATCAAGTCAAGTGGCTTCTCCGTTACAAAAGTTTTCGTCTATAGTTCTCTGCACAGACTTGTATATGACCTGAATATTGGGCCGGACCGGCCCCCGCCAGTGAAGGAAAGTCCCATCGAAACCGCTCATTTCGGTTCACTTAGCACCTATGCTTTTGGTGATCCATGGGAATGTGCATCTATAACTTCACAGTTGATCTTTCTGAATATCTGATGTTTGGATCTGTACAACTGATGAATGTGAGTTGCATTTTTGCTATATGCTAATAATAGCCCGTCAAACCTCTTGTTTGGTTAACGGATAGCAACTTGGATGACGGATAACATAATCGACTTAAAAGTAAAATCGCTTCGGGGTAGGAAATTAGACTTCGGGGTAGGAATAGCATGAGAATCAACGCTGCCATCGACATCGAAGTTCAAGCGTGTGTGCCAATTTTCCCTGGCCCACGTGTAAACTGAAGTGAGTAAGTAACCTTGCCTTCAAGTTTCTGCGTTCATTTTTCACTTAATTGACTGATGTTTCGCCTAATTGATTACAACAGTAAATCACAACGATAGCCTCTTTTGGTTCTTGTGATTCACGCGCATGTCTTTACTGTGAAAACTTTCGAAGTATCTAGTCTGTGATTTCTTTGGCATTTGATAAATTTTCATGGCAGTTTCTTCGATGACGCGTATTTTGTAGAGGTACTAGGGAGTATGCAATCACACTTCTTCCTTCATTTTCAAACATTTTTTTACTAGTCACTCAAAACGTGCGTGATCGAACAATAAGATAAGCAATGCAATCCCAAAGTGCTAATCTGGAATAGCTGTCGCATCATTAATTAGTTATACAAAATTTAGATCTATTTACACTTTCTTGCTTTGTATAGGGCAATCTGAATGACTATGGAAAAATTCAATAAATAAACCATGCTGCATAAAAATGACTGAATAAACATGTTCATAACTCTTAGAGATGCAGCTATACTGAAATATATCTGTTGCTCGTAAAAATCTATATTTGTCTTTCAAAGGAGCAAATACCGTTCCTAGTTGCCATAGCATACATTTTAAATGCATAACTGTCAAAGCCTTTAGTCATGCAAATCAAAGTCTCTTGGAATACATCGATTCGCTTCATTCTTATTCGTGGCACTAGTTGAAAATTATTACCTAGGCAAATTTGGAAGTTGATCATTATCAAAACTTCTAGATGTCATTCAACCTTTGTCAAGAAATAGTAACAAATGACAAATTTTATTGCTGATTCATTTATGAATTTGATTCATGCTATGAAATAAAAAAGTACATTTGACCAATGCACGTTGAAGTGCCCCTTGCTGGACTATCGGCCGTCACAATTATGACTCAGACTTCTTTGTATTTTATATCTTTTATATCGTCCATACAATTCCCAATATTGATGTTCGCTGAAAATTTGCGATTACAATAATTTCTGGAACTTTTTTGATGCCTTATTAAAGAATATAAAGATATCCTCAGACTTGAACAATTTACGCACGAAAATTCTTTGGCAGCCGCATAGACGCTGCGTTTTCTCCCTACAAGGGCTCGTCAGTACGACCGGGAATGGCCCAAACTGGTTTAAAATATCGATGCTGGCTTCACAAGCTGAAGGACTGCATAACGGGTTGCTCTGCGTTTAGTTATCCTGGCCTTGCTGGGAGGCTGATAATCATAAAGATTGCATGGAGTGCCAGTTTGCCTTATTATGCATGTACATCAATCATTTTCGCACTGTATCATGTAATTTTCACTTCAGTGGATTAATTCCGCACCTCTCTTCTTATTCGGCTGACGCATTTATACTTCATAGTTTTTATCTATCAGACCTATCTTAAATCGATTTATGTCCTGCTCCTCACTTTGTGCAGGAATATAAACTTTAAGCTCAAGACTAATGATTCCACAATTTTCGCAATATTTCGCAATATTGTGAATGTTTGCGCCAGGCGCCAACCAAGGATTTTAAGATTCGAAATAACAACAGGTGGCTAATAGACATGTACTTGATATTTGTAAAAACACAGACACGGTTTGTTACTTTCGAATATCATCCAAAGCAATTTGTAGTTCACTTTTGCTCATAGCTTGTTATTTCCACAAAATTAATCATTCTAATTAGCTTTCTTATCTACTAAATGAACTTTATTAAAGGTTCAAATGAACAAAGCTTGAAATGTTTTTACTTTTTCCTATTAATCGCTCGCAAATGCGAAACATTATGTTCTTGCCATCATTCTAGCAAAGAGTCAAGGAAGTATTGGATATCGACATTCAATAACAATTTATTTAAGGCTAGGTATCAATTCTCGGCAGCTTTAAGTAAATGAAATTTAACATTTCTTCCACTTAGCAAATTCGATTTAACATATTTTAGGTGGGACAAGAAATAATAACGCTGTCCGCACATTACATTGGCTCTACCAAAGATGCATGTATATTCATGAAACTCTATTGCGTGTAAAGTGACATGCTGATCAGCTCAAACTTGCCTAATCTGATACATTAAATCTTCCTTACTGAATTTAACTGCCCATGTTTCGCAAATGAATATTTCCTAAGCGCGTGGAATGAGTCCTAGCAGTTTCTACCGGTTACTATAGGTTAGCTTGGCGAGAGCGGCAGTAGTTGCCACGCCAGGGTAGCTTGGTAGCATGGCTTCCGGACACTCTTAGACAGGAATGGGCACTTTTGTGACACAGAGCACAAGCACACTTTAGCAGCACGTAAGTGATGAATAGGCTTTCGAAGTATTCAACGCATGCGTGTCGTAACAAAACTGAATATATTCACGGACTGAGTTGCATAGTTCCGCGCTCAAATTTCTGACCACGCATGAAATGTTTGCTTTCAGTTCCTCTTGACATATTGTATGTTAAATTGCCAAAAACACTAATGTATGGACTTAAAATCTTGTGGTAAATTCAAGACTATAGCTGTGCATTTAACTGTTTATGATCATTGAAATGCATTTTCTCTTTGCAGATATGCCGAAAATCTTCCAATTGTTACTCTTGTGTGTTTTGTCAATCGTAGCTTATGCCTCGGCGACCGATTCGGTCAATGAAGATCATGTAATCTCTTCTCGAGCTGCGATGGGTCGTCTGCCGTGGGGGAAGCGAGCAGTGATGGGTCGTTTACCATGGGGAAAACGAGCCGTTATGGGACGACTACCTTGGGGCAAGAGAGCAGTAATTGGTCGATTGCCATGGGGAAAGAAAGCTGTGATGGGTCGGTTACCATGGGGAAAAAGGGCTGTGATGGGCCGTCTTCCCTGGGGAAAAAGAAACAGTGATGCTGAGGAGACTGAAAAACGTGGAGTTTGGAGTAATGATGCATGGGGCAAACGTGGTGTTTGGAGCAACGATCCATGGGGAAAACGTGGTGTTTGGAGCAACGATCCATGGGGAAAACGAAGTGATTTCGATTCTGAAATTGACTCTGACGATGATCAAAAGAAAAGGTCGTGAATCGCTCCTAAACAATGTGTATAACTCGAGCTACACGATGATTAGAAATGGCAATGATTTTATATGACTATTACCGCTAGCCAAGAAGTTATCGCTCTTAAAGATCTTTTGTAAAATCATAATGAGCACTTTTGTGGTATTTTTTAATTGAGAGTTGCTAAAACATTTATTGTAAATTAGTTAAGATCTAAAATTTCTCGTTACACATTCCACCCTTCGCAATGATTCATTCTACACCTTTACTGCTAATCGTAGCGAATTGATGGATATATCAAATTAAAGTTCATTAACTGAAACCTTCGTTTTCATTACAGTAAGGATGATATCATCAACGGATTATTAAGGGATGGGGCATGTCTTCGGCAATGACAAATTAAAGATAAAACTAAGACATAAAGCTATTTCAAAGGCGCTTGAAATCTTGTACTTATATTGTTAATCGAAGACGTTGGAGTAGTTTGCTGACTCCAAACTTATTTACAATGGAGATAACTAGAATGTTAGACAATCATCATGCCTAGAAGGTTGGGTAGTAGAGCGGAAAGCCTCAACTCAATATGTTTATAAATCTGCAACAAACTTCTTTGAATAGAAGATGCCTTTAGAGAAATGTACTCTTATGTGGAGTATTAATATACAATAATGAGAGGCGATATAATTATAATACATAATTAATATGAAAAAGAGACGTCCATCCCTTGCATACATAAAGGAGTAGTCTAAAAAAATTTACATTGTAGGTCCACCATCTAACCATAGAAATGCATTGTTTATCTGAATTTGACTGGAATGGACCAAAAACCAAGCTGGGGAATGAACCACCAATCAAATCTTAGATTTACACATGTACATATGTGACTGATTGTACCATTGTAATCATACAGTGGTTGCCAAGTGTTTCTATAAGTGAAAATGCTTGCGAATTTTGTGTCGATACTGTGTTTTGCACGAAACTACATTTCCCTTCTAGAGATCTTATTGCTATCCATTTCTATGATCTATACACACGTAGATAGTTTAATGTATAAAACGAAGAGAAGGTCAGTAATAAAATGTATTGAATAACTTTCGACTACGTCTTTGTCAATTCAATAAAACAGCAACTACCTCTAACACAGTAACAAGAAAATAAGATTCTTTATTCAATTTAGAAAGCCTTCTTTTCTTGTTGACTAGAGGTAATTGCTGTTTTATTGAATTGACAAAGACGTAGTCGAAAGATATTCAATACATTTTATCATTGACCTTGTCTTCGTTTTATAAATTAAGCATTTATAGGTCAATGGTGAACCGAATTTATACACGTAAATAGTCAATTCAGAGAAGCCAACTTGCTCTTAATTCTCACATATATGAGTTTTGCTTGGCTGATGTAATAATGACGAACAGTTTTTGGAAATACGGAATTACCAACGGTTGTGGTCTATCAGCAAATATATAACCAATTAGCAAACAAAGTTAACAAAATTAACAAAACAAGTTAAGGTGCGTGAGGAACACGAGACAGGTATTTTATTAAAAAACGCGGCAGCCATCAAATGTAGTGGTCAGAAATCTATAACTGTCTACGTCATGATTAATAGCTTTTGAAATTCAAAATTATTGTTTGGTATGGCGTTGACCGACTATTGGCTCCGATAGTAGAAGTGGACTATCTGTTGTGCATCATAGGATCGCGCGATATAATTATTGGCATTCATACATTTCTAAGTAATTTACATGCTTGTTGGTGGGACAGAATTTTCCGTCCCATTCGTACCGAAAAACACTAGAATTCCCATTGAATTCATGCATTATTACGTTTTTAGACTTTAAATTTCTTCTATTATACTTGCCAGTATAGAGGTGGGCGCTGCTACTTGCTCGCCTGCAATTTGCCATTCTGCTATCTCCTACAGCTATCTTTAAGTCATTTTTTTTGCTTCGACTGCATCCCTTCCCTACGATACATGTATATGACGGCTACTTGAAGGTCCATATTATAGTGCTGTTGAGTACCAACTTTATGATTAGCAAGAAGCCTGTTGACAGGAGATCAAAAATGTTCAGAGCAAGTTGTGGTGTATAATATACACAGAACTGCTGAGAAATAAAATTGTGATGCCGAATTTTTTACCACGAGCTTCCAATTTGAAAATGAATTTGAGCACACTATCCAATTAACGGTTCGGCTACGTCAACTCAAATCCTAGTTAATCTACGTTTGGGGTCATATATGACCCCAGAGGTAGCAATGTAAATCTGATCCAAAAAATCCACAAGAATCTGATTTTTTGATACTTGCAATTACACGACACACAATCTAGAATCGAAAATTAGAATCATGTAATCAAGTTATGTTGCGCAGTATCAGAAATAATTTGTTGTGGACCTATTATTTGTTTAATTCATAAATAGGAATAGATAAGCAATGCATTGCATCCACAAACAGTAAGATCAAAACGTTTCATCCACTTGTCTTAATTTTACAGACACGGCTTAAAATTTTGATTGAAAAAATATTACAATTACTCTGCATGAAAATTTGAAATTGGCGACTCATGCAGCGCATAATAAAGACATAGGCCTACAACAACTTTTAAATTACTCTTACAAATAAAGCGTTGGCAATCATTACAACGAGCTTGCACTTTCTATTCTTTCGATCGGTCACACATGATGCATAGATCTCGCTTCTGGAGACTTTGGTTTTCTCGAGTGATGACTTCAATGGGAGACCCACTGAGATACATATGGTCTGCTTATGATACAGATGAATTCACGGTCTTGCTTGTTTGCCCGTATCGCACATGATTTTCACACATCGAATAACCAAGATTCAAGAGAGAAGTACACCACTTCGTAGACCTCTGGTTGTTGTTCTGAAGATGTAGTCGTTTGCGGTAACATCAAAAAAATTGAAAGTCAGTTCAAATGCCCATCCTTAGCATTTTCTTTTTGAGATACAGGCATAAAGACGCACTACGTGGTCCAAATTATCAACGCCTGACTTCGTTGAGTTGTATGCCTGTCATGTCAGGCTTTCCATCATGTGACTCTCCTTGCAAATGCTCGGTAGCGGGAAGTAGTAATGAACTTGTTCCTTTGTCCCTAAGAGAGAAGCCCCATTTATGTTTCATTGTAGTTGGAAAGAACCAATATAGAATGATGGTGGTTTTATTTTCTGTTTCTTTTATTTTAAGAAACAGAAAATAAAACCATCATCATTCTATATTGGCTCTTTCCAACTACAATCAAATAATGAAAAATAGCCAAGACAATATATTCAAAACCCATTTATGTTGCACCGATAAAAATAAATAGAAGAACCTCTATCTACCACGACCAACTTTCGCAACGACTGAAATTCATCTACGATTCACAACGTTTCTCATTACGATTCATCTACAGTAGTAAGCAAGTGACAAACACTCGACCGGCGCCCCCCCCCTCTGGAACGGCAGAGTGTCGTGGTCGGCCGCCGTGGTGCTTCGGGTCTGAGTCCCCCCCCCCCTCTGGAACGACAGAGGTTGTGGTCTGTCGTGGTGTGCCGGCCAGGTGGGTTCCCGTTCACAACATGTTCGCTGACTCCCCCCCCCTCTGCAACGACAGAGTGTGAGACTCGGGTGAGTTGGTCCGACCGCCTGGTTGACGTGGGCGACCGTCTAGGTTGACGTGGGCGACCGCCAGGATTAGTCTTGAGGCTATAGTGTGTGATGTTTTTGGTGCAATCTGCTGAATGTTGGGTTGTAAAATGGGTTGTTTCGAGTGGAAGGAGTGGTCGGATGAGAAAACGGAGGTCGGATTCGTGTTCAGCGTGAAATTCTGCATCGGTAGGGTGAGTTTCAAGGCAATCGGTGAGAAAAAATTTTTCTTCAAAATTTTAACAGAGTTAGAATTTGGGACGTTTTGGTGTGTAGCGCCCAAGCGAAGCATCGGATGAGAAAACGGAGGCCAGATTCGGAATCTACGTGAAATTTTGGGTTAGGAAGGATGTTTCCAGCGAAATCGGAGAGAAAAAATTTTCACTGACGTCCCCCCCCTCTGGACAGCTTGCTTCGATTTTGGCTTCTAGTGGACGGATTTTGTCGTGCGATAGCTCGTTTGAAAGCTAAGAGTGAGACAAATTCAGTGAAAGAATCGGCTTGTTCCTATCTGTCTTCGTTTAGATGTGAGACGCCATTTAAGATTTTGGGACATTGGCGAAAAACGACAGAGTTAGAATTTGGGACGTTTTGGTGTGTAGCGCCCAAACGAAGCATCGGATGAGAAAACGGAGGCAAGATTCGGAATCTACGTGAAATTTTGGGTTAGGAAGGATGTTTCCAGCGAAATCGGAGAGAAAAAATTTTCACTGACGTCCCCCCCCTCTGGACAGCTTGCTTCGATTTTGGCTTCTAGTGGACGGATTTTGTCGTGCGATAGCTCGTTTGAAAGCTAAGAGTGAGACAAATTCAGTGAAAGAATCGGCTTGTTCCTATCTGTCTTCGTTTAGATGTGAGACGCCATTTAAGATTTTGGGACATTGGCGAAAAACGACAGAGTTAGAATTTGGGACGTTTTGGGCTCTAGCTTCAAAACGAAGCATCGGATTGGAAAACGGATTTCAGATTTGGAATCAGCGTCAAATTCTTTATCTGTATGGTGAGTTTCAAGTCAATCGAAGAGAAAAAATTTTCAACATTTTTCGAAAAAACGACAGAGTTAGAATTTTTGCGATGGCTGCCTACTGTAGAGCCAAAACGAAGCATCGGATGGGAAAACGGAGGCCAGATTCGGATTCAGCGTCAAATTCTACATGGAAATGGTGTATTTCCAGCTCAATCGGAGAGAAAAAATTTTCACTGACTTCCCCCCCCCTCTGGACAGCTTGCTTCGATTTTGGCTTCTAGTGGACGGATTTTGTCGTGCGATAGCTCGTTTGAAAGCTAAGAGTGAGACAAATTCAGTGAAAGAATCGGCTTGTTCCTATCTGTCTTCGTTTAGGTGTGAGACGCCATTTAAGATTTTGGGACATTGGCGAAAAACGACAGAGTTAGAATTTGGGACGTTTTGGTGTGTAGCGCCCAAACGAAGCATCGGATGAGAAAACGGAGGCCAGATTCGGAATCTACGTGAAATTTTGGGTTAGGAAGGATGTTTCCAGCGAAATCGGAGAGAAAAAATTTTCACTGACGTCCCCCCCCTCTGGACAGCTTGCTTCGATTTTGGCTTCCAGTGGACGGATTTTGTCGTGCGATAGCTCGTTTGAAAGCTAAGAGTGAGACAAATTCAGTGAAAGAATCGGCTTGTTCCTATCTGTCTTCGTTTAGATGTGAGACGCCATTTAAGATTTTGGGACATTGTCGAAAAACGACAGAGTTAGAATTTGGGACGTTTTGGTGTGTAGCGCCAAAACGAACCATCGGATGAGAAAACGGAGGCCAGATTCGGATTCAGCGTGAAATTCTGCATCGGTAGGGTGAGTTTCAAGTCAATCGGAGAGAAAAATTTTCACTGACGTCCCCCCCCTCTGGACAGCTTGCTTCGATTTTGGCTTCCAGTGGACGGATTTTGTCGTGCCATAGCTCGTTTGAAAGCTAAGAGTGAGACAAATTCAGTGAAAGAATCGGCTTGTTCCTATCTGTCTTCGTTTAGATGTGAGACGCCATTTAAGATTTTGGGAGATTGGTGAAAAACGACAGAGTTAGAATTTGGGACGTTTTGGGCTCTAGCTTCAAAACGAAGCATCGGATTGGAAAACGGATTTCAGATTTGGAATCAGTGTGAAATTCTTTATCTGTATGATGAGTTTCATGTCAATCGGAGAGTTTCAAGTCAATCGGCGAGAAAAATTTTCAACATTTTTCGGAAAAATGACAGAGTTAGAATTTTTGCGATGGCTGCCTACTGTAGAGCCAAAACGAAGCATCGGATGGGAAAACGGAGGCCAGATTCGGATTCAGCGTCAAATTCTACATGGAAATGGTGTATTTCCAGCTCAATCGGAGCACTAGAACCGGAGATAGACGGGTTTTTTAGTGTTTGGATGATGGGTGTTACGTCATCAGCTGATCGCCACACACTATATAAGCTGGGAACCGAGAGAGACTTGTCATTTAGAGGAGAACGATTGTCAGAGGTAGGTCGTCTCTCTGAGCTCCGATGATAGCTTCGGACATTCCAAATTCCGAGTTTCTGTAAGAAACCGACTTAGAAAATTTCATTGCTGATATCAGCTAAGGCGTCAGACTTAGAGGTTCGCCAGGAGATGGCCTTCGTCTCCAGGCCATAAAAGACTCCAAAACTTTAAAGGCTTGTAACTTTGCTTCTACAAGTCCGTTTGACTTGATTCAAAAAAGGTTCGGTCGCTATTGACCTGCCCTAAGTGATAAACTACTTATAAAATTTCATAAGTAGTGCTAAAAAGTTGAAAAATTTAAATTCACTAGTTTTGGAGGTTTTCTGGGGTTTTCGACCCTGCTGAAGTCAATGAAAGCATTTTTAATGATGTCTGAGCCAGTCTTCTCATGGTATAAGCGGCTTTTCACTGAAAGCGAGCAAGACACGGAGAGTTTTGCTGTAATATTCCACTGACAGGGTGTTCCTTCGGGACGGCGGACGATGCCGTAGTGATAAGTGTGGCAAGGGAATGTGTCATATTTGAGACCGTAACCGCTGGGACAACTCATGTCTCATGTTGGACATTTGACACAGCTCTCAACGTAGCACTTTGAACGCCAATCGGTTGAGTCTTAGCTATCTTGTCATGGGTGGCCTCTAAACATCTCCATTGCAAAACGCTGGTGAATCAAGCTCTCTACGGCTTGCTATCAAGCTGATCAAAGCAATAACTTGGGATGTTTCCTCAAGGTTTTCAAGTATGCTGAGTTCAAATCTGCTATCAGATTTCAAATTTAACTAAGTCTAAGGCAGCTTTGAGGGGTTAGATCCCAGCTACTGTTCACTACCTTTGACTCGACGTTACTGTTACCACTTCGGGGCAGTGACAATGATGTCTTAAGCTGTAAATAGCGGGTATCGGGGAAGATCTCTCACTTCCCTAGTGATCAGTACAAGGCCTTCGGGCTGTCGACGGGATCGAGTGCCACTCACTACACTCAAATCTATCATTCCTCACTAAGTGTAAATTACTGACTATACATTTGTCCTGCTATCAGGTTGTTTTGACTTGCTATCTAGTTGAATAGTATCTTGCTATCAAGAGATTCACTTCTGCTCATAAAGCACATCATCGCTGTAATACCTCCTTTGCTCGAGCGTTCCTTCGGGACGGCGGGTACTGCCGTAGAGGGATTGTGTTGCACGGGTTGTTCGTCGTTTGTTAGACCGAAACCTCTGAGCCGTTGCTCATGTTGGGCATTCGACTTCATACTCAACGTGACGTTTTCTCTCGCCAGGTCAGAGTACTTCAGCCATTCGACAAAGGTTAGTCTTTATGATATGGAGTAGAGTGAAATGTAATTCATTAGATGCCCCTTCAATGATTGCTCCCATGATAAACGTTGATGAGACAAATGAAATGATTCTCATCTTCCTTTTTCAGTGATTGAAATCTACTAACATACTACCGTATAATCGGCCACTATGGGGCAAGACATGATAGAGCCTTCAATGTGCTTTGCCCTGGGCAGTCTTTAGACTGGCGAATACTATCATTAAATTGAATCTGCTATCAGTCAACTTGAACGTTGCGTCGCATTAGAGGGGTATATAAACCACTGCCTCTCATTTCATTTCAATCATGCAGACGCCGAACAGTCAAGTCAGCTCTCCTCGCGGACCGCAGTTAAGGCCGCGAAATTTATTTGAGGAGTTTGTCAGGCTAGAGGAGCAAGACAGAGTTTTTAATAATCTTGCTCGGATTGGCAATCCGATGACAGCAACTGCTGTCAATCCAACGGAATGGCGCTACATTCCACTTTTTAGCCATGTACCAGTTAGTGTGGAAGTCGACAGTGCTACCAAAGAGAGAGTCAAAGACTCTCTCAGTAGAATTGGTAGGGTGTAAGATGACATTACTCCCGAGAACGAACCATCGGCTCTCTTAAGGGCCACCATGGGGCAAGACATGATAGAACCTCCTCGCGGTTTGCCCTGGGCAGTCTTCGGACTGGCGAATACTATCATTAAGTTGAATCTGCTATCAGTCAACTTGAACGTTGCAAATGAAGTTCGGTGTAATACTTCCTTTCGACGGGCGTTCCTGTAAAGGGCGGCGGTGAAACCCGTAGCTATGTATACCGCAAGGGACATTCGGCAATGGTCAATCTTGTTAAACCTCTCTGCGTCATGTTTGCAAGTGATTGCCTCTGTCTCAACGTAGTATGCATTCGCGCCAGGGCGACATTTAGCCAACTGTCGAAGGTTGCCTAAAACTTTCCATTGCATACGTTATGAGAACCATGAGTTCTACCTGTCTCTATCAATGAGACGAATTGATGAATGGAATGAAATGGGAGGACACTCACGCGCCACACGCAACATAACACACTTCTCTCTTCCGTAGTCTAACAAGCTCTTTACACATGGATCGCAGTCGATTGCTATCCCTATATCAGAAGTGTAAGCTATCTTAATTTTATCTAACACTATTTCATCTACCATTATCATCCATATGAAATGTTATAAGAATTGCAAGTTAGACTAAGCGTGCTACTATTTCCAAATGAAAAAGTATACATGGTTAAATCATCCACTTAAGCCCATCCGTAGTCTAACAAGCTCTTTACACATGGATCGCAGTGGATTGCTATCCCTGTATCAGAAGTGTAAGCCATCTTAATTTTATTTGACACTATTTCATCTATCATCATCACCCATATGAAGTGTCATAAGATTTACAAGTTAGACTAAGCGTTCTACTATTTGTAAATGAAAGATATCGTTTCAACAGTTTACAGATTGAAAATAAAGTTTCAATAGTGTGTGCGTTAGAAATAAAGCTTTATCTGTTTGTATGTTAGAAACAAAATAAAGTTTACAAGATAAAAAGTAAAGTTTCACTAGTTTACAAGTTAAGAATAAAGTTCTATCTGTTTATATGTTAGAAATAAAATAAAGTTTCAATAGTTTGCAAGTTAAAAATAAAGTTTCAATAGTTTACAAGTTTTAAAATAAAGTTTAAATAGTGTGCAAGATAAAAAATAAAGTTTGAACAGTTTACAAGCTGAAAATAAAGTTTTAATAGTGTACACGTTGGAAATAAAGTTTTAATAGTTTATGTGCTTCAAAATAGAGTTATAACAGTTTATATGTTAGAAATAAAATGAAGTTTCATCAGTTTACAAGTTAAGAATAAAGTTCTATCTGTTTGTATGATAGAAATAAAACAAAGTTTCAACCGTTTACAAGTTAAAAATAAAGTTTCAACAGTTTACAAGTTAAAATTAAAGCTTCAACAATTACAAGTTAAAAATAAAACTTCAAAAGTTTACCAGTTAGAAATAAAGTTTCATCAGTTTACAAGTCAAAATAAAGTTTCAACAGATTATAAGTTAAAAGAAAAGTTCCAATAGTATGTGCATTAGAAATAACGTTTCAGCTGTTTGTATGTTAGAAATAAGATAAAGTTTCAATTGTGTGTACGTTAGAAATAAAGTTCTATCTGTTTCTATGATAGAAATAAAACAAATTTTCAACCATTAACAAGTTAAAAATAAAGTTTTAAGAGTTTACAAGTTAAAACTAATGTTTCAATAGTGTGTGTATGTTAAGAATAAAGTTTTATCTGTTTGTATGTTAGAAATAGAATGAAGTTTCACCAGTTTACAAGTTACGAATAAAGTTCTATCTCTTTAAGTTTATAAGTTAAGAATAAAGTTCTATCTGTTTATATGTTAGGAATAGAATGAAGTTTCACTAGTTTACAAGTTAAGAATAAAGTTCTATCTGTTTATGTGTTAGAAATAAAATAAAGTTTCAATAGTTTGCAAGTTAAAAATAAAGTTTCAATAGTTTACAAGTTTTAAAATAAAGTTTAAATAGTGTGCAAGATAAAAAATAAAGTTTGAACAGTTTACAAGCTGAAAATAAAGTTTTAATAGTGTACACGTTGGAAATAAAGTTTTAATAGTTTATGTGCTTCAAAATAGAGTTATAACAGTTTATATGTTAGAAATAAAATGAAGTTTCATCAGTTTACAAGTTAAGAATAAAGTTCTATCTGTTTGTATGATAGAAATAAAACAAAGTTTCAACCGTTTACAAGTTAAAAATAAAGTTTCAACAGTTTACAAGTTAAAATTAAAGCTTCAACAATTACAAGTTAAAAATAAAACTTCAAAAGTTTACCAGTTAGAAATAAAGTTTCATCAGTTTACAAGTCAAAATAAAGTTTCAACAGATTATAAGTTAAAAGAAAAGTTCCAATAGTATGTGCATTAGAAATAACGTTTCAGCTGTTTGTATGTTAGAAATAAGATAAAGTTTCAATTGTGTGTACGTTAGAAATAAAGTTCTATCTGTTTCTATGATAGAAATAAAACAAATTTTCAACCGTTAACAAGTTAAAAATAAAGTTTTAAGAGTTTACAAGTTAAAATTAAAGCTTCAACAATTACAAGTTAAAAATAAAGCGTCAAAAGTTTACCAGTTAAAAATAAAGTTTCACCAGTTTACAAGTCAAAATAAAGTTTCAACAGATTATAAGTTAAAAGAAAAGTTCCAATAGTATGTGCATTAGAAATAACGTTTCAGCTTTTTGTATGTTAGAAATAAGATAAAGTTTCAATTGTGTGTACGTTAGAAATAAAGTTCTATCTGTTTCTATGATAGAAATAAAACAAATTTTCAACCGTTAACAAGTTAAAAATAAAGTTTTAAGAGTTTACAAGTTAAAACTAATGTTTCAATAGTGTGTGTATGTTAAGAATAAAGTTTTATCTGTTTGTATGTTAGAAATAGAATGAAGTTTCACCAGTTTACAAGTTACGAATAAAGTTCTATCTCTTTAAGTTTATAAGTTAAGAATAAAGTTCTATCTGTTTATATGTTAGGAATAGAATGAAGTTTCACTAGTTTACAAGTTAAGAATAAAGTTCTATCTGTTTATATGTTAGAAATAAAATAAAGTTTCAATAGTTTGCAAGTTAAAAATAAAGTTTCAATAGTTTACAAGTTTTAAAATAAAGTTTAAATAGTGTGCAAGATAAAAAATAAAGTTTGAACAGTTTACAAGCTGAAAATAAAGTTTTAATAGTGTACACGTTGGAAATAAAGTTTTAATAGTTTATGTGCTTCAAAATAGAGTTATAACAGTTTATATGTTAGAAATAAAATGAAGTTTCATCAGTTTACAAGTTAAGAATAAAGTTCTATCTGTTTGTATGATAGAAATAAAACAAAGTTTCAACCGTTTACAAGTTAAAAATAAAGTTTCAACAGTTTACAAGTTAAAATTAAAGCTTCAACAAACGCGTTTGTCAAGCTTAATTCTATCATGTGAGGACTACACACATTTGATTTACAAAACATGCTTTGAATACTCATACGATGAAGGTCTTACTTTCATTTATTTCTAACGTACACACTGTTGAAACTTTATTTTTCAACTTGTAAACTGTTGAAACTTTATTTTGTTTCTAACATATAAACAGCTAAAACTTTATTTCTAACGTACACACTGTTGAAACTTTATTTTAATCTGTAAACTGTTGAAACTTTATTTTGTTTCTAACATATAAACAGCTAAAACTTTATTTTTAACTTGTAAACGGCTGAAACTTTATTTCTAACGCGATTCTATCATGTCAGGACTACACACATTTGATTTACAAAACATGCTTTGAATACGCATACGATGAAGGTCTTACTTTCATTTATTTCTAACGTATACACTGTTGAAACTTTATTTTTCAACTTGTAAACTGTTGAAACTTTATTTTGTTTCTAACATATAAACAGCTAAAACTTTATTTCTAACGTACACACCGTTGAAACTTTATTTTTAACTTGTAAACGGCTGAAACGATATTTTCATTTACAACTAGTAGAATGCTGAGTCTAACTTGCAAACTAGTAAATCCTACGATCGTACTTTACAAACAGATAAAACTTTATTTCTAACGTAGACACTGTTGAAACTTTATTTTTAACTTGTAAACGGTTGAAACTTTATTTCTAACGTACACACTATTGAAACTTTATTTTTAATTTGTAAACTGGTGAAACTTCATTTTATTTCTAACATACAAGCTGATAAAACTTTATTCTTAACTTGTAAACTGGTGAAGCTTCATTTTATTTCTAACATAGAAACAGATAAAACTTTATTCTTAACATACGCACTATTGAAACATTAGTTTTAACTTGTAAACTATTGAAACTTTATTTTTAACTTGTTAACGGTTGAAACTTTGTTTTATGTCTAACATACAAACAGATAAAACTTTATTCTTAACTTGTAAACTGATGAAACTTCATTTTATTTCTAACATACAAACAGATAGAACTTTATTCTTAACATACACACTATTGAAACTTTATTTTTAACGTGTTAACTATTGAAACTTTATTTTTAACCTGTAAACGGTTGAAACTTTGCTTTATTTCTAACATACAAGCAGATAAAATGAATTCTTAACTTGTAAACTGACGAAACTTCATTTTATTTCTAACATATAAACAGATAGAAGTATATTCTTATCATACACACTATTGAAACTTTATTCTTAACTTTTAAACTGGTGAAACTTTATTTCATTTCTGACATACAAGCAGATAAAACTTTATTCTTAACTTGTAAACTGATGAACCTTCATTTTTATTTCTAACATATAAACAGATAGAACTTTATTCTTAACGTACACAATGTTGAAACTTTATTTTAATCTGAAACTTTATTTTTAACTTGTTAACGGTTGAAACTTTATTTTATGTCTAACACACAAACAGATAAAGCTTTATTCTTAACATATACACTATTGAAACTTTATTTCTAACGTACACACTATTGAAACTTTATTTTTTAACTTGTAAACTGGTGAAACTTTATTTGATTTCTGACATACAAGCAGATAAAACTTTATTCTTAACTTGTAAACTGGTGAACCTTCATTTTTATTTCTAACATATAAACAGATAGAACTTTATTCTTAACATATACACTATTGAAACTTCATTTTTAACTTGTAAACGGTTGAAACTTTATTTTATTTTTAACATACAAACAGCTAAAACTTTATTTCTAACGTACACACTATTGAAACTTTATTTTTTAACTTGTAAACTGGTGAAACTTTATTTGATTTCTGACATACAAGCAGATAAAACTTTATTCTTAACTTGTAAACTGGTGAACCTTCATTTTTATTTCTAACATATAAACAGATAGAACTTTATTCTTAACATATACACTATTGAAACTTCATTTTTAACTTGTAAACGGTTGAAACTTTATTTTATTTTTAACATACAAACAGCTAAAACTTTATTTCTAACGTATACACTGTTGAAACTTGTAAACTCTTGAAACTTTATTTTATTTCTAACATACAAGCTGATAAAACTTTATTCTTAACTTGTAAACTGGTGAAGCTTCATTTTATTTCTAACATAGAAACAGATAAAACTTTATTCTTAACATACGCACTATTGAAACATTAGTTTTAACTTGTAAACTATTGAAACTTTATTTTTAACTTGTTAACGGTTGAAACTTTGTTTTATTTCTAACATACAAACAGATAAAACTTTATTCTTAACTTGTAAACTGATGAAACTTCATTTTATTTCTAACATACAAACAGATAGAACTTTATTCTTAACATACACACTATTGAAACTTTATTTTTAACGTGTAAACTATTGAAACTATATCTTTCATTTACAAATAATAGAACGCTTAGTCTAACTTGCAAACTAGTAAATCTTATTCGTCATCAAATCTAACTGTTATAATCCTCATCATGGAAATCAATGTTCCACAGTCCTTTGAAAAAGATATGATCACCCTTCATCTAACCCATCCGTCGCATGATAACAACAACAACTCTTCGCATAATAACATTTATTGAATAACTGTAACAAGCATGCATTACAAATCAATGGTTTGAAACAGATAAAATAGATACAGCTGGTAACTGTCATATAGCGAGCAATGATAACCATATAGGACTTTGACAGTGTTGAGGTAAGGAGGAAAGAAGCATTGGTTATGAACGTAGCTACTACAACGAACAGACAAAATAGGAACACACAAATCCTTAATTCCAACGTGTACACTATTAAAACTTTATTTTCAGCTTGTAAACTGTTCAAACTTTATTTTTTATCTTGCACACTATTTAAACTTTATTTTAAAACTTGTAAACTATTGAAACTTTATTTTTAACTTGCAAACTATTGAAACTTTATTTTATTTCTAACATATAAACAGATAGAACTTTATTCTTAACTTGTAAACTGGTGAAACTTTATTTCTAACTGGTAAACTTTTGAAGTTTTATTTTTAACTTGTAATTGTTGAAGCTTTAATTTTAACTTGTAAACTCTTAAAACTTTATTTTTAACTTGTTAACGGTTGAAAATTTGTTTTATTTCTATCATAGAAACAGATAGAACTTTATTTCTAACGTACACACAATTGAAACTTTATCTTATTTCTAACATACAAACAGCTGAAACGTTATTTCTAATGCACATACTATTGGAACTTTTCTTTTAACTTATAATCTGTTGAAACTTTATTTTGACTTGTAAACTGATGAAACTTTATTTCTAACTGGTAAACTTTTGAAGTTTTATTTTTAACTTGTAATTGTTGAAGCTTTAATTTTAACTTGTAAACTGTTGAAACTTTATTTTTAACTTGTAAACGGTTGAAACTTTGTTTTATTTCTATCATACAAACAGATAGAACTTTATTCTTAACTTGTAAACTGAAGAAACTTCATTTTATTTCTAACATATAAACTGTTATAACTCTATTTTGAAGCACATAAACTATTAAAACTTTATTTCCAACGTGTACACTATTAAAACTTTATTTTCAGCTTGTAAACTGTTCAAACTTTATTTTTTATCTTGCACACTATTTAAACTTTATTTTAAAACTTGTAAACTATTGAAACTTTATTTTTAACTTGCAAACTATTGAAACTTTATTTTATTTCTAACATATAAACAGATAGAACTTTATTCTTAACTTGTAAACTAGTGAAACTTCATTCTATTCCTAACATATAAACAGATAGAACTTTATTCTTAACTTATAAACTTAAAGAGATAGAACTTTATTCGTAACTTGTAAACTGGTGAAACTTCATTCTATTTCTAACATACAAACAGATAAAACTTTATTCTTAACATACACACACTATTGAAACATTAGTTTTAACTTGTAAACTCTTAAAACTTTATTTTTAACTTGTTAACGGTTGAAAATTTGTTTTATTTCTATCATAGAAACAGATAGAACTTTATTTCTAACGTACACACAATTGAAACTTTATCTTATTTCTAACATACAAACAGCTGAAACGTTATTTCTAATGCACATACTATTGGAACTTTTCTTTTAACTTATAATCTGTTGAAACTTTATTTTGACTTGTAAACTGATGAAACTTTATTTCTAACTGGTAAACTTTTGAAGTTTTATTTTTAACTTGTAATTGTTGAAGCTTTAATTTTAACTTGTAAACTGTTGAAACTTTATTTTTAACTTGTAAACGGTTGAAACTTTGTTTTATTTCTATCATACAAACAGATAGAACTTTATTCTTAACTTGTAAACTGATGAAACTTCATTTTATTTCTAACATATAAACTGTTATAACTCTATTTTGAAGCACATAAACTATTAAAACTTTATTTCCAACGTGTACACTATTAAAACTTTATTTTCAGCTTGTAAACTGTTCAAACTTTATTTTTTATCTTGCACACTATTTAAACTTTATTTTAAAACTTGTAAACTATTGAAACTTTATTTTTAACTTGCAAACTATTGAAACTTTATTTTATTTCTAACATATAAACAGATAGAACTTTATTCGTAACTTGTAAACTGGTGAAACTTCATTCTATTTCTAACATACAAACAGATAAAACTTTATTCTTAACATACACACACTATTGAAACATTAGTTTTAACTTGTAAACTCTTAAAACTTTATTTTTAACTTGTTAACGGTTGAAAATTTGTTTTATTTCTATCATAGAAACAGATAGAACTTTATTTCTAACGTACACACAATTGAAACTTTATCTTATTTCTAACATAC
The DNA here is from genome assembly GCA_907163375.1 of Prostheceraeus crozeri. Lineage (NCBI taxonomy): Eukaryota > Metazoa > Platyhelminthes > Polycladida > Euryleptidae > Prostheceraeus > Prostheceraeus crozeri. Next base: position 595,549 of record CAJQUW010001601.1, read on the forward strand.
AAACAGCTGAAACGTTATTTCTAATGCACATACTATTGGAACTTTTCTTTTAACTTATAATCTGTTGAAACTTTATTTTGACTTGTAAACTGATGAAACTTTATTTCTAACTGGTAAACTTTTGAAGTTTTATTTTTAACTTGTAATTGTTGAAGCTTTAATTTTAACTTGTAAACTGTTGAAACTTTATTTTTAACTTGTAAACGGTTGAAACTTTGTTTTATTTCTATCATACAAACAGATAGAACTTTATTCTTAACTTGTAAACTGATGAAACTTCATTTTATTTCTAACATATAAACTGTTATAACTCTATTTTGAAGCACATAAACTATTAAAACTTTATTTCCAACGTGTACACTATTAAAACTTTATTTTCAGCTTGTAAACTGTTCAAACTTTATTTTTTATCTTGCACACTATTTAAACTTTATTTTAAAACTTGTAAACTATTGAAACTTTATTTTTAACTTGCAAACTATTGAAACTTTATTTTATTTCTAACATATAAACAGATAGAACTTTATTCTTAACTTGTAAACTAGTGACACTTCATTCTATTCCTAACATATAAACAGATAGAACTTTATTCTTAACTTATAAACTTAAAGAGATAGAACTTTATTCGTAACTTGTAAACTGGTGAAACTTCATTCTATTTCTAACATACAAACAGATAAAACTTTATTCTTAACATACACACACTATTGAAACATTAGTTTTAACTTGTAAACTCTTAAAACTTTATTTTTAACTTGTTAACGGTTGAAAATTTGTTTTATTTCTATCATAGAAACAGATAGAACTTTATTTCTAACGTACACACAATTGAAACTTTATCTTATTTCTAACATACAAACAGCTGAAACGTTATTTCTAATGCACATACTATTGGAACTTTTCTTTTAACTTATAATCTGTTGAAACTTTATTTTGACTTGTAAACTGATGAAACTTTATTTCTAACTGGTAAACTTTTGAAGTTTTATTTTTAACTTGTAATTGTTGAAGCTTTAATTTTAACTTGTAAACTGTTGAAACTTTATTTTTAACTTGTAAACGGTTGAAACTTTGTTTTATTTCTATCATACAAACAGATAGAACTTTATTCTTAACTTGTAAACTGATGAAACTTCATTTTATTTCTAACATATAAACTGTTATAACTCTATTTTGAAGCACATAAACTATTAAAACTTTATTTCCAACGTGTACACTATTAAAACTTTATTTTCAGCTTGTAAACTGTTCAAACTTTATTTTTTATCTTGCACACTATTTAAACTTTATTTTAAAACTTGTAAACTATTGAAACTTTATTTTTAACTTGCAAACTATTGAAACTTTATTTTATTTCTAACATATAAACAGATAGAACTTTATTCTTAACTTGTAAAATGGTGAAACTTTACTTTTTATCTTGTAAACTTTATTTTGTTTCTAACATACAAACAGATAAAGCTTTATTTCTAACGCACACACTATTGAAACTTTATTTTCAATCTGTAAACTGTTGAAACGATATCTTTCATTTACAAATAGTAGAACGCTTAGTCTAACTTGTAAATCTTATGACACTTCATATGGGTGATGATGGTAGATGAAATAGTGTTAAATATATTTTAGATGGCTTACACTTCTGATACAGGGATAGCAATCCACTGCGATCCATGTGTAAAGAGCTTGTTAGACTACGGATGGGCTTAAGTGGATGATTTAACCATGTATACTTTTTCATTTGGAAATAGTAGCACGCTTAGTCTAACTTGCAATTCTTATAACATTTCATATGGATGATAATGGTAGATGAAATAGTGTTAGATAAAATTAAGATAGCTTACACTTCTGATATAGGGATAGGAATCGACTGCGATCCATGTGTAAAGAGCTTGTTAGACTACGGAAGAGAGAAGTGTGTTATGTTGCGTGTGGCGCGTGAGTGTCCTCCCATTTCATTCCATTCATCAATTCGTCTCATTGATAGAGACAGGTAGAACTCATGGTTCTCATAACGTATGCAATGGAAAGTTTTAGGCAACCTTCGACAGTTGGCTAAATGTCGCCCTGGCGCGAATGCATACTACGTTGAGACAGAGGCAATCACTTGCAAACATGACGCAGAGAGGTTTAACAAGATTGACCATTGCCGAATGTCCCTTGCGGTATACATAGCTACGGGTTTCACCGCCGCCCTTTACAGGAACGCCCGTCGAAAGGAAGTATTACACCGAACTTCATTTGCAACGTTCAAGTTGACTGATAGCAGATTCAACTTAATGATAGTATTCGCCAGTCTAAAGACTGCCCAGGGCAAACCGCGAGGAGGTTCTATCATGTCTTGCCCCATGGTGGCCCTTAAGAGAGCCGATGGTTCGTTCTCGGGAGTAATGTCATCTTACACCCTACCAATTCTACTGAGAGAGTCTTTGACTCTCTCTTTGGTAGCACTGTCGACTTCCACACTAACTGGTACATGGCTAAAAAGTGGAATGTAGCGCCATTCCGTTGGATTGACAGCAGTTGCTGTCATCGGATTGCCAATCCGAGCAAGATTATTAAAAACTCTGTCTTGCTCCTCTAGCCTGACAAACTCCTCAAATAAATTTCGCGGCCTTAACTGCGGTCCGCGAGGAGAGCTGACTTGACTGTTCGGCGTCTGCATGATTGAAATGAAATGAGAGGCAGTGGTTTATATACCCCTCTAATGCGACGCAACGTTCAAGTTGACTGATAGCAGATTCAACTTAATGATAGTATTCGCCAGTCTAAAGACTGCCCAGGGCAAAGCACATTGAAGGCTCTATCATGTCCTTGCCCCATAGTGGCCGATTATACGGTAGTATGTTAGTAGATTTCAATCACTGAAAAAGGAAGATGAGAATCATTTCATTTGTCTCATCAACGTTTATCATGGGAGAGCATTAGGCAATGCACAAGCGCAAACAGCAACTCCTAAGCATCAGTGAGGCCCAACAATGCCAATTGTAGCAAGAGCACAAACTACCATGGCGCATGAGGCTAGCCGAGGCACTTTTAAGCATCAAATTCAATTGCATCAATGGGCACAAGCATAGATTAGCAAAAGCGCAAAGACAGGGCAAATAGCGAGGTTGGGTTATGTGGCAGGGCAACAAGCGTATGCAGCATGTGGGGCGCTCAGAGGTGGCAGGCCATAGTTTGCACTATAATCACAGCAAGCCAACAGTGGCGGGTCAGCCACATGCTAACAGCCAGCAAGCATGCACAGCGAGCCAGGCGCATGCAATCCACTTTGGCGACAAAGTGCCAACACCCCCAACCAGCAAGAGCACAGCAAAACAAACACCATCGCCGCAAAGGCAGGCTAACAGCGCCACGACAAAGGGGCACAAACAAGCCACATACCAACAAGCCCAGAGGCACCGGCACACAATACACCACAGAAGCAATGCAATGAAGGGCAATGAAGCGACAATCAACCCTACCAGCAGCAAACAAGCAGGCAATTGTGCAACCAGCTGCGGGTTGCACAGCGACCCCACAGCAGCCACAGTGCACGCAGCACGAGCCAAGCATGCAGCACACCCCTAGGCAGGGCAATTGGAGGCTACACAAAAATGCAAGCGCTAATCATGGCAAGGAAGATCGAATTGCATGCTCCACAAGCTCACAATATGCACAGCTACAGCATGCAAATGGCTGCACAGGCAAGGCCAAGCAGCAAGAGACAAATTACGTCCACAGCGCCAGCCATGGCACATGCAGACAGCACAGGCCAGCCTCAAAGCCAAAAGCGATTACACAAGCCAGCACACAAAATAACACCAGCATGCAACCAGCCCAAAAAAGCCAGGCCAAACTGAAAGCATTGCATGCAGGAAGCAAGCAGGACTATAAAAAAGCACACTAGGGGCCAGCCAGCACAAGCAATGCCCACCAACTAACACACAGGGCAAAGTGCACAAGGAGCTGCACCACAAGTGCTAAAACCAAGCAACGTGCCTAGGCAGCAAACGGCCCAGCAAGCTAAGGCACCACAATGGCAAACACACGCAAAAGCTACTCACCATCACACCATGCAGCCACCCGGTGCCAAACTAGCCAAATGCTACATCACAGCACAGCATGCAATAGCAGCAAATGCATCCATCGTTGGCCGGCAATGGCACAACGCGCAACCCATGGGGAGGCATGCCCAATATGCAACCAATTGGCATGAAGCAAAGCAACCACACAGCGCAACAGGCTACACCCCAAGCTAATAGGTGGCATAAAGTTTGGCAAAGCGCACACGGCCGCCTTGGGGCACACAACCAGCAGCAGCCAGAAATGCGGATGCCAGTGCAAAAGGCAAAGCACACAGCCAATTGCCAAATCAGCAACCAACACCCAAAGCAGGGGGCATGCAGCCCCTCACAAGGCAGCCAAGGCAATTCCATGATCCCAGCCAGTTGGCGCCAGGGGCCGGCCACC